>JABSTQ010010245.1:0-351983 GCA_013358835.2 Ixodes persulcatus
TTTTCCTCTTGACTTAAGTTTGTCCGGGAGTCTAGATGTTACGTATCTTTTCCGTCAATACATAGGGCGAAGCTCACACACCTTGCAAATCACGCCAGTGCCAAGTAAATAAATATTGTTAGGATGAATATTGTTTCTTTACTGGATTTTACACTGAGATATTGAGGTAAGTACTAACATTAAATAGAAAACCTTACATAGGTCAAAAGTCTGTTCAGCTGAGCGTCTATGCGATGTCCCATTCAAAACTCTCACAGCACGAGATTCGAGTTCTAGTAGCGGCCATACAAACAGTATATTAACATTTCTGTTGGTAGGTCCTGGCAGACTACTATATTACCTAAATGTAAATAAAAAATAAAAGAAATAAAAAATAAAAGAAATAAAAGTTTTTTTTTTTTTTTTTAGAAAATCGACTTCAAACTTGCAAGTTTTTCTAAAGAAAGACTTGCAAGTTTGAAGTCGATTTGTTAAAAAGACCCAACTTTTATTTCTTTCATTTTTAATTTACAGTTAGGTAATATAGTAATCTGTCAGGACCTACCAACAGAAATTGTAATATATTGTTTGTATGGCCGCTATTAGGACTCGAATCTCGTGCTGTGAGAGTTTTGAACGGCACTTCGCATAGACGCTCAGCTGAGCAGAATTTTGACGTAAGGTTTTCTATTTAATGTTAGTACTTACCTCAATATCTGAGCGTAAAAGCCAGTGAAGCAACAATATTCATCCTAACAATATTTATTTACTTGGCACTGGCGTGATTTGCAAGGTGTGTGAGCTTCGCCCTATGTATTGACGGAGAAAATACGTAACATCTAGACTCCCGGACAAACTTACGTCAAGAAGAAAAAATCTAAGCAAGCCGGCATGAATCACTAAAAATAGAAATGAAACCTAAACACATGACTAACACGTTTGAAGCCTTACACGCGACGAAATGCTTGTTATTTTACGAAAGAGTCCGTACGCGCACAAAATAAACCGTACTTCGTAAACGTCAGTTACTAAATCGTACATATGTATATGCACTGTGTATCTGTTTGACATAAAAAAATATGACAATTACATGTCAAGTTCGGTATTTAAAACTCAAAGCCGAAAGCAAAAGGCCCCAGAGGAATTCTCTAACGATCTGCATTCCCCCGTATTGGGAGGAAGTAAGCGATGTGCCCGCACAGTGTGGATACGGACTTTGAAGTAATTTTTTTTTTAAAGTACACTACTCCAAATTTTATTAATGTTTATGGTTGGATATTGAGGTAACTGCTAACGATAAATAGAAAACCTTACATAGGCCAAATTTCTGCTCAGCAGAGCGCCTGTGCGAAGTCCCGTTCAAAACACTCATAGCACAAAACAATATATTACAATTTCTGTTGGTAGTTTCTGATAGACTACTATATCAACTAACCGTGAATAAAAAATAAAAGAAATAAAAAGTAGGTTTTTTTAGAAAATCGACTTCAAAATTGCTAGTTTTTCAAAATTTTTGGTTTTCAGGCACATGTAGCGCATTATATACTTATCTCAAAATATTGAAAGCATACTCAAAAGAAAGAGCTTAATTGGAGCTTTACGTTGATATAAAGATCATAAAAATATGTTAATTAGGTCGCACAGCACAGCTTGCTGAACTTCGTCAAATATCGTCGCAGAGAGGCGGTTTGACAAATAAAACAAAAATAACTAAACATGTTATGACCTAGACACTTGATTAGCATGAAAATGCCTATGTCTAGAGCAGGGGTCTCAAACACGCGGCCCGCGGGCCGCATGCGGCCCGCGACTCGCTGGGACGTGGCCCGCAGGCAACCGGCTACGAGTCCCGGTTCCCATGTTTTCACCGCTAGAAATATAGCAAGCGCCATCGTGTTCGCAAAGTTTCTCCGTTCTTTTAAGGTATTAACATAGTTTTTACTTATCTGTGCTCATTGCCCGATTATTTCGCTTTATCTTTTGCTTTCCAGCGTTTTGTCATGTACAATTCCGCTACTAGGCTGCAAACGCGAGATCTTTGCTGAAGGATGCATCCAACTGCTCGAACTCTTGATCAGCAGAGTCAAGTGCCGAAGTTAAAGCTACAAGCTCAAAATTCTTGCCGTAAAAAAAAAAAAAAAAAAAAAAAAAAAAAAAAATTATCAGAAGAGAAGTATGGGTGTTGTAATAGAAATCATCAGGAAAGCAAGAACTGTCAAATAACTGATTATTTTTAAAAGACATGTTGAGCTTGGTTAATTCCTGAGTGAATTGAGCAACGGGAGCGACAATATACTTGCTTTCTTGTTTTATTAAAAAGGCGAGCACGTTGGCGACACGGTGTCATATTAATTATTGTTATCACGTCAGGTCCGGGTCCAAAGTAGTCATATGAACAAATCAAAGCTAAAATGTCCTTTGCAAAACTGAGTTTACAAAAACCATAGAGCACGAAATCTCTTATCTTTTAAATATTTAACCCCCCCCCCCCCCCCCCAACCCCTCTTCCCGTCTATTGTTGGCCCTCGGCCTTCCCAGTGTCGACTATCTGGCCCCCACGCTCAAATGAGTTTGAGACCACTGGTCTAGAGTGTTCCCAAAAAGTTATATTGATGTAGCGTAAAAAGTATGAAAAAGGGATGGAGTGAAATATGGCTCCTCCGATAAGCTGGAAAAGCGTCAGTTTCCACCTTGACCGCTTCAACGGTCCATAACTTGAGAACAAAAAATCCGACGACATTGCCGTTTGCGTCTTCTTTTATTATAGGAATTGCCCCAAAACATATATTTTTTTCGTCAAAATTAAAAATTCGACCCTAAATCCGTGCCTGAGTTGAGATGAAATCACCCATATATATATATATATATATATATATATATATATATATATATATATATATATATATATATATATATATATATATTACATTTAAAGAAATCTGGATCATATACTTTCCCGCAAAGCATTTGGGAGAACCAAGTGTTGCCATCTGCGGGGGCAATCGGCGAATGACATGCCTAACCGTTTATACATTAAAAAAAAGTTTGCGATGTGACATTGAGCATGACGTTTCATTGTGCTCAATGTCGCAGCGCAGGTTTTCCTCTTTTTTTCTTTTTTTTTTTTTGTATGTAACTTACAGCTTCGTTATTCGCCGAGACCGCTCCGTAGATCGCAGGAATCGCCTCACCGAGGTGCATCGCGGGAAAGTATAGACCATTCAGACTTCTTAGGGTCTGCATAAAAAATAATTTAGGACAGATGCGAAAATTATAACCCTTTCAACGTAGTAACTGACCAAGTGTTGTTGTTAATTATCGTAAGAAAAGTCTTCTAACCGCTTCCAATCCACGGAACGCCAAATTGGATCATCCAGAGTCGTTTTATACTTTTATTTTGTAACATATTCAAAGTAAACAGTTCTTCAAACTAAGCGGGAAAGCGTAGCACATTTGTTATCGGTTGCTCTGAGAAATATTTGAAATTAACGCTAACATCTACGCTTCCAATCGCTCCATTTTTTTTTTTTTTTTAAGTGGAGTGGGGCGTGTTTTGCGCAGTCTTCATTGATTGGGAATAGGCCCCTCAGATCCACAGGAACGCAATGCGAATGATTGGTTTAGATTTAAAAGAAATTCAGGGGGTAATCCGTCCCAACTTATTCAAATTAATTACCACACCCCGTGTTTCTTTTTTTTTTTTTTTTTTGTGGTCAAAATGTTTAATCTGATTTTTAACTGTTAACAAATTTGGAGATAAAAATGCCACCACAGCACTATAGGTGAGCGGGATATCTGCCTTTTTTAGGGCATGTTTATGTTTCATATCTTATAATTAAAAAAAGAATGAATTCGTCTGGGTTGTCATAAAAATATATTTTATGAACGTTATTATTCCAAGAATAAAAAGTAACTTGGTACGCGCTGGGAAGCCGACCATTAGTAAAGCCATGCTTACCTGCCGGTTCCGCCAGTATCCACAGTAAAACCGACGGATCTGACTAAACGTTTCAACTGTACACTCTAAAAAAAAACTGTTCCTTCAATGGTTTTTAGACGCCCCCAGAACTCTAAGGCAACTGGGTAATGAAGAACCCTTCCGCATCAAAAAGGAGCTTAAAAGAACTTCTTATAGGTTTTTTACGAAGAAACTTTTTAGGGCGCAAAATATAGGCAAGCCGAAGAACCCCTAATAGTTCTTTGACGAGCAGATCTTTTTTTCATCGTGAAGAGGCAGATTGAATGCAGCCATAGCGATGTGCAAATTAAATAGATAATATAAAACACTTAAAAGGGCACTAATACAAATTTTGATATAGTTTGTTTGTTTTTTTTGGCGCAAGCTCAATCTACGCGTACTATGGATCCAAGGAAAACCCAAAAATACAATCAAGCATGACTTCTTTTTTTCATAAAAAGCATGACCAAACACTGCGTTCCGCCTCTTTTCTAATATATATCTCAGAAAAGGGGACATGTCGCAAAGTCAGGTCGCCAATTTAATAGGGCAAAATGGCACTCATGATTGCTCTTTAAGGTTTTCTGCGATGCTTAGGCAGCGTAGGTTTGAGTTTGGTTAGGTTGTGTTGCTTTGCGTTGCCACGGTAACGCGTAGTATAGCGTGTCGACATCAGCAATCGTAAGCGGTCGTAGCGTAGTCCGTTGTACTTAAAAAGCAGATGCCTGAACCAGCTAGCCCTTACGGCTGATAGGTGTCATGTAGGTTAGGTCTTTAATTATTTTTTTTCGCTTCTCTAAAGGAAACTATATTTTTAGTTGTTTTATATTTTCGTTAAAATGAGTTCCGTGTCCGTGAGCAAGACCAGCAAGACCGTTTTGGCCCCAGCATACCATCTACCTAACAGGTAATCATCTTCTCATAGATAGTACGAAAATTTAGTATTTTGCTCGGAATTTAGGCTATTGTGGTATTTCTGCTAACGTGCGCATACTGCCTCTAAGGTCTGGCATCGATGTTTTGCATTATGAAGTACCTGGCCCTGCACAGACAGTGCGAACGTCTCCATCAAAACTCGTTTATTAAAGAAGATGCCTTAATGAAATCCTGCGGCAGTCAAAAGCACGCTGTGCATGGCCTTTGGGGAGTTCATGTTTCTCCACGAATGCTCAAGTACGGCCCCTCGATCCGCTCAGGGGATCAAGCGGCCGAGGCTTAGGTGTAAAGACAAGCCTATAGCACGCAAAATGAGTAGAAACATTAAGGATCTAAGGTTGAATACGAATACTTATTTGAATTAAGTTTCAATAAAATTTAAATTAAGTTTCAATCAAATATGAATCAAGTTTAAATCAAGTTTGCGGAGGCGGATTCAGTCAGGAACAAGGTATGCGAATGGGACCTGTATCTGGATTTAGAAATATCACTATCGGCAGTCTATTCATGAACCTTCACGGCATATCCAAGCAGAGACCGTTTCCTAAGGGTTTACCAGAGATTATCTATGCGTGTCACTTGACACGATAGCTTCGACCGCTGATTTCAGAGCAGCAAGCTTACTGAGAGTTCGAATCCTCATTGACATTGATAGCCCACCAGACAATAAGACATGTTATTGGCAACTCAAACCACGTGCATTTAATCTCATTTCCTCCGTTTCACATTTCGGACGCCAGGCCGAGTCAGTTTTCGATGCACTCTTCAGTACCTCAGTCCCCGCTCCCCTCCTTCACGTCTTTTGCATTGGGAAATATGTAGATCACTTGGACATCATAGCTTTCGTCAATTACTTCAGTTATCAGAAGTTGCTCCTCGCAATTCAAGAGCACGAAGAACTCAAGGAGTTTACACGTACGTCCGGAGAGCACACGAGTGTGTTGTAAGGGCGATGCATCCGAAACTACCTCAAGCTCCTCGTAAGTTCGTAACCAATCATAACGAATTATAATGATTGATTTGGTATGGGGATTTCCCATATGGGGAAGCATCCATTCTAAATTAACTACACCGCTATTGCTTGATCACATAGACGTTTGCAAACAGGGCGTCCCGACTGGTGCCCCATACGTGCAAGCACGTGCACCGTGCGCGTTAACGTAGCTTTGGCAGGCTTGAAGTTGCAAGTGCTTGCTCACGCGAAACATGACGGTAGCCATGCAGGCATCTTTCCGCGGTGTTCGAAGTTTTGTGTTTGTCTTTTGTCCTCTTTGTCAGATGTCCTGTTTGCAATCATCTATAAAACTATATTTGTTCTTTTTCTTTTCTTTTCTTCGAAGCTATATTTAGGTCTTTCGATAACCTAGCATTCCGATCTCACCGATTCCGAGACCTGACCTCTACCGTGTTGTACTTGCAAACACCACATTCCACAGCGAAGGAACCTCTAGCCATTGTTTCGTGCGCTCGCGCACAAATAAAAATAGGAACGAAGAAGAAAACCTACACAACGCGGAAGAAGCTCTTTCCGGTACAGACACGGTCGCCCCACCAACATGACTCAAAACCACGCTTCTAGACATCGAGCTCTGGAATGAACAACTGAGTCACACGCGCGAACCGCCGCAAGGGGGTGGAGCGATTAGCTTTGGATTCCTGATATCAGATAACATCTCGGACCGGGCTTTCCGCTTTCTCTCTCGCTGGTGGTACAGAACTGATCGACTGCTGGAGTAGATAGAGTTATCATCAGTTTTATCTGTCAAGCTCCTCTTTCGGCGTAGCGATGACCTCCAGTGCCGACCCGCCAGCCCGCCCTCCGCTGACGCCAACATCGACTATCCCGTCGTCAAACTTGAAAACAAAGCAAACGCAGTGTGCCTAGATTAGAGAGTGCTTCCAACTGGTCCATTGGGGTCACGTGGTTGATGGCCGCGTGTGTAATATCAGCTGCGAGGAGGAAGTGAAAGCGTCCCGTCGATCGATTGCTGTCCTTCTCGTCCGTTCGCTATCCTTCTCGTCACGTTACAGCGCATGCATGCGCACATCCAATGTACGCGAGAAGCCGCCGCCATTAGACTGCAAAAGTTTTCCATGGTGTGAGTTGCTTCGTCTCTTAAATCTATAGGCTCTGAGGGAACGTAGCGTCACAAGGCCGCTCGAGACTGACTTGGATGGAACGAGGATTGTTTCTTCTTGTCCCCATGACGAGACGACGCCGCATTGCACACTAACTCCCGTGTCACGTTTGAGCATTGTTTCGGAAGTGGGGCTGGAACGGCGTAACCGAATTAACAAGCTCTTCCCCGGAATAATGGGTGAGTTTTTTTTTTTTTTCTTCTTCTATCTTTTGATAGCAATTAGCTTTGTTTCACTTGACAACAGAACGACCACTTTCGCGTCGTACAGGCAGTGCGCTCTTTTTTCTCGTTCAGTTAGGCGTGAGATTTTGAGTTCCGAAGAAAGCAAGGTTCTCATTCATGTGCGTTCCGGTTGTTTCGCTACCTTCCAGTAACAAATAAATGGCGATCAGATCGGTGTAGTACTACGTACTTGAAGTGTAGTACAAATTATGTAAGCGGTTATATGCTCCAAGTAAAGTAGTAAGTACACTGGGTGCAATGTACTTGAAGTACTATAAATACAATGTACATACAAGCAAAGTACACGTACTTTTGGACACAATTTCATGATCACCTTTCATTTCCTTATGCAGTTTTTTTTTTTTTAAGTGATATGCATTGTTTCAAGGATAATCGAGGGTGCAATGTGAAAAATGTCCCCCATAAAAAAAAAATGCCAGTGTTTTTTAAGCGCAAAATAAAGTATGTATCTCTGAAGGCTCATTCTCCAACCAAATGTAGCGCAAGATGCCAAAATTTCAGCACGAACCGATATCTTATTCAAAAGTTTATAAGTGATTTTTAGAACATTTCAATGGGAAAATGGGGTCCTTTTTTGCTCATTTTCGGTTTCGGGCGCCATAGAGCTTCGTGTATTAAAGAGGTCCATCGGCCGCCATTTTCCCATTAAAATTTCCAGAAAATCGCTTATAACTTTTGAATGCGATCACGGTTGGTACCAAAACTTCGGCTTCTGGTGCGGACATAGCGCTTCATCTGGGGGAGAATGAAGGTTCGGCGATACGTATAGTTTATTTTCGCGATAAGAAAAAAACACTTTTTTGGGTAGGTTCGAGCTTTGTACACTGACACGCCAAAAATCGTATTTGTTTTCGTTGTCAAAAACGGTGCAAGTTGTAGTCATAGTCACACGCAAATAATAATAATAATAATAATTCACACGCGCTCGCGCGTTTTTAGGGTCTAGCCTTGTCCGTCCGTCCGTCCGGCGTCCGTGCTCACAAAAAAAGAAAATATGTTTGCGCAGTCGACAGGATTCAAACCTGTGCGGGGAGACCCCAATGTATTTCTAGTCCATCGCCTTAACCACTCCGCCACGACTGCGGGACGAGTAGGGGACTCTGAGATGTGGTAGTAACTCAAGAGCTGATGATGTCATGGATGAAACGTTGCATGTCGCCGCTCAACGTCTATACAGGAGAGGGCGCTGCGGTCAAATGCGTATATAATCGCGCTAAACTTTGCATGCATGGCTCTGCATTTCACCGACCATAAAGCAGTAATAATGAAGTCGAAACGCAACCCGGAACTCAGCACTACCTATGAGCAATAAAAAAAAAAAATCAGCACCATCAGCACTACCTATAAGCAATAAAATCAGTATCATCAGCACCACCAGAGCTTCGCCCCAATCAACATCATTCACCACGTGGAGATGCGGTCATTTTTTTTATTTTTGGCGTTTTTCTCTTCCGCTCCTCACCTCCTCGCTTCTTTTTATTTGTGACGTAATCGATTATGAAATTTAGAAGCTTTGTAAGCGACATTTTTTATAATATTTAATAACGGCATTTGTAAAACGTACTACGACCTTTTCTTTTTTTTTTTTTTTCGAAATACCGAAAATCAGAGTCCGGAGCAATGTCGCCTCATGGCATTTTACCCTCCCTCCCTCGAAAAACATGGCGGCGCTCAACGCATGTAGAACTGAGGACGACCGGTGAGTTGGGAAATCGGACGAAGTTCTCTTTTTTAGGTGCCCGACGACTTCTCAGACTCAGAGAATAGGAAATCGACAAACGGTCCAAACAACTGGATTTGGTGCCTGTGTACCGTATAGTTTCGGTTGTGACTCCGCCGGGGCAGCCTTTCACGCAGAACCGGCGCGACGTGGCCCCTCACGTCGCTCACAAAAGTCCTCTGCGCGTTCTCTTCGACCTCACACCGTTTCAAAGAATTTGAGATCGCTAAAACAGCCCTAAAAGAACTCCAAACTCGAAAGTGAAGCGTCGTCTGCTCACATCGGGCGCGTTGAGTCGGCGCTCCTTTACTCCTACTCCGACGCTCCGAGTTTCATACTCCGAGCGCAGGAACTAAACGGCGCATAGCGTACAAGAGTGCGACGCGCCGAGGCTGCGTTCCAAACCTACTTGAATGAATCCGAGTTACCCAGGCGGATTATGTCACGCGAGTAGGTTTTCGATAACCATTTTTACCCTAGAGTTAGATCGAGTAAGTTTTGGAATACGGCCAGAAACTATCGACGGGCCACACGGCCACACGAGCTCCTTCCGACAGTGGATACGGGTGGCAGAAGCCGAAAATATTTCGAAGATAAATAATTAGGCCCGTGTGCAGCGGCAGAGTCTATAGCAAAAGAAACGGTGACGTTATGAAGTTTCTACAAACGTTTTAATATCCCTGAAAGGTTTGAAGACTCGCTTCGGTGCACATGTATGGAAGGTTACCTTGGCCGATCTATTTATTGACCATGCATGCCGCTCTGATTTAAATTAAAGAGAACATTCTTGAACCCGCTCGTCGACGCAGGAAACCTTCAAATTTGCCAGATTCCCTGGTTCCGTCGGTTCCGTCTCGCAGCGAGACAGAAGCTACGCCGATACCGGCACACCATCGTTCGAGAGCACGTCAGTTCGTGAACAAACCTCCCGCAGCGGTAACTGGTGTTCTGGATTTCCAATCTAAGTATCTTCATTCGCTGCGGCTGGGCTAAGCATTCTAAGCAGGGCAGAGGTTTGACTGTCTTTTCATCACAACTTTTCTGTCGCCGAGCTATCGGCACGCTCGTTCGATAGATCAATACGTTTTCAAGCAAGACGCACGAACAAACCTTTTCCTCAACGCTCACTGTTGTTTCGGCTTTTAAATCGCAGTATCTTTATTCGCTGGGTTACGCATTACAAAAGGGACAGAGCGGTCCGAATGTCTCATCTCCACAACTTTTCTGTCGCTGTGCTATCGGCACGCTACCGTTTGATAGATGTTTGTCTTTTTCAGGCGAGATGCACGAACAAACCTTTTTCGGAAGGCTAATTTCTGTCTTGGCTTTCAAATCAAATCGTTTTTACTTGCTGATTTAAGCACTAATCAACTGAAAAGGGGCAGCGGTCCGGCTACGCTTTTCGTCTCGACGGCCTCAACAGCAGCGCAGCCATCTTGCTTGTTTACGTGACGTCACGGAGCGCGAAGAAGCCACTCGCGCTCCAAGAAATTCTCGGTGCACGAAGAGCGCGCTCGAGTGTCAGTCTCCGGTGGCACTCCTGTCCGTTTAGTAAAAGGAGCGCCAAACTCTCGCGCTCCGGAGCACGGACTTAACGCGCCCATTGATATGGGCGGCACGCACGGGGCGGTTGATCGCGGGACGCGGGCGAACACGACCCGGAGGCGTGAGAGAAACTCGAGGTGCAGGACGACTCAATCTATGACGTCACTGCACTGGCGCGGACCGTGCGGGAACTTCGAATTCGGCTTTTGGAATTTTTTTTTGTTTTTTTTACTTCACATAGACTGAGTTCCCAAGTTTCGAATTTTGAAGGAAATGTCCAGGCATCGTTTTCAATCGTTTGAGATAATAAAAAAATATATATATATATTATATATTTGACCTTTCAGTACCCCTTTAAGGTGTAACCCCACCCTCAGTTAGTGTGATTCTGAACCAACAGATGGCGGTGGGATCGCCTTCCAGACCTGTGCAGTGCAAGAAATCGTGCGTGGTGGCGCTTCGATACAGCAGTGTGGTATTTTTCTATTTCCGTCCCTGATCCTTCGCTTGTGTTTCTCTGCGCGAGGTTTCTAGGGGCTCACGGCTGCGCCAGTTCTCGCGCAAGAAGGCCAATTGCCTAAGCACCGAGCTCATGTCTCCAGTAAATCAGAACAAAACGCGCAAATCGTCCTGAGCCAAATGGCGAGACAGATGCACAACAAAACAACCGACGCGTTGAAAAAAAGAAGGACACATTTCGCGCCAGACTTTCGTCGTAATTGCTAATTGCATTTGGTTCTTTGTGAAAGAAAGCAGCGAGGAGAAAAATTACACCATCTTCCCGAGGGGAACCATGGGGTGATGCGGAGCATCGTGTTGGTTCCGAGGAAAGAGTCAGTTGCGTGCTGACGTCGAGAGATGGCGCCACCGACTGCCCTAGCGTTACCCCCTACGCGAGCCTTCGTCGCGGCTCGCGGCAGAGAAAGTTGGAACGCTCGCCGCTCGCCGTTTATTTTATTTTTTTCACACTTGAAGGAGAGGAGACAAGAGGAGGAGAGTTGCGCGTGCGCGCGCGGTGTGAGGAGAAGCCAACGCAAGCGCAGTGCACGCAGCTGGTAGAGAGAGAGAGCGGAGAGAGTAACGCGCAGCTGTTGGAGAGAGGGAAGGAGGAGAGTTGCGCGTGCGTAGTTCGAGTGCCGACTACATCGCGGACGCGGGACATAGACCCGAGCAAGAGATGCTCCGCATCTAAAAAATTGCCTGTGCGGCTCTAGCATACCGGGAATTTCGGAGGCCAATTACACATATTTCAATGTGATCAGATTTATATAACGAGCAGGCCCTTTTGTCTTGCCTGTGTTTGGCTCTATCTCAATTTCCAGGAAAACACGATGACGTGATAGATTTGGGTTTCCAAAATTCCAGCTTGAGATATTAAATACCTCGAAAATTAAAACAAATGAACTATTTTTGGGGGGTCAGGTGTCTCATTTAGGTAACTGGGTGTTTATCTTGACCAAAACCATGAGACTGGACTGGTGCGGGAGTCATAACGAAATAATGGCAAGGTTAAAAATTAACTCCCAGCAATAAATTATAAGAATTAATTTTAATACGAGTGGTTTAAGCAATGTACCAGTCTTAATTTGGTGATTTGTACGCGCAAGCAGTGGTGTGCAAAAATTAAAAAAACAAAATATGCAAACAGGTGGAGTTTGACGTTGTATACAATACAATTAACCCCTAACTTTATTTCAGATTGCTGTAAAAGCCTTCAAAAAAAAACAACTAACCTACAAAGGTGCTGCAAAGAATGATAAAATACGCGTATACGTGATTCCGTACCGGCATAAAGTATCCCAAATTAAAAACAGCCAGCAGATATGATGTGAACGTTGTTTTCTCGGCCCCTTGTAAACTCTCTCAAATCTGTCCGATGCTGACACGGCAAAAAAAAAATATTGAACGCCTCTGACGGCGCCGTCAGAATACCGTGAGCAACAATTAATCAAGCACTTTTGATAAACATTGTGTGCAAAGAAAGTCCCGACGGCCGGGCAATAAGACGCTTTTGATGGACTCGAAGTGAAACATAAAACTTCTGACGGTCCATCAGGCCACCTCTGATGGCCCATCAAGAATGTCCAAAAGACCATTAGGCGCCGTCAGGAACTTCTGACGGACCATCTAAACGCATCTGATGGTCCATCAGACTTTTCTGATGGTCCATCAGAATTTCTCGATGGTCCATCAGGAAGCCTGATGGGCCATCAAAGAAGTCTGATGGACCATCAGGACAGTCGGGTGGTCCGTCAGGAATG
The DNA here is from genome assembly GCA_013358835.2 of Ixodes persulcatus. NCBI lineage: Eukaryota > Metazoa > Arthropoda > Arachnida > Ixodida > Ixodidae > Ixodes > Ixodes persulcatus. Next base: position 12,784 of record JABSTQ010010245.1, read on the forward strand.
GGCTGATGGTCCATCAGACTTCCTTGATGGTCCATCAGGAAGCCTGATGGACCATTAGAAAAGTCTGATGGACCATCAAGAAACTCTGATGGTCCATCAGGAAAGCCTGATGGCCTTTTCGATCGGGACACTATGCTCCAGAAAGCACGCGGTGCAGTATACTGAATGTGTGACCAATATCGTGTACGAGATACAGCTAAGTTGTGGAAAAGCTTACATCGGGCAAACTGCAACCACTGTTTTAACGATAGAGCACGAGAGCAAAATATGCGTGTGTGAAAGTGTGTGTGTGTGTGTGTGTGGAGGGGGGGGGAGGCATCTTGCAGATTGCTGTAGGAGATGTTTTTTTTTTGGTTTCTTTTAAACAAAAGATAAAAGTGAGATTATAAAAAAAACTTTTATGTACATATAAAAAAAACAGATAACAACTGCCTTAGCGCGCCTTCTCTTTATCTGCTTCAAAAAGAAGTGACTTTTCTGAATGGCTGCTTGTAAGAGTGGTGATTGGTTGTGATGCAAGTCGGGCAAATGATTACGTGTATATAAGTGACGATGGTTTCTAATAAAATCAGTTGAGAGTTAGCGCTTCTCCTGGTTTTGTTCGCGCTTTTAACCATTTAACTTTTTTTTTACATGCTACATTCCTTAAATCTAAACTTAAAAAGATGGCTTTATCCTCTGATCAAGTAATAATTAAAAAAAAACGATTTTACGACTTTTGCTAAGTGCTACACTCTTGACATGCTTAACACACGTTCCGTGTGTTAAGCATGTCAAGAGTGTAGCACTAGCTTTTTTTTTTTTTTTCATTGGATGTTCTAGGATAAATTCGTGAAAAATCGAGAAGCACCCACGCTGCGACGCGATGGGGTACATCGCATCGTATCGTATCGTATAGACCTTCGCATCGCTTATCAGCCACCCCCCCCCCTCCGAGACGCCAAAAATAAAAATAATTCTGAATTCTTTTTTTTTATATTTGGTTTTGGTCAAGTAGTGATTATTTGGTCAGCAAACTAGATTTGTGCTGCCGAAGCAGGACAGTGGATTCGGCCATCTATTTTTCCTTGGCAACGTCTTTGTTATTTAATAAAAAAAAATGGAGAGAGATGAGTGGACAAGTTTACCAGACGCGAAATGTACCGGCGAAGGGAAAGCGGTGCTTGTTCAAAGTTCAGAGCCTAAGATAGCAGCTTTGCGGCGCGGGCTCGTCCAAAGCGTCTCTCCACCCTGTACGGAGGCGGCGGCTTTGATATCGAGGCTTTCTGCTCCCTAAGTCCCATGGGCGTCGGCAGGGGGGTGCAAAAGGGGCACTTGCCCCCCCCCCCCCCCCCCAAGCCGGAGTGCCTCCCCCCTCCCTTCCCCAGCTCTCTCGGGTACAGGGAATCGAATGACGTCGCGCCATAGCTTTCTTACCAAGCGGAGAAACCGAAAGCAATCCTAAAAACAAAATCCACGCTATTTGGTTCCTTGGATCCTTCAGCAATATAAAGATAAGAGGGCTAAAATTTTACTCCAGTTCTGAAATGAGACAGAGCGAGCATGGCAAGCTAAGGGAACCCGGGTCGGGGAAATACGGAAAGTTACAACGGCAACTAACCCTCCGGCGGTAGCCCCGCCGTGCTAGCTTTCTAACACAGCTAACGCAGCTTTCAGATGTCTTCCACGAACCACGCCCAGGGAAATGCTTCGAATTAATATTACGAGGGAAGACACTTTTGTGCAGAAAGTTAGAGTTGTAAGTTGGAACATTGGCCAACTTGGGGTAGCTTTTAAAAACTTGTATAAACGTCAAATATTGCTAAAATTTGAAATAAAAGGGTAACGTTCACTGCAGCGACAAGTTATGTGCGCGCGTGACTTACGTGCACTGTCTTGCTATTTTATTGTGTAAGGTACATATATGATGCCAATACTTGTCTATAAAAGCTTTGTGTTTTGTGTTATTTTTGAGATAAATATAAACTGAGTGGATCGATAAAAACAAAACAGCGCAAAGACAAGGACGAAGTAGAAGAAACCACAGTGGACCGTTTTTTGTTGTTTTGTCACGTCATAGACTAAATTCCTTTTTTTTTCACTGTGCCTATACATATATAATGTTTTTTTTTTTTCTTACGTTGAAATTACTGATCCGTTGCACTTTTAAAAATAATTGTTTCATAAAAAAAAATGTGTATCTTGCAGGCTGTATTCAGCTGTTTTGTGCCTTACTGTGAGACCCCCCACCCCCCCCCCCCCTTTTTCCCCTTGAGCGCACACGCCCAAAAAGGGGCTCTCATTTTGCCCCCCCCCCCCCCCCCAGACAAAATCCTGCCGACGCCCATGCTAAGTCCCTCTGTAGAGCCATCCTGTGCCGCTAAATTGGCACCACTGGTTGAAAGGCGAAGAGAGGCGGGAAAAGTCCACTATGACCGCAAGACTCGGCTAAGGGGGTGGAGGCTGGAGGGGAGGTGTTGTTGAGATGGCGATAGCGAGGTCGACAAGAAATACCAAGAGAGCGCGCAGACCAAAACTCAACTGGTTTATTTTCGCTTCTCGTCTTGGGCGACGGGCATTCTCCTCGGCTACGTTCTCCCGAAGCGGGAGGGTGGGAATAACCGGTCTATCAGGACCGCAGCAAGGTCACGAGGCAGGGCGAGTTCTCTCGAGCGGTGAGCCACGTGGGTCACCACAGTGTACACGCGTGCGTGTGTGGGCTCATGCGCCGCCGGGCCTGAGCGAAGGTACCTCGGGAACGCCAGCGCTCACGTTTCACAAGTTAGGAACGGTCGGTCAGGCTACTTTGAAGGGGAGTCAGTCGGGTAGCTTAGAGCGCCGAGAACAGTGCAGCTTCAAGATCCGCGAGGGAAACCAAACGTAGACTTCTTTACTGTGTTGCACCATTCATCCCTTCTCCGTCGCGGATCGCTGTTTTTCAGTGAAGATTGACTTGGAGCACGTGGTCACGCGCACGTTCGAGCTTAGTGGCGGCGCTTTCGACCTGTCGTTCACACGTTCACTCCTGGGCAAAACGGTGATTCGGGTAACGAGAAAGTGCTGTTGACCTCCAGAGACAAAGTGAGCCTAAGGCGGATGAAGTAACCGGGAGTCGAGTTCTGCAGCCGCTACAATGGTGAGTTGCACTTTAGGCCGTAAAATGACGTTGCTCTTTCGACAAATCATAACCAGGCATTTTCTGCACTTCGCTCGCGTATGAGGCGGTTGGTAGCCCTGACGCATGCCGAAAAAAGTAATTGACATAGATAGTAAGGAAAAGAAAAGCTAAATGGAACGTGTGGATTGTTCGTTTCTTTTTCACCATCCGCAGCGACATAACAAAAACATCGCGCTGCAGACATTAATTGTTTCCTCCTCTTTCTATGCATAAAAATTAGTCATAGACTCTGTGCGGCGTTTCTTTCGGTCAATGGATAATCAAAATATTTATGCGAAACTCGCTCACTAAATCTTTTTGTGGGGTGGAAGGACACTGGTGGCTTAAGAACTCGCAGCCAACCAGCGTTTGGGACTTGGTATGTTATATTGAGCTATCTTTTGTAAGTTTTTCCTTTGCATTTGTGTACGCAGCCTTTACTACTTTCACCTTCCATTTACACTTCGGCTTGAGGCGCATAAGATCGCACAGCTGATATTGTTAATTAGTGCTGAATCAGTCACTCGTGGTATTAATAAATTACGTCACTTATGAATGAGTTCTATCTGTTTAGTAAAACTAGTTGTTTCTACATAGAGTGAAGATGGTCCACCAAAGTCGTCCAAGCGGAAAAGTACCACTCTGCAGAACTTCTTCCAAGCTGTGCCCAAAAAGATTGTCACTGAGGCAGGCATCGCAAGCAACGACTCGAAGCTCACTTTGAAGTCTGATGGCGTGGACGAACAACTCACGATTGAGGCTCTCCCGTCGCCCATGGTCGAGAATTCTGACGGAACTACCCCACCAGCCCCGGCCGTCCACACAGTTCGGAATCCAGCACCTGACTTTGGTTTGCAATATGACATTGGCAACTTCGTTGGGGCGAGGCCAGACGACCACACCGTGGTTGGCTCACTCGAATTCCATTGGATGCCACCGCAAGGTTACTCCTTCCCTTTCTCCGAACACAACAAGTGACAAACAGTCGAACGGAGGTACGTCAGAAGTGACCACCTACTGAAATATCCTTGGCTGGTTGTCTCGGATGCCAAGGCAGGTTTGTTCTGCAAATTTTGTCCTCTTTTTTCCACCGGGCACATTAGGGGGAAACACAAGACAGTTGCCCTTCAGGCTCTTCTAACGGAGCCTTTGAAAAAATTCGCGAAGCTTCTGGGGAAAGATGGAGCTCTTGAAACCCATTCCAAAGCTAGATATCACATCGAAGCAGTGGAAGCGGGCAATACTTTTCTGAAAGCTTGCCGTGACCCAGCAAGGGTCGTGGCAAACCAAATCGATACACAGCGAATGCGGCAGGTGTCTGAAAACCGCGCGCGGCTTCTCTCGATTGTCGACAACGTTGTGTTCCTGGACCGGCAGAATATTGCCTTCTGTGGACATCGGAATGACGGCCCAGTGGTCACTGGGAAGAACGGCAATGGCAGTTCGGAGAATGGAGGAAACTTCAAGGAGCTGCTGCGCTTCAGAGTGAAATGTGGTGACCATGCCCTCGAAAAAGTCTCTCTACAGCCACAGGAAGGAAGATGTTCACGAGCAAAACAACTCAAAAAGCCTTTATTGAACGTTGCGGAGACGAAGTTCTGTCCGTGATCTTGGCACGAGTTCGACAGAGCAAATATTATGGCATTATGTTCGACGAGACAACCGACGTGGCTCACAAGTCTCAGCTATCTCTTGTTTTGAGGTATGAACATGATTTCAAGATCAGAGAAGATTTTGTGGGTTTCTTAGATCCTCGAGAACTCAAGCCTCAAGATTCAAATCAGAATCAGAATTCGTCCATGTCGGACAGCGGGTCCGACGAGGAAGACCACGACGAAGACGACGCACTGGAGCCGACACTGACTGGTACCAAGCTCGGAAAAATCGTGCTAAGTCTACTGAGGTCATTGTCTCTCGACCCCAAAGGCTGTGTAGGCATTGCAACAGACGGATGCTCAGTAATGACCTCCGAGCTCTGTGGTGCCATTCAGGAAATCCAAAAAGTAGCCGTGCATGCAGTTCGATGCCCCTGCTTCAACCACAGCTTGAACCTTTCTTTATCCAAAACATCAACTGTGCAAAGTGTCCGAAACACCACCGGGACAATGCGGGAAGTCATTACGTTTTTTACGGCCTCGCCCAAGCGTAACGCCGTTTTGAAACTCCAACTTGGCAAACAGCTGACCAGGTTATGCGACACACGTTGGGTCGAACGTCACGACGCTGTTTTGCAGTTTAGAGAGAGCCTGGGAAGCATCGCAAAGGCGTTGGAAACGGTTTCCCAGTGGCGAGAACCAAGCTCGGCTGCCAAGGCGAGATGACTGCTTACGTCAATCCTGGATGCCGAATTTGTAATCGCAACCCTAGCTCTCTACGACGTACTCTCAGTCACGCTTCCCCTAAGTCGGCTGCTCCAAAAGCCGGATCTGGAAATGAACAGTGCCTCGGACATCGTGAAAGACACAATCGTCGTCCTGAGCGAAAAGCGGAACCCATTAAATGTCGAGAAGACTTTCAGAGAAATTTTCGCGCATGCAGAAGAAATTGCCGAGAATATGGGAGCCCAACTAGATGTGCCTCGTCTAGTCCAACGACAAATGAACTGCGCGAAATTGCCTCCACAGACGGCAGAGTCATACTTCCGCGCACATGTATACATTCCTCTTGTGGAATCTGTCGTGGAAGATCTTAAGCAGCGTTTTCCGGAGGAGGGGCTGGAGGTGTACAGCCTAAACACACTTTTGTCTCGCCATGTGAATGAGAAGGGAGCTCATGCAAAGCTCAGTATCCTGGCAGCGAAATACGGCGCGCTCCTCGGAATGGGAGATGTAGCTTTGCAGATCATCATTAGAGCCGAATTTTGACTGTGGGCAGCGAAATGGAGACGCGAACAAGAGAAGGGGCCTCTTCCATCGACAGCTGTGGAGACACTTGAAGAGTCAGAGCCAGAGCTCTATCCCAACATCAGGACTCTGCTGCGCGTTCTCGCCACACTGCCAGTTAGTGTTGCGACGGCTGAGCGGTCCTTCTCCACCCTTCGTCGAATTAAAACTTGGATTCGATCGCGGTGTGGCGAAAAGCGACTCAACGGACGTGCCCTCCTCCACGTCCATCGAGATGTGAACGTCGACCGACAGAAGCTGGTAGACCGCGCAGGGAGCACAACGAAGGAAGGCGATGTTCGTGCTCTGAAGAACCTTTAATTTGATAACTTGTGTAAATAATTATGTCTGTATACTGTCCTCCCCAAATGTAGGGGGTTTTCTTCTTCATCTCATTAGATAAACATGAATCTGTTTAATAAATAATTTTAATGTTGTTCCATGCAATTTGCCTAGGCACTGCGCTGAAGACCATTTGACCTCGCATTTTTGTTTTCTATTTGTTTCACGGATCCACAAGACCATAAAGAATCGAACAGTTAGTTTTGTTTGGCTGTATCCCGTAAAACACCAAGTCATTGAGAGTAAAGTCGCTGAGAAATCCCACCCACTGTTTTTCTATTAGAGTTTAATTACTCCAACTAAATGCTCACTTTTCTCAAAAACTGTGCATTTTCGAGAGTGAGTCAATAAAATAACAATGAAAATAAGAAGGTATTTTGATCACGTTCGTCCAGGAATTAGAAAGTCTCCATATTATTCGGCCGTCTTACATTTATCTTGCTAACAAACCCTTTCTTCTCCGGTCTTTGTGTTTTTTTTGTTTTTTGTCTAAATTGATGTATCTTGATTGATCGAGTCCCTGCACAAACTCTTTCACGCCGCGTGGCTCAATTGCCTGTGTTGCTTAAAGGAGCTGTGCAACGATATTCAATTGGAATGTTTTTCACTTTACACGAGCTTACTGGCACTAGTGGGACTCAAGGATACTCGCATGCAATGCCACTGGCCAAGAAACTCCTTTGTTGCGGTGTAATTTCAAGGACAAAAGCGATCATTTTCATTCAATCTCTCCCTTGCAAAATTCGATGACGTAACGCGGGGATCGCAGTACACCCGTATGACGATATTTGAATGCGGTTCATAGATTGGACCCGAGCATTGCGTGGGCACTCGATTTAGGCTCGTGATAATTGATAGCTCGAGAAGCATTCGAGTAGTGGCCCGTGTCCAATCGCTGCAACGACGACAATAGCCGAGCCATAACAATGTCTGGAACTCAGCGCGTGTCCTGTGCTTTGCCAACCCCAGCGCGTGGCTATGATCAACATTGGCGGCATATAATCGGCTCCAGATCACGTGGCCGCTTGTTCTGGCTGCGAGTTGAGGGCGTGAACGCTGCTCGTTGTTTTTTAATTTTTTTCTGGGACTTCTAATGCGTCGGGTGAAAAACGAAGGCGTGTTTCATAGGTCATTAACGTCAGGGATCCGTTCTAAGCGGTATTTGCGCAAAGTAAAAAAATTGTTGCATAGCCCCTTGGGGATAGTCACTGTTTAGGCATAGAATATGGAACCATGCACATGTATGTCTCTCTCTATCTCTAGTTTTGTTTTTAGAGCGCAGCTCTTAGGCGCCCGTTTCCTGCTTGAGCGCCGTCGCCGTCGCCGTCGGCGTAACCGCGCGGTGCATTATGGGAAATGTCCCATAATGCACCGCGCGAGCCCCCCCCCGTGATCACGTGACCCCCTCCCCCCAAGGTGCATTATGAAAAATGTCCCATAATGCACCGCCCGAGCCCCCCCCCCCCCCCGATGCCGTAAAAATCGCTAGCCCGCGCAATTAAAAACAAAATCACCACTGCCCCCCCCCCCTAAATCTTAGCCATAAATCCGCCCCTGGACCAACTACACGTGGTATAAATATCCACACAACCCCAATTATTTAAGGCTCTATTATCATAAATTGCAAAAATGACCACCCAAAAATATTGAAAGCGTACACTTATACTTTAAAGGTGACACTGCTCTTTAACGGCGGAGGAACCAGAGTTGCGTCAAAGTTCGCTGCTCTTTCGATCGACAGCTGCACGGGAACTACTGTGACTACCGTATTAATTATTATTATTATTATTATTATTATTATTAAATATATACAGGGTGTCACAAAAAAAAATTACAAGTTTTTTTTTTCACCGCAAAAATAAACTAGACAATGGCATCCAGTGGCGTACCAACTTGTTTTTGAGTGGGGGGGGGGGCAAACCAGACACCCCCCCCCCCTAGGGCCGGGAGGCGGTGCCCTAGGTATCCCTTGGGTGCTGCCGGCCAGTTCGGTGTTTGCCCTGCCCAGTGGCGGCTGTTCCAAGGGGGGGGGGGGGGGGAAACACACACCTTGCCCCCTCACTCCGAGGACTGGGGGAGGGAGCAGCGCCCCCCTTGCGCCCCCCCCCCCCCCGTTGGTACGCCCAATAGAGAGTCACTCCGAGAACTGGGGGAGGGAGCAAGCGCCCCCCTTGCGCCCCCCCCCCCCCCCGTTGGTACGCCCAATAGAGAGTTTTTTTTTTTTTCTTATTTTAAAGTTTACGGAAACAAACGCATGATTCGTGGTTTGAATGATAAAGCTGAAAGATAATTCATCTGCAGTCCACGACGAATAGATGTGTGTGCAGTGGCGTACCAACTTGTTTTTGAGCGGGGGGGGGGGGGGGGGGCGGTGCCGTCGGCATTTCCTGGGCGCCGCCGGCCAGTATTTGCCCTGCCCGGTGGCGGCTGTTTCAGGGAGGGGGGAGGGGGGGCAAAACAGATGCCTTACCCCGGGTAAGGCATCTGTTTTGCCCCCCCCTCCCCCCTCCCTGAAACAGCCGCCACCGGGCAGGGCAAATACTGGCCGGCGGCGCCCAGGAAATACCGACGGCACCGCCCCCCCCCCAGTTCTTAGAGTGGGGGGGGGGGGGGTAACGGTTACCCCCCACTCTAAGAACTGGGGGGGGGGGGACAAGTGCCCCCCTTGCCCCCCGGTTGGTACGCCCATCTAGGCATCGCCGAACGCTCATTCTCCGCCCAAAGGTAGCGCTAGAGGTCACAACCAGATGCCAAAGTTTCAGCCCGATCCGATAACTTAATCAAAAGTTATAACTGATTTTCTGAAAATTTCAATGGGAAAATGGAGCCCATTTTTGCCCGGTTTCGGTTTCTGGAGCCATAGAACCCCATGTATTCGAAAACTCCGTCGGCCGCCATTTTCCCATTGAAATTTTCAGAAACTCACTTATAATTTCTGATTAAGGTATCGGATCGGACTGAAACTTTGGCATCTGGTTGTGACCTCTAGCGCTACCTGTGGGCGGAGAATGAGCGTTCGGCGATGCCTAGTTTATTTTTGCGGTTAAAAAAAGCCCTGTAAATTTTCTTTCTGGACACCCTCTATATAGACCCGTGTTTTCTTCTATCTTTCTTTCTTTTGTGATTTGTTTTTAAAATTAAAGATTAATTTACAATTAGGACAAAGAAAGTCGACCTGTAATAATCCTCAGCATAATCTGCGTGCGCTAACCCAGGCGCTCCCCCAGGTCAGTCGCTGCTCCTAGCACTCGGGTGCAAAGCGGTGAAGCTCGACGCGCGCACGCTGGTGAGAGGCTGTGAAGGGTGACGCGTGAGGCCACGGCACTCTGCAGCCACGGAACGAATGCATGTGACAGACATGATAATCGAGTGATCTTATCAGGAGTAGAATATTCTGGTTCTGTTCCATCACAGTAGCCGCAATCGGTAATCCTACTATTTTGCAAAGTTTTCTCGGTACTCTTAGCTCCTGACGTCGACGACATCGCCAGTAAATTGAGACGATGTCGGCGAGCAACCAGCCAGGGCATGAACCGGCCAGAGCGGTTGATGCCCCGCATCAACGGCTCTGACCGGTTGATTTGCAGCATCAAAGTGCAACATTGTGGCATTCGTCATCTCCTTGTACATGTTCTTTCATCGGCTAAGCCAATCAAATGCCACGAATGTCCCGTGACTTGCGCTTTTAGCATGTGTGTTTGCGGTTTATGCGCCTTCGACTCTGCTTTGACCTAAAACAAAACGAACGATACGGCGAGTGGAGATGCTGTGAAATTCATATTTGTACAATTTTTCTCTCCTACTTCTTTGAATATTAGGATCGACCAATAATAAAAATATTTTTTTGATTCAAGCTCATCTTGGCGCCGGTGTGGCGCAATTCTTAGAAATAATGGCATTTGGGCGGAAGATGTACAGACTTTCGTTCATGTAATTTGGCATAAATGGTGCAGCACTTCCATCACTGTGGTCGTAAGCAGTCGCAAGTGTGTGAACCAGCCTACTGTGAAACGGAGTAGACTTCAGAAACGAATGACAAAGTTGGCAGCTCTTAATTCAACATTCCAGAGACGAGCCATGAGGGACTGCAGGAGGTACTTGTACAGGCAACAATATGAAACGGCGCAGAACCAGCCCGTACCCGAGGACGTGAGCGGCTGAGCAGTCCTCCTTGACGTATCCGAGGTGTCTCAAGATTCAAGAAGACGAAGCGGACCATGTCGGTGAGGAAGGACCTCCCCGAACTTCGGCTGGTCGTGGTGGGCGACAGTCAGTGCGGCAAGACAGGACTCCTGAGCACCTTCGTCTACGACCTGTTTCCCACGACCCACGTGGCCACCACCTTGGATAACCACGCCACGCTCATCAAGTGGCGCCGGCAAATGGTACGCGGTGAGAGGACTCACGGTATGACAAACACATCCCGGATAGCAAAGCAGTAGTACGAGATGGACAGAGGGACATAGAAGACAATGCAGAGAGCAAGTCGTCTGCTTCTTGCGCGAGTTGCGATGACGTCAGAACGACTCCGAGCTCCAATTGGCTTTCATTAAAAGAATGTGGGTAGACCTTAATGCTAGATGCCTTGAGGTCTACCCACTTTTTTTTTCAATCGGCCAATAAGAGCTTGGCGTTCTGCCATCATTGCAACCCCTGTGCAAAAAGCAGACAAACTTTCGCTCCGCATACAGACGACACAGGGCCCAGGCTTTCAACTTGCATAGAAAGAGGGACATAGAGAACAATACAGACGACACAAGCTTTCAACTTGCAACAAAGACATTTAAGATTAGATGCGAACGCTGCGTCGGCGTTCGGCTGGGATTCTTGTACTCACTAAATGAACGCGCGTTCCAGACGGATGCTGACGCAGCACTCGTGTGCAACCTCCAGTTGGCCTTGATCGATGTCGCTGAATATTCCAGCTTCCATATCTAAGAGGTGTCGATATGACCATCAAGACCTGGTAGATGACAAGGTTGTGTTGCGGAATTTTTACCGTCGCCTAAAGAAGACCGACGCGGAGCACAAATTGAATAGAGCGTTCAGCTGGGACGGATGTTTCCAGGGGCTGAACGCGCGAGTTCCAGCTGAATGTTGACGTAGGCCTCGGTAGGTGACGTAGAGGATTCAGGCCTTTCCGCCTATAGTAATCACTCTGTCAGTTTAAGAAATAGAGGGTGTGGACTATTATGTTCACACTTCTTGCTTTCCGACTCGTTCTTCGGTCTTTTTATGGGCTAATACCCCGATCTGATTGGCTGCAGGGCGAGATAATAAGACGTTCGGGAGTCGCCACGTCTCGCGTTTTCTCAGCCGTCGGAATTAGGGTGTTCACCTTCCTGCTGGTGAAATGCGGGACACCCTGACCGGGGGGGGGGGGGGGGGTGTAAGAGAAGGACGATATTTTCACGACTGAAGGAGAAATGTATTAAAGGGGCCATTACGCGAGTATCGGGCTGAGATAAATGATTTTAAATTGGGACTTTACTAGTCGCGCATCGTTTAGTGCGCCAAATGAAAGAGGGGAGAAAGTCAAAAACCAACTTTTCGGTACGAACATTTAAAAATATAGCGATCTATTTTGTACCTCCTTTCCTTCGAAAGCTCTCCGCCATTTCACTATGATACATCCGCGGTTCCCAAAGCACGTCAGCGGTGCCAAAAAATGACGTCAGCCGACCCCAGCTCACCCATTGGACAAGAGAACTGCGTCACTCAGACGTATGCGCTCGTCAACACCAATATTCGTTGGCGAATATTTGGATTCGTGGCCAAGGAGTGCCCTGACAGAACTTATCGTCACTTGCGAATGACAAGTTCTATGCTGTGCTTCAGGCACGTAGCCAGGATTTTGTTTCCGGGGGGGGGGGGGGGGGGGGGGGCCATGACAGAATGCTGTATGAGGGGGAAGGGGGAGAGGAGGCCCCAGCAAAACGGAAGATTTAGGGGGGGGGGGGGGCGCCCCCTCCCCCTGGCTACGTGCCTGGTGTGCTTAAAAAGCACGGTGGAAGCTTGGATTTATCGCAGCGGTGCCCAAGCATGTCACGACGACGTGATTTCTCAATTCGCCTTTGAGTTGAGGATTTATGCCAAGGAGGAAGAAGTAGAACAATCGTTTCATGGCCCCTTAAAAGGAAATTCGTCAACACGCACACCCCGAAATCATGTGCTGTCCGAAAGCATGTTGTACACCTGAAAAGTGTGATGCGGCAATTAGGCTGAAATCATTTTCACTCACAGCGATATATTATTGCTCAATTATAATGTTAAATGTTCTATTTACCGTGTCTAAGTTGAAAACATACAAATCGACTGCAGCAGACCCCAATGCATCAAAAGGAAATAAGAAACATTAAGTATTCTTAGGCTTATTGCTTACTGTAAATATTTACTCTACGCAGAATGAGGACCTTACGTTCCATTTTTTTTGGGACCTTTGTGAGTTGCAGGCTTTTTGCCTTGTGTGGCCGACTTCATTAAAAAAAGCTTTCCACAACAACCCTCTCGCATGACAGCATGATTTGCAAATAATTAGAATTGTTTATTTTTCAGGCGATCAATTTTCGCTTGCAATATTTTGCCATCAAGGGGAGAGGCACAACGGCGCATGCTCGTCGTCCTGCAAGAACGACGGTCGCTTCTTGCAGTGCTTGGATAGAAAATGGCATACCATCGAGATTCACACGCTTACCAGCGACCTCCGCGCTTCCCCGTGCCACTTTGTTCGGAAGCGCCATAATTTGCGTAGTGAATGTTACGACAATGTGAAATGCGGGACATATTTTTAAAATTTTGGTATTTCTTGCGGGACGCGGGACACGAGCCCTCAATGCGGGACAGTCCCGCGAGTCGCGGGACGGGTGGTCACCCTAGTCCGAATCGTTTGCCTGGGTGATAAGTCCTGCAGCCGGAAAGGTGTAGACATGGCCACCACATCGGACATCACTCTGTGCCTTCAAAGACGAAAAAATTGCGCCGCGCGTCGTTCAGGTCCGGCTTTCGCTGTGGGACACAGCCGGGAGCAGCGAGTACGACTCCCTGCGGCCGTTGGCCTACCCGCAGGCCAGCGCCGTGGTCGTCTGCTTCGCGCTGGACGACCGGGACAGCTTGATCAACGTGGAGCGGAAGTGGGTGCCCGAGGTTCGACGGCGCCTGCCCCGTGTGCCCATCGTCCTCGTTGGAAACAAGCGGGTGAGCGCGAGAGTACAGAATTGCTTTAAAAAAATAATAGATGCTCTCCATATCCTTCAAGTAGCCTTGGGAGGGACTAAGTCGGCAGCCACGTGGGCCACTACACACCGAAGAGCACCTCCGACGTCACGCTGCCGCGGTGGTGTTACTGTCGGCACGGCGCATGTGCAGACGCTTCACCCGACGCGAATCGGGTTTCTGCGCACGCGCAGTGCCCACACCTCGTGTGGGCAAATGCGAACTTGTTTGTAAACACTATGTTCATTTATAGACTAACACGTCGCTCTGACGTCTGGTCGCTACAGTGACGTTGCTGTCGGCTTGTTTGTAAACATTGCGTCTGCCCATAGTCACTGATGGCCTAAGAAACATAGGGCAGAAACGCACGGGCTGATGGGAAGGGTGCTGGTCACGTGTCGAACGCAATCCAATCGATGAGCGGAGGGAGAGGCAGCCGAAGAGAGAGGGGTGGGCTTGGATGAAATTTCCTTTTTTCTGCCCAGACAATAGATTGCGCTACCCTCGGTATAGAGGGGCCTTAGGCGAGTCCATTCACCCTCCCAGCATTCACTCTGGTGAAGTGAAAAGTGTGGAGGGCTTTGCAGGAGCAGCCTGTCATGCAACATAATAGCTATCGTCGTCATTTCTCTGCGCACCATGGCGAAAAGCTGCGGATTTTTCCAGTACCCTCGATTCGATGTCTATAGCATGTTCCATTGGCACGCAGGACTTGCGAGAGCACCAGGCGCCCTCGTACCAGCTCAACCCGTGCCGCGGGCCTCTCATCACAACACTGCAAGGCAAGATGATTGCCGAACACATCAGGGCCTCCGCCTACGTCGAGTGCTCTGCCATCATGCAGCAAGGTCTGGACCAAGTCTTCGAGGCTGCCGTCACAGCCGCCATCGCAACCACCGAGCAGGTAAGAGAAGCGAAAACGGTCACCTCTAAAGTAACAGCTTTAAAAGAAAAGAAGAAAAAGATATGTTCGATTTTTATTGAAAAATATGGCAAAAACCTTCCACTGACATCCGGTTAACTTCCAGTGACATCCGGTGAAAACTGGTCAAGTTTCACCCGTTTTCATCCGAAACCAGCGTAGTTTACCAGTCTTTGCTGGATTATTTGCCCGGATTTTAAGTTTTGCTCAGATAATCGTGCAAAGTTGTGGGTAAAGAACTTGCATGCGATCTAGCGAGCTTACTTTTTGGATTTCTATTAGAAGGAGCACTTAAAATATGTATACAATTTGTTATTTGAATGCTTGTTCAGACAGACATTAAAGGGGTACTCCGGCGATTTTTTAGCTACCTCAACTAACTATATTTTCTGACTCCCCAGCCTTTACCCTTTCCGGTATGCTATTTAGTATCGCGAAATTCATAATAGTTATTGCGAAATCGGCAAATGAAAATGATGCAAAAACCAACATTCAAATTTACCCGCAGTTTTCAGTGCCGTGACGTCAGTGGCGGGCAGGCTTGCCAGTCGAGCGAACAGTCTAAAAAATAGAATATGCCAATCATTTGTTCGGTGCTGGAGCGCGGATCCTGGAGCGAGCTTCCAAAGCATTCATTTGACACCATAAAGCTGCTTCAAATCGGTTGGGAACAAATTCTACAGACCAAAGAGTGAACCCCTGCCTTCCACTGACGTCACTTTTTCGTTGTTGCCAGTAGAGACTTTCAGTTTGAAAAACACGGTGAGGACTAAAATTGTAAATTCAATAACTTCGCGAAAAAAAAAATTATTTTAACCTAATATTTGGGATACTATTTTAGCGATGTTGTTTGGCGAGTTTAGCAAAATTTCAAGCAAATCGGGGACCATGAAGAAATCGCCGGAGTACCACTTAATGCTCGGCACATTTCAGATTAGGGAAATTACTACTGTATTTTCTGGAATATAGTTCAGCTCCTTTACTAGAAAGAGGGAACTTTCCAAGAGTAAAAAGAATGCATTTGGATATAGGTCGAAGGAAGGGGGAACAATATATTAGTGCAAAAATCGATTTCACAGCATTCCTAGCTAAAGGTCGCTCATTTACCGCGATAGCTACACCATCGTCGGAACTTCTAGGACGGTCAGTCACTCGGCTCCACGCCGTGGCACTCGAGTTGCGCTGCTCGCGTCAAGCTTCCCCGCTTTGCACCAGCGCTCTCGCGTCAAGCTTCCCCGCTACGCACCCGTGTGTGTGGAGAAGCACGCCGCGGCGCACTTCGGTTAGCTCACTATTCTAGGTCGACTTTGTTTGGACGTGATCATAAGTCAACCCCTTACATTAAAGGGATACTGAACCATAGAATTTAGTGTCCATAATAAGTGGCGCACGTTCTTTTCACGAGCCAGCAGCCGCCGGTGTGCGCGAGCACTCGCAACGAAAATGACGTCAAAGACCTCCATTCGCGCTTGAGGACAGTGAAATGCATGGGCTTCGGGCCAAAGGAGAATAAAGACAGGCTTTTCATCTCTACAAGAGCTAGCTACATGCTTGTTAGACCAATTAATCGCTTACCTTTTACACCAGACACCACTGTATAGATGAAAAACTTGTCTTTATTCTCCTTTCGCCCGAAGCCCATGCATTTCACTGCCATCTTAACCGCGAATGGAGATCTTTGACGTCATTTTTGTTGCGTGTGCTCGCGCACACCGGTGGCTGCTGGCTCGTGGAAAGAACGTGCGCCACTTCTTATGGACACTAAATTCCTTGGTTCAGTATCCCTTTAAGGAAGTGCAAAAAAAAAAAAAAAAAAAAGAACGTCAGTCTATTTTTGGATAAATGTGGTTGATAATATGGACCCTATGTCGAGACATATACTGGACAGCGAGACTCGAGAAAAGTGGTCATCATCCTTATTTTCTTTGCAGGCACCAAAAAAGTCATCGTCGTCAAAGTGCCCCTGCTGTTCCATTTTGTAAATACTCAAATGCCGAAGGAAATAATGAAGCAAGAAGTTTCAGTTTTATATGTACAATGTTTTATAAAATAAAGAGGTTTACACGAAAAAAAAAAAAAAAAAAAGAAAAAACCTCAGAATGCAAAGTCTTAATTTTAGAGATTTATTTTCTTTGCAGGCACCAACAAAGTCATCGTCGTCAAAGTGCTCCTGCTCTTCCATCTTGGAAATACTCAAATTCAAAAGAAAATAATGAAGAAAGAAATTTCAATTTTATATGTATAATGTTTTATAAAATAAAGAGGTTTAAACGAGAAAAAAACGACCTCAGAATGCAAATTCTCAATTTTAGAGATTGGCACCACATAATACCGAATACAACAACATGTTGCGAAAAGGCATCACATGCACTCCTCTTTTTCATAAACAGCCTTTATAGTAACAATACTCCGTTTTATACATAATATATAATGCTGTCAAAGCTGCTGGCGCGAGCAGGGTGTTGGATCTCGTTGATCATTTGCACACATTCTCGCGCAAACGAAACCTATAGATGAAACCACATGTAGGTGCCATTAGCTTTGACAGCAGTTGTATATTAAGTATGAAACGGACTATAGTACACAATTATTAAAAGTGGAACAAAAACAACCAACTCCCCCAAGTTCTTCAACCAACATGCACTGCAAGAAAGAAATGCCACACCTTTTTTCTTCTATTTCCCGTAACAGCACCTTCATTCTCACCAGAAACGAGCTTTCAATCGAAAAACGGTCCCAAGACAACCAACAAGTAGATGGCACCAAACGCAGTTCGTGATGACATCCTCAACTGTTCAAGCAGTCTTCGACCGGATGCCAGTGGGTGTCGCATCTGAGGCACCTTTGGGGAATGCAAACACACATTTTTTGCCCCATTTGTTTTGACCACCTTTGCCATTCCACTTGCATTCACTTGTTTGTTCAAAGCACACTAACACCAACCTAGAGCCTTGGTTCTCACATCACAGGCTGTTTAACCTTGATTCCACGCCCTGTCTGCTATGCACAGTGTGACCCCTGTCGTGACGAGTGCCATCCCAATGTAGGTGCCTGAAAACAGAAGCAGGAGGATATAACGCCATTACAAAGAAACGTGGCTACGTTCACTTCACTGACCTTGGAAAACTCTGAGAAACATTCTTTACATTCGGTTACCTGTTTTAGTATCATCACGGGGAAAAAGTAGACATGTCATCAGTTGTATTGAATGAAGGGTGCTCGCTACATATTGATTTAAATTTAAAGAGATGCCAAGTTTGAAGTTATAAAATGGTCACCGAGGTGATTGCTACGAAGATGAACAAACGGTTTCAGCTTTGTTATGCATATGATTGCAAATCGGTCTCTTTGCATTCAATGGAACTGAAGGCAACTCTGAGATTTCCAACATACATACATTTGGACATTCAATAACCCTGATCGTTCTGATAAAAATTAAGCAAAAATTAAGCTATAGGAGAGGCCATAAGAAATATCTGACTGTCAGTACCTGCCAAACGAGTGTTGAATGTTCATTTCATATCAGGGGCTCTAACACCTTAAATGTTTTGGACGAGCCTAGCTCTCAAGGTGGAGTCATCCCCAAACCTGTCAGGACGAGTATATCTCATCTGCTTTCCCCCATTCATGCAGTCAACTGTTTTGGACAAACGAGGCTCGCTCATGGCTTAGGTTGCGGCTGTGCCAACAAATGGGAGCACTGAATTTTTGCAATTTTGCTCCCATTCTGTTGGTTGTTAGAAATTTGATTTTCAAGGCAATAAATGTAATTTTGAAGACAACAATTAAGCAGTCGAGGGTCAGAAATTCCCGAAAAACTAAAAACAGCTAAGGGGCAAATGTTCCCCCCTTGGTGAACCTTGACACACCCTAATGCCATTGCTATCTGAGGCTGCAACCAACCAATCGTAACAATTTGCTGACAGCCAGTTTACATAATAGTAGCCCCAACCATTCTACGCATGTGCTTGCGTTGGTCACCAGTTGGTATCGGCAAAACATCAAGGCATTGCAAGAAAGAAGCTTTTCATATTTAAGTAGGAATTGGTGACCCTTGGGCCCACGGGGCTAATGGGCCGGTATCCAGTCTGCACAAATGCGCTGATTCAGGGTGCATTCAGCTGTTCACAAAATTAGAAACTCACTTGCATTTCCCGTTGTCTCACCGAGAAGTCGTCCAGCCACGGTAACGAAGACGAAATTGAGGGAGTTTGTTAGTGGCACCGCTAAAGAGAGGTCTGCAAAATAAGCGTGCGCGAGCTGTCTCAGCAAAATTGTCAACTGGGCTAGTTTCTATGTTGCTCTGAGGAATGCGGTATCAATGAAAGTAAATACAGCTAGCGGTTTGTACGAGCACACTTTAGTGATAAGCATTAGACCGCAAACTTTGCATGGTGTATGTGATGTGTAATAAGGCCAGCATATATATAGAGGAAACTGTCAATGAAGATTCAACATTTGTGGCACACCTCTCCCTCCTCATTTTATTGGTGCTATCTTCTCTGAATAAACTTGTATGAAAGATTAGCTGTAATTTAGCGCTCTGCAGATATTTTATGAACCCTGGTCCTGCAACTGTGAAACCTTTTTATTATATGTAGACGCTGTACCCTATGCTGAAATACTTGCTACACGGTTTGTTTAATTAAGGTGGACTAAGACCCTGCAGAAAACTTAACACTTATCCCCGAGGTGTTTGTTACATCGATAGGTATGTAGCTGTAACTGGGGCTACTGGTAATAGAAGATTGCAGCATAATACAAACTGCAGTGACACTTGTGAAATGAGCGTGAGTTGCGGCATAAAGAGATATATAGTGTGTGCTGTCATTCCTTCCCGTTCCTTGGCTCTAGATCTAAGAATGTTCCTAACAATTAAAAACCCTGTATTGTTGAGTGCACTAACACAGTCAGGTCTGGCACGTAAAACTGTGGGACCAAATATTCTCCACTTGTCGGGAAAAAATTGTAGGACCATTCAACACTAAGGAATCTCTTTACATGAAATTTGGGGGAGTCACACTAAGCAAAAGCATGCAGGCTTTACACTGATATTAGTAGTAGACTACTAAAGCCAAAGTCAGTATTAACCTCCTATTCCAAGTACTCTGCAATTCCAGCTCCCTGTTCCCTGCCTCCGTCCTCTTCTTACACAGCAAAGCCAAATACTTTACCAGGGAGAATACGTTCCACTCTGCTTATCTGCATCAACAGCGTGCCTACAGCACCAAATCCTCTCCTAGCGCAGCCGTTCCAACAATGCAAAGCCTGCTGTCTGCACCACGGTCATATGGGATTTTTACAGAGCGAGATATGTTCTGCTAGTTAAGTATATGACGAGGCTAAGAATATCAAGTTTCTAGGTGAGCATCAGCACACGTCCAATGTAGGCAGCCGTTATTCCTTCCTCAGGCGCCGTCATTGCAAAGAGAAAAAAAAGACTCTTACTCTTCAGGTGCAATCCTGTATATGCATGTCATCAATTCAACAATACCTTATACAGTATAAACTCATTATAACAGACCTTGATAGTGAGGAATATTTTGGTCTATTGTAAAAGGAGCACGCAGAATGCAAGACACTCTTACTTCAGAGGCTGACGTGGATTATGACTGGAGTCTGATCTATTTGGAGAGTCTGACGCAATGTGAATGGATATCAGGGAAGTACTGGTTTACTAGAATTTCTTAACTTCAAAAGGTAGCAATTTTTATTGAGCTGTACTGATGATCGTCATCACTGCACGCTTTGGGTTCTACAAGGCTCATGAGGCACCAAGCGCGACGACAGCGGTTTACAAAATGGATGCTGCCACTACCGAACGAAAGCCGCATAACGTCCGAAATAATGACTACTGTCGAAAAGTTTGCTACAATGGAATGGAAAACTAGTACTTACAAACTCCCTCATATAGTTTATTATCCCCGAATGTATATTATAACCAAATCTATAATAAGCGAAGCTGGCTGAATGGCAAAGATAGGAAGAAAAACCAAACTTCACAAACCAATTTATGTTATAACTACCAGGATTTCATGTTTTCCGAGTTTATACACAAACTCAGCTCTGTTACGTCACGGCGCAGTGGTGGTGCATCGGGCGCACTTCCCGCCTGGGGCTGTGGAAGGAAGTCACCATGCAGGACGTGCATTTCTGTGTTGTTTCGAAAGAAACCGGAAAACCTGCCTTCTCAACAAAGCCCCACGGCTGGGGCTGTACCAAAAGAGTCGGGAAAGGCTTGAAGGTAAGTTTTCATGTGTTTTGTGCCTGCTCGATCCGTCTGAGAACTTTGATAGGTGCCGTAAAAAATAAAAACCAGACGTCACCAGACCACGATTGCTTGTGCGGGAAGCACTGTGAATTGAATTCATGGATACTTGTAGTCATCAGATTTCTTTGTTTTGTTTCAACATGAACACGGAAAAACTGCCAAGTTGTACGGGGACCACCTGCGAACTACGTTCAGTGCATACAAGTTCAAATGACTGCCTGATCGTTCGAACTGTCGTCTGCTCTTTCAAACTTGTCTGCTTTTTGTCGTCTGCTCATTCAAACGACAGTGGCCCATAGACCAACCATTGACCTGGTAATTGCGATTAAAAGTAAGTGCAGGCCTCAAAATACTTTTAAGTTTGAAGGTAGATTGGGGCATGTAAGCTCTGTGTATTAACAGTAGATACAAGTGTACAATGACCTGTTGTTCTGAATGAACCTTAACGAGATAAGCGTTAAGATCCTTTTTGTCAATGGTCCGAGATTTTAAAGAAAACTGGGATGGCATTTTCTCAGGACCATTGACCCCTGCACCGATCAAACTTAAAACACCATCTTTTTTTTTCTCTTTTTGGCATCGGTACATTGAATTTCGGAGTTTATCGAATAAATCCAAATTGAAGAAAATTTTACTGGCCGGTGTTTTCCCGAGTTTTTCAGATTTATCTGAAAACATGGAACTCTAGTTACAACCGAATGTCTGCTTTGGCCAGATCTGCTGTAACGTGGTTATATCATACAACAATATTTCTCAACATTGTGGTTACACTCCCTCCGTAGTGTTGATGGGATACTGGCTTCGTAACCTCAAACAAAGTATGGCACCCACTGAGAATGAAACCTATGGTGCCTGGAACATGTCTTCAACAGGCATTGTTATTGCCCCATAGCATCCATGCATCAAAAATGATCCTAAAGTGGCAACAAACAACATTATCAAAGTTGGGATGCAACGCAGTGAGATGTCGCAACCCTAACAGCTACTCTCGGGAGTTAACATAAAAAAAAAGACAAGTGAACGCCAGAGTCGCTGTCGTCACAGCGTCCCAGCCTGTTGCTGCAGAAGCCTGCGTGGACTGCCAAGCTAAGAGGAAGCCAGCCGCACAGAAACGCAGGCGCCTGCCACGCCTACCTCCACTGCCGTGCAACCACTGGGATGACAACGGGCAACAGCACGACTCATCTACGACATATCAAGATGCAGTGAACACAAATGTCGGCGACGCGCTACAGGCACCATTACAAAACAAAACTTTGACTTGTGATCTGGGTTGTTCCACATCTTCAAAGTTAATTTTTCTTCCAATATGAGGGTGTTTTTTTTTGTTTTTTTTTAGTTTGTCTTTTCCCACAGATTCTGTATTTTCTGGGGCCCATTTGCAGTGTCGCAAAAGAATGGACATATATTAGGCTTATGGCGAAGAAAACGGGATATGGCAGTGAAATTCCCCAACCTCAGGGGTACATATGAGTGACCCCGCTTAGGATGCTTAGGAGACATCCCGACGCCGGTAAGAGAAGGAAACGTGACAAGGGGAGTGGAAAAGCAGACTCGCAGACAGTTCCGAGCGGGCCTTGTTCTGGGTCAAGGAAAGTGACACTATAGATAAGGATTTCGTCCCGTGAATCTTGAATTTCCTTGCCATTCAAGGGCAGCTCCTAATTAGGGTTTCTCGGTTTTCCCCATGGGCGTACCAACCGGGGGGGCAAGGGGGGGCGCTTGCCCCCCCAGTTTTCAGAGTGGGGGGGCAAGGCATGTGTTTTGCCCCCTTAAAACAGCCGCCACTGGGCACGGCAAATACTGTCCGTCGTCGGCGCCCAAGAGATACCACGGGCACCACCCCCACACCCGGGGGGGGTCTGGTTTGCCCCCCCACTCAAAGACAAGTTGGTACGCCACTGGTTTTCCCCGACTCCAAGCAAACAGGTTCGGGCATCACTTCTTGGGGTTTATTGGTGTATGCCGAAATATGAATTCTTAGGGTGTTGTAAGGAAGTTCGCAACGTTTCTCACTGAAGTGTCAATGACCTTGCTACAGTGGTTTTGCTTTACTCGAGACAAAAACATCAAGGTAAAATTAAGGCCCGAAAACTTACCGGTTGACCCTAGGGCAAGGGCGTAAATGGCAGACCCACTCTGGTTTATGAGAAACGGAAGAATGTACTGGAATTAAAGATACAGAAAAAGCGTGAGAGAGATGTCTTGCAGCCTCATGAATGATTTACGGAAGGCAAGAACAACTACATTTTGTTTCACCTTTGGATGGACCCCAGAGGGTGCTAGAAGCCATCAAAGACAATCCCATACCGTGCGAGTGTCAGATGACCTCTGCGAGGGGCGCAATAACGCGTGGGACACGTTGTCACATGACACATCCAGAGCGCTGGATTGGCTCGTATGGCTCGTAGCCTCCGCTGCAGTTCATCGGAAGACGAAACCGAGTAAAGACCACCTAAACAAATCCAAAAAGAAAGTCTCGACTCTTTTTAGAAGTGCTTGTTTTTGTCCTAAACTGGGAGACAGAGCTATGCAAGCAGCCAAATTAGGAAAAACTACTTGCAACACTTCTCTTTCTTTTAAATGAATAAAGAAAAAAATTGCCCATTTCCCCCCCACTAACGTGGCAAAGGCAGTGTGATGCAGCATCGAGCTAGATGCTCAGCTGCACCAGATTCTTAGATGCTTCAATACAGTACACAACGAAGCGGCTGTTTCAGAGGTGCAAACCGGAAAGGGTTGAGTTCCAGCGATGTAACACATTCTACGTTAAAAAGAAAAGGAGTAAAGACAAATGGAAAAGTAAGAATGTAATCTCCAGCCCTTTGGAAATGAACTAGTAGGCAAATAGAGTTGTGGGTTCTAACAGAAACACTGACTGCTAGGACAATTCAATGGCAACAGTTACAATCTTGAGCTGCACAGTGTTTCGAGCTTTAGAGTTTTGCCAACTTTTACCACGACGAAAAGCCACCAATGTGCCTAAATGTATAGTTAGAGCGATCAGGCTCTCTGTGCATATACTCGTGCGCAAAAAAGGGGGGCAATGTGGTTAATTGTCCCAGCAAGCATGCGGCTTCCATAGCCGTGTCAGCTTAACTGCGTATAAAGCATAAGAATCATTTGTGGACAAATGCCTCGTAAGTAATTGCATTGCGTGTATATTTATACTGCCGGAAGCTAGTCAGCCCCAATAGGCGTCTGGTGTCACAGCTGTAGATGAGCCATTTAGCCAGTGCGGTACAACCGCTAGCCTAGGGTCTTTAACGTGCACCACGCAGTAGTGATACACGACCGCACGCCGGTACAATGCTCATCCAGATAAAAAAGGACAGGAGTGAGGATTGAACCCGGGATCCTTCAGTTCTGCAGCGCGAGCTTTCGCTCCACGCGCTCTGAGCTACGGCAAGGTAGAAACTCGGCCACCGATCCCCCTGTGAGCAAAGAAAGAGTGATAAAAGACCGAGTCACATACTTGTGGCTTGGTTGCCAGAAACTTGATTTCGGCAAACCACTGGTTGAGGGCGCCGGACCGCTTGATGTCTTCCATGCCTTTACTGCCTCGTCGAAGGAGAGGTGTCGAGAAGCCCCACAGCGCTGCGACGGCCACCAACCACAGGACAGACACTGTGAAGACGAAGGCATAAAGGCGAGTTGTCAAGAAACACTGGCACTTTGAGAGAAAGGAAAAGAAATTGGCATAAACCATCAAATGTCGCATTACGTTATGGTGTCCCGTGGCACTGAAGACGTCACGTGACCCGGCGTCACATAACATGACACCTGACGTGAGTGGCATCAGGTTACGTCAGGTTATGCCATGTCAGGTTACCATAAGGTCACGTAGCTGGTCACGTAACAACATAGGTCACGCAACCTGAAGTCACGTAACGTCACATGACCAGACATCACGTGACACTCTGACGCCACTGTGTCACATAACGTCATGTGCGATGGCGCATGCGCGGACGTACCAATCTCTGGGAGTAGGGGTTTCCAGTGTAAAGCGTTTCATGCTTTAAAAAGCAGAATGGCTCATGTTAAAGTTCTACAATCCCTGGGCCGAATTATTACTAGACTACTAAAGGAAACAAACCTTACGACCAGCCTGACTGACAGTCTACGTGTTGTTACTTAGATTCATCAGGATGCCAGTTCATCGTTCAGCAGAGCAGCTTTGCCCCACAAGCCAGAAGGCCTGAAGGTGCTGCGTCTCTGAGCCAAATGTTGACTTCCTGAGTAAGGCTCCCCAGCAGGCTTATTTCCGTGTTCTTCCTACCAGTTTATGCAACATCCGTTCTATTTCTAAAAAATGCCACTACTAAAGAGGCTCCAGCACTGAGAGAAAGCTTAGGTTGGGACTAAGCTAGTTGGTTGATATTCTTGGGTGGTGTTCGGCTGGTGGTGGCGTTCAGCTGGCACCACTCAAGAAAAAAGCTTTGTTCTGTGCTGATAAACACCACTGTGCAGTCTAGAGAGAAAAAAAAATACGAAGCGTTTTAATGAAGAAACATTGTCTTTATCAACTATTGCGAAATCAACGTACAAAGGAGCCACAAAGTTTGGCGAAACACCCGTTTGTGAAGTTTTGTCCAAGGTGCAGCGAAGTTAACGATGAACTTACCTGGGTCGAGCATGTTTGACTTTTAAGAGCCTGTCCGCTTTGTATTGAAGGACAAGGTTGAAAAACACCACCTCATATACAATTTCCGCACATATCTTAAGGATTAGGTTTTTCGTAAAAGAGCTACAATACGCGCGTAATACCGAATGCTCTTCTCAGAACTCACAGGGACGGCGCTGAGGGAGCCGCCATTTGTGAGAATGTGTTGCTAAGCAACTTATTCCTGAACGCCGCACTTTCGTAGCTACATTTATTATCTTGTCCAATAACAAAAAGGTTGAATAAAATTATTTCATATAATTATAAAAATAAACTACACTGTGTTTAATTTTCTTCCCCCGTATAATTTGTAATGAGCATCTGCGCTGCGGCTGCACCAAGGAGGCTGCACGGGTTACACCTGTTACGGCTGGCAGCCGACACGTAAGTGACATAATTTCTTTTAAGATGGCGGCCCACATGGACATGTTTCTCCGGTTCCTCGACGTCAAGCCGGAAAGCGTAAATTTGCAGATAAAAAAAAAAGTAAGCGCCATCTGTTACTAATTTGTCGAGTTTATCGCGTTATACTTTTTTTTTTCTTTTTACAGAATTAGTTTAGGTATTGTTTCTTTTATCTAAATCACCAGGTGTGGCGAGGCGTTTATCCCATTCATTGCCCTCACCGCTTTGTGCCTAATCAAGGTCTTTTGTGGCACTAAAATTATTCTCTTTTCAGTTTGACACATAGAAAAAGAAAAAGCAATCGTAATTGTGTCGTGTGTATAGTGGGGAGATCGAAACGGGCAAGGGTGTGGATGGAACGCACATTTTAAAGCCGATATTGTGTATACATAGCTTGCATTGCCGGGTACTGACGGTAATTTCTGTTTACTGGTTTCTTCGAACTACGATTAAAGCGGTGTGAAACACGGCGAACCGAACGCTCGCGGCCCATAAAATACTAGCATGGCCGCGAATGACATCACATGCAGGCTATGCATGCTCGATGTTGTCTGGTGGGGCAAGTCGTGGTTACCAGTGGTTACCGTCAAAGGATGTTTGCAACGTGGCTGGTGGCATATGGTGGGCTTGGAGCTTCAAAACTTCCCCGCCGAAATTATAATAAAAGAAAAGAAAGTAAGGTGAATTAGTAAACTTTTTATATATTTTATATATATACACACGCACACACAAACACACACACACATATTATATATATATCACCTTCTTTCGAAACTTTATTTCAGGTGCCGAAAACTACGACAGAATCTGGGCAGGAACTGACGGGCTGTGCTCCCATCAGCCGGTACTTTGCTGAACAGTCCACCAAGGGCAAAGAAATTTGGGGTGAGGCGATATATGTACATTCTGACAGTACCAAAAGCGCGTGTAAAAATATCTACCCGACCTGATATTAGATAATGCACGTCATACACTGATGGTGTTGTCAACTATACTTCGGTTCACCTTAGGTTGTATTGCAGCGAAGGCTAGAAGTGCGAGCTCATAGCGTTGGCAGCCGCTCTTAAGTCACGAGAGCTTGTGCCGCCGAGATGTGCCCCAGAACAAGGAGCTCGCGCTTGTAGCCTTTCCTGCAGTACAACATAAGGTGAAACAGAGTATAGAAGGTCGCTGTCGGGGGCAGATCATTTATAGTCACTGGTGAGGGCGAGTCTCCAGCATCTCATTATCGCCCTGCAGCCAATGAGATTGTGGCATTAGCCGATAAGAAAGCCGGTGAACAAATCGCGAAGCAAGAAGCGTGATTAACATAACAGGCCACGCCCCACATTTTTTAAGCTCTCGGTGACAGCACTAATCCTTCACTAAAACTCGTGTTGGCCCTTAATTAACTATCCAAAGATTAAGTAATAATATTAATTGGCTCGTACATAATAAGGCTAAAACTAGAATTCTGTGTTTTCGGAGTTTATTTTTCGTCGAATTCGGAGCGTGTTTGTCGGAGTTTACCTTTCACCGAAGATTCGGAGTTTATCGGAGTTTGTTTTTGTTTCATTCCCAATTCTCCGAAACTCAGAGCTAAATCTTGCCGTGTTTTTTATTTTCCAAAAATAAAAACAAATAGTATCCAGGTGTAGACGTATGCTAGATTCAAGATGATGTGCTTGTGTCAATTTATATTTATACAACTGTATTTGGCGTTGGCGCCTGTGCTATTGGCAATACTAATTTGTCCCATGACAAAAGTTACGAACGAATGTTGCTTCGATGAATGTCGATACCTTAAAATCAGTAAATTCATAGAGGTATTTGCTGGGAAGCTCGTATTCATCCCATTCTATCCATCAACCTAAAACGCAGCTGCACAGGATAGAGTGGTAAAGGGTGTGATATAAAAGCTTCAACTGCCCACCCCCTCTTCCATCAAAGCAGCACAAATTGCATGGCCAAAACTGGAAACCGAAACAGTGGCCTTTGTCATGACTAGGGTGCGGAGTTTTCGGTTTAAACTGATAAAAGTATGCCAAATTCATTTTCGGATATTCGGTTTTAACCGAAAAAAGTCAGTTTGTAGGTTCGGCGTTTTCGGTTTAAACCGATAAAAAACAGTAAAAATATGTCTAATCCGTTTTCTAAAACTCGGTTTTAACCGAAAAAGGTAAGCTTTTTAGGGCCGCGTCGAGGTGGGTAGGTGAGGGGGGGGAGAGAGAGAGAGGGCTTTGCAAGGATCGGCATTGTGTGACGTCTTCTTGATTGCCCTCTTCCAAGGTTCAACATGCAACAAAAGAGGTTTTGGATTGGCCTTCGCGGGACATCTGTGTCCTTTCTGTGATCGGGCTGAGTGTGTCAAGTTCTCGGTCCTAAAAAAAAAAGTTTGGATGTGGGCTAGTATAAGGTTTTTCGCTTCATGCACTTCAGAGGACATCGAGGAAAGCCGTTAATGCCTTTCTTAACACACCTACTTAAACTTCCCTGTGGTTGAGAACATAAATACAATAGTTTTTTTTTGGCCATTCCTCTGGTTCCTGTACTTTCAACACCTTAGACGGTCACATGGTCAGAATGGGAAGGACAAAGAAGCGCGCTGAAGATTATGCCGCGAATTTGGCGATTTTGAGGTGTGTCCTGATGGAAGTTGTAGCGAACACCACGTATGTACATGTACCGTTACTCTTTGAGTGATCACAAATATCACGGCTGCAATGATCATCCGATCCGGTGTTCGGTGGTGTTTCTTTCATATTCACCGAAAAAAAAACGGTAAACGTTTTTGGGAATAAAAGTATGCTGAATTTTGAAAAAATAAAAACCGAAAATGTGGAACCCTAGTCATTACCCAATGTACAATGACCTGTTGTTTTGAATTAACCTTGATGAGATAAGCAGTAATGTCCCTTGTGTCAATGGTCCGATATTTTAAAGAAAACTGGGGTGGCACTTTCTCTGGACCATTTAAACTATGCACTAACCAAACTTAAAATACCTTCTTTTTTATATTTTTTTTCTCCTGGCATTGGTATGTTAAAATTTGGAGTTTATCGGATAAATCCGAATTGACAAAAATTTTACTGGCGCGTGTTTTTCTGAGTTTTTCGAATTTATCCGAAAACACTGTACCCTAGGTAAGCCTATAATAAATGCTTGCTTCAGTAATGCTGCTGTGCAAATCATGACACAGTTAGCCACAACATATGATAGTTTATGGCTCGCATGTTTTTGCTAATGACTCCAGTACTGCCATTGCGGCTGCTGCTGGGATGCAATCTGTCTGTGTGCTGAACAGGCTTGTGGGGTCGATTCCCGTGTTCCATGCCAACCTGGGACTTTTCCAACGTAAAGTTGGAGTCGAAAGTTTGCGGGGTGCACCGCTTAAACTTGTGTGACAAAGGCACGGCGTCATTGCGGGAGAGTCCAATCGGCGTGCTTCGTAAACTTTGGCCCCGACTGAGTTTCACAAGCCTAGGGCCCCTGCACGAGTGAAGTGCAACAAAGTGCTCGAGTTGTGTTCTAGCTGCCATTGTACAGTGTACTCTTATGGCTTGTGCCACAAGTCTGAAGCTGTTCTTTTTTACAAACTTTAGAAATCCCATGAGAGTGTGCAGGGTGTTTTGTCGATAACATGTGTAAAAAGCTAGAAAGACTGGGCAATGCAGTAGATGGACATTCATGAAAATTCCACATTTGCACGATTTTGTATCACTGTTTTGACATAGAACTATGTCTTTCTCGGCGCTTGGAAGGGGGTGCAAAGTTGAGAGGTTTGATGTCACGAAAACTTGGTTACGAAAGTGACGTCACCGCGCCCCCTCACGGCACGCTAGCTGCTGCCGAGAACGGCGCAGTGCGCACGCGTGGTTCTTATCTGCTGGCTTGCTCGTTTGCTCGCTTCAACGTGGCCGACAGCCGTGATTCCACGATCTTCACTTATCGCCCTGGAGAGCGGTCGAACTTGTGTGCTCTGCGGCACGGGCAGTTTGCGCGACTCGGCAAAGCGTTAAAAGCAATCGCACGCAATGCCGCATACGCACCTCGTAGATGGCGGCACGGGGGCTGCACATTGGCCTCCTTCGGACTCCAAGCTACGGGCATTTGCTTCTTGCACGCCCGACATCATCATGCGGCAGTAGCCCGTAAACGTTTCTTCAGCTGCGGCCATAGTTCTACGGAAATTTAGGCAGCACAGTACACCTATGCACCGACCAATTTCTTTTGTCCACTTTTGAAGTTGTATGTATCCGAAGAACAAAAAGCAGACCTCACACATGCGATTCTGATGGAAACTCGAGTGATTTTGCAATTTGTTTCGATATTCCTTCAGAAGGAGCACCAAAATTTGCACTTGATTATTTTTTTTTTTTCTTAAATACCGTCACTCATCTTTTTAAAGAAAAGGCAGGAAAACATATTTAAAAGGGTTAGAGCAACCACTGTGTATTAGGGAGGAGAGTCAACTGCTGAGACCCAAGCTGCTAACTTTAGAACTACACTCCTGGGAACAACAACAACTCTGATGCAGCGCTTGGCTGCCGTAGCCGAACACTGCAGCTGCATTCGGCTGGGGCTCGCATTTTCCCGTCGCCCCAGGAGGACAGTGGCTCTTTTCTAGCCACTTCGTCCCACGTGAACAATGCGGCATGCATTGTGCGCGTTACCAGTGCCTCTTCAACTCAAAAACTGAAGTGGGTCAAGCTCATACCCTCCGACAACTGCTTTCACGAGAGATCTGGCTTGTCGCATCCCACTGGGATCATTCTTTTTGTTGTCAACACTTTTTACATTACGGAAAGAGTCAAGTCCACAGGACTTGTGTTGAGTAAACACCGAGCTCTGGCAAAAACAAACTGGAAGGGGGATCGGTGGCCGAGTGGGCTAGCGCACACCAGCTCGGAGCACGTGGAGCGAAAGCTCGCACTCCAGAGCCCGGGGATCCTGGGTTCTGGAGTCTCCCTGAGTGATGCAGGGGAGTGACTCGGTCAAATAAGCAGGCACTTCAACTGCTCATTTTGAAGGTTGCTTTGTTGCCTTACTACAGTACAACGTGAAATTAGGGTCGGTCGACGTTCTCGAAACAACAGTTCACAAGGTTCCTGTGTCATTGGGCAGGAAATACTCCGCAAGACCGGGCAGAGATCCAGCAGTGGCTGGAATACAGGGCACTGCACCTTGACGAAGTTGTACCAACGCAAGAGGCAGTGCACGAAATTCTTCAGGTAAGAATTGGATTGGATTCAGTTGTGTGCGACAGTGTTGGCAACATTGTCTGCCTCGATGCAACTGAGTACAATTAACTAGCACGGCTGGGGGGCAGGTGGGACAGAGGAAAATTTCAACTCCCTCCCGCGTGGCTCTGGCTTGAAGTCTCAACACTGTCCCCCAGTGGGTCGGGTGTTAGGTGAAGCCGACGAGGTTCGACCAGAGAAAAATTGGCGACTTTCTTGCTGGGGTGGGGGGGGGGGGGGGGAGGCGGGGGGTGATGTTTTTGGGGTTCTTTTGCCCGATCCCCCAAAAGTCTGCCTGGCGATCATCTTCATGACCCAGTGATTATTATTATTCAAGTTCCCTTAAAGGCCCTCGTTGAGGGCATTACATAAGGGGGATACATAACACGAGAGCATAAAGCAGTAACAACGGCATATGCAAATACATGGGGTGCTGCAAAAACAATGTGGCATTGCCACGAGCTACGGCAATACACAAATTAGTCTGAGTACATGGGGAGCATAAGGGGATGAAAACATTGATACATGGCAACCAGTTAAGCACAAGACAAACAAATAGAACGGCACAGTGGGATTATTGGAAATGAGAACAAAGAGCGTTGCGAAATGCGGTGGGATCCATCTGGGTTACAATAAGTGAGGGGAGGTCGTTCCAGTCTACAATAGTATTAGGGAAGAAGGAGGAGTTAAAATAGGTTGTGCTGCCTGAGATGCGGGAAACGTGACACGGGTGATTTAGCCGCGATGAAGATCGCCTGGGGGGTAGGAGGAGAGGGTCTCGGAGCGCAGGGAGGTAGTAGTAAATTTTGTGGAAGAGACAGAGTCGCGCTATCTTACGGCGGACGTTTAGTAAAGGAAGGTTCAGTTCGCTCTTTAGGGCGGATACACTAACTGACCAATCATATTTCTTCAAAGTAAACCTGGCAGCGCGGTTCTGGACTGCCTCTAGATGATTTATAAGTATATTTGGTGAGGGCTCCAAATGGCCGCAGCATATTCCAATTTGGGTCGAATGTATGTCTCATAAGCCGATTTTCGCACGAATGGGGGAGCCGATTTTAGGTTTCGTCTTATGTAACCGGGGCAGCGGGACGCCTCGGCGCATATAAGCCCGATGCGAGCGTTCCAGGTGAGATCGTTAGTTAGAGTCACACCGAGGTATTTATAAGACGGGACGTCTTCGACTAAGTTATTTTCTAACCTGTACGAGAACTGAGATCCTTGCCGTTATCGTGAAAACTGGACTAACTTGCATTTAGATTTGTTTAGTGTCATTAACCACCTGGTGCACCATGCCTGGATTTCGTCCAGGTCTCCTTGAAGTAGAAGATGGTCTTCAAAAGAAACTATCCTTCGATATAGGACGCAGTCATCAGCGAAAAGGCGGATGGTAGAGGAAATTTTGCCTGGAATGTCATTAATAAAGATCAGAAAAAGTAGGGGACCAAGCACCGAGCCCTGGGGAACTCCCGAGGTAACCTCAGCGCGGGTGGATGAGGAACTATTAATTGTGGTGAATTGAGTGCGAGAGGAGAGGAAATCCCGGATCCAGGAGAGAATGAGAGGGTCAGTTCCGAGGCATGAAAGTTTGGCAAGCAGGCGACAGTGGGCAACGCGGTCGAAAGCCTTCGAAAAGTCCAGAAATAGGGCATCAGTTTGGTGGTTGGAATCAAAATTAGTGTATAACTCGTTGGTGAATTCAACGAGCTGCGTCTCACAAGACAGTCCCTTACGAAAACCGTGTTGCTTGTTGTAAAAGAAGTTATTACTCTCAAGGTGAGATACAACAATTGAGTAGATAATATGCTCTAGAAGTTTTGAGGTTACTCAGGTTAGAGATATAGGGCGGTAATTCGAAGCCGAAGAACGATCCCCATTTTTAAAGACCGGAACGACCTTACCAAGTTTCCAGTCGGATGGTAGGCATCCCTGCGATAAGGACTGCGAGAATATTAAGTAGAGAAATTCGCTAGATATTGCTTTCGTGTAGTGAAGAATTTTGGGGGTGATGTCGTCAGGTCCTCCGGAGGATGTCAATTTCAAGTTGTCAAGGAGTTTCGCTATTCCAGCACATGAGATGTCAATAGGTTCCATAGAGTCGTACGGTAGTGCTGGTAATATAGGGACGTCGGCGTCTTCTAATGTAAGCACAGACGAAAAATAGTCGTTTAATACTGTGGCACAGTCTGCTTCAGATATTGGGGACCCGTTCTTATCGGTTAGCTGGATAGAGGAGGAGCGATAGTTAGGGGATTATTATCTTCCAGAATTTTTTAGGGTTGTTGCACAGGATACTAAAAAGATCCTCAAAAAAGAACTTATGTTTAGCCAGACGAAGGTTCCGAGCGTAGGTCTTAAGGCACAAAAAGTATGCATCCCAGGCAGCGTCGCAGTCTAGACGCCTTGCTTTTCTAAACAATCGCTTTTTTTTTATTGTTGAGGGACCTTAATGCTTTGTTATACCATGGGTTGCAATCATCGCTCCGTATATGGACAGAGGGTACAAACAGGTCAACGAGATTATTTAACTTGTTTTTAAAAAGTAACCAGTTCTGTTCCACGGTCCTAGAGTAAAAACTGGTGGTATACAACGGTAGATTTGCAGAAAGATTGCTGTTCATTGCGTCAAAATTGGCTTTGGAGTAGTCCTTGATAATTTTTGAGGATGGGTTTTTATAATGGATGGGTAAGGATAAATCCACGGTCAGCAAATTGTGGTCGCTAAAACCTTTCGTTTGGCTAATGGATGTCACCAGGTCTGGGGACGTCGTTAGAATAAGATAAGGATGTTGTCTTCACGTGTAGGTTTGTTGACGACTTGGGTGAGGTTATGATTTAAGCATAGATCGAGAAAATCCCTGGCTTCACTGGACCCACTAGTTGTTAGGCTAAGCCAATCTATGTTAGGGAAGTTAAAGTCGCCAAAGACTAAAACATTTGATCTTGGGTACCGCGCATTGATTTCAAGTTAGAGAAACGCATCGGCTTGAAAGGGGAAATTAGGTTTTTGTTAGTGTTTTCAGGCTAGGTGGCGCAAGCTACCGCCCATTACAAAGGGTACAGCCATTATCATCCATCTATTCACATGAAGTTAAGAGGATATCGCAGCTCCCCAGGCTCTCCCTATGTGTTTTCAATGGCAACTTTTTGGTCCGACCGTTCAGTCATTATTCAACGTATAGACTTCGGGATGGCTTTATTAAAAGAAGAACAAGAAAACAACTTGTAGCGCGGTCACACTTTTCCCGGTTTTGGGGCTAGACTTGAATTCTTTCGAACTGCACCCATTTTTAACCTGCCATTCATGAGCAGGTTTAATCTATTAGTGCCTCTGAAGAAAACAGACGCAGTAATAGATTTTTTAACAATGCATTGTGGTAGGTAAGCGTAAACCGACCTGGTCCCGATTCGTCAGTGTGTATGGTTAAAGTCCTTAATTGCCGTCAATGTGTGTACGAAAACATGCAGTGAGTTTCAAATTTTTCCGCCACGTAGCATTAGGACTGTTTTGTAAAGCTGAAAAAATCGTAACATATGTGAGTCGCGGCAGCAATGTTCATCACATGCAGGCAACACCGCTTTGTGCAGAAGCCGGCAAACGATAAAATAAAGGTTGCACGAAGTGCTTCAGCGTCCAGGAGCTGGAAAGAATAATTGTAAAAATTCAGCATTCAAAACATCCTGTCACGATATTGCTGAACTGAATGAAGAATGAGAGCGCAGGCAAATCGCAAATGAAACTAAACCCCAATACCAAGAAAACGTTGTACACTCATAAAAGGAGTACTTAAACGTATAAACACAGTGTGTCACTGATTTTTCTGTATCTTTTTGTTTTTGTATTGGTATTAGGCTTTAGTTATGGTTGCGCATGGCTGAATTTATTATTGGTTTACGCACCCTGGTGCCATAGAAGAAAAGATCCAGCGCTTGAAGCCACTTTTATTGGGGCAACAGTGATTAGCTAAGGACTCCGTTGGTATCATCTGCTCCTTAGTCGAACATGGAAATAAAATAAAATTTTGGTGCTCTATGAAATAATTTAGATGACGCAACTAAGACTTTTTTCTCTTTTATAAATTATATACTTTAACAGGCAAGACATCTTTTTGGATTTTTTTTTCGTTCTGTACATCATGTAATTTGGGTGATGTCAAATAAAATTGGATTATATTTGACTTGGAAGAATGATCTTTGCAAGAAGGAAATATGTTCCGTCTTTGCAAGAAAAAAAAATGTTCCGTAGAGCTTTGGGGTGCAGGGCAATCTAAACCTCTGACAGTATTACGACAACATCTCTGTTTCCACGCATCCAGCCCGAACTCACGAAACACAGATGGAGCAACGAAGGGGCACAAAGCCTCCCTTTCCAACAGTCATCGTCTTTTTTTTTTTTTTTGCCTGATTCAAAAAGAATAAGATTATCTTCTCAAACCCCCCCTCCACTCCCATATCCAGCCCCTTTGTTTCTAAGTCGAGCGTCCAAAGATAAGCTGAGCAAAAGACAAAGATGGTTTCTTTATTTTTTGACGGAAAGAAGGAACTCTTTCGCAACTAGCGCAGTCCGAACGGGTAAGAAGGCATCACCCACGATGCCACTTGGATTCGTAAAATATCCCTATTTTAGTTCTAATTCAGCTACAATATCCTCTTAACCCCTTAACTGGGGAG
This sequence comes from Ixodes persulcatus, assembly GCA_013358835.2. Taxonomy (NCBI): domain Eukaryota; kingdom Metazoa; phylum Arthropoda; class Arachnida; order Ixodida; family Ixodidae; genus Ixodes; species Ixodes persulcatus. The sequence continues at coordinate 48,507 of JABSTQ010010245.1, forward strand.
CGCGTCTTTAGACGCGCGTCAATTTTGACCTCAGATTGGGGGGCGCGTCTATAGACGCGGTGCACTTTCATTGCTGTTGGGAAGCGAGTCTTTAAGCGCTCGCTCAATTCAGCGTGTGGGTAGGATGCGCCATCTATCCTCGTGTATCGGAAACTATTTTAGTTTTAAAAACAATGCATACATGACAGCAGAAAAAAAGGTTGAAGACTCCTGTATGAGACGACTGTGTTTTTGGAAAATGGCGTCCAGCAAACGCCAGCGCGTCCCATGACCAACGAAGAAATCGCTGAGCTGCTGCGAATACTCGCAAGGACAGCGACTGCGATGTTGATTTCTCGAGTTCGATGGAATGCTCCCCGAGATCCGACACGAAAATAGATGATGATACAGCGGTACAATTGCTTATGGAAACAACATCAACTGCGGAGTTTGCTGCAACCTGGCAAGACGCCAGCACAGTGAAAGATCCATTTAGGATTGTAGGAAGTGCCGGGGTGCACATCCAACTTGATATAAATAAATTTGTTTTAGGTTTTGAGATTATTGTTATACTTTCAAAAACTAGAAACACTTTAAAAAGAAAAAAAAAAAACTTCCCATTTTACAGACATTGTTGGTCAAAAAAGTTCCCAGTTAAGGGGTTAATATGATAATCTATAGAAAAAGCTCCCGCTGCATTCTAGCCCCGCTTCGGAACGCCAGGGAATGAACGCGGACATTGATGGTACGAAAGGGCGCATGTCGCTGGCGGCGCCTTAACGAAGAAGCAGCAAAGCATCACTGGTTAGGTCTCTGTGCCTAGCTCTTTCCTGGCTTACTTTGCAGGGAAACACCTGCGTCACACATAGCTGCTATATGTGACGCATAAAGATAAATAAAGTTGACAAGCACTCCGAACAACTTGAGCGTGTCGCAATAAAACGAGGACGCCTAACCTATCGTCCGATTTCTTTCTCCGTTGTTCCGTCGCTTTATTTCTCTTTTTTTTTTTTTTTCTCAGGACCTCCAATGTTAGCGCTTACGATTTGCTGCATTCTGCTTCCGTGTTTACCCCCCGGCTGTGCAATGAGGTAGTTTGTAGACATGTATTTAGGTCTTTATAGCACGAAAGTAAACCCTTTAATGTTTGACGAGGTGAAGTTTGCTGAAGGTGACTGCCACCAACCTATAAACGAGTCGCCTTGTTCGAAGCAATAGTGTGAAACAAAATAAGCTTCTACGAACTGGGCAGGACTGCTTTATTTATGGCACAGTCGGCTCTTGGTAGTTCAAGGTCGCTTTTATTCAAAGGATTGATTTTAAGGTTAAAGGGGGAGTGCAACGATCTTACATTGAAAGAATTTGCAGTCAGTATTTTATATATCGTTTATCTAGGCACGAGTGAGAAAAAACTGCTATTCCACTACGTAATCGCGAAGGAAACAACTAATCATTTGCCGATCTGCAGCCATGTGTGGCGGTTACGGGAACTGCAGTGACACGTCTCTGCTGCTACACTTGCCGTCAGCCCCGTGGCGAACTATCTTTTGTGTCGATCGTTTTCGCGACCTTTGGCGATGCTAATCCTTGAAAAGTGGTCATTGGCGTAGGGAGCGGCCGGGCTCTTTGAAGAGAGAACTCAGGGGGAAACCAGGCGGTCCCCCAGAGACATCACTCGAAAGAAAGCGTGAGAGTTGAGGAACGCTTTGACCTTCCATTTGTATCTTTTTTTTATTTAAATAAAAACTAGTGCGCATAGGAAAACATGGTTTTCTGTTCTTCGTTCTATAAGTGAAGCAGATTAATTCCCACAGTTAATTGGCCAAAGTCTAAAAAATCGCTGCACCGTTCCTTTAAGGGTGGGTTTTGAGATGCCTTTCTTTTTTTCACCCGGACACTTTATTTCAGGAACTGAACTGCTACATGGGAGATCGGACATACTTTGTGGGCAATGGCTTGACTGTGGCAGACATTTTCATGTACTACAGTCTTCATTCCTACTTTGTAAGTGTGCATTACACTCTCCAAACACTTTGGAGATTCTTTAAAGGGGCCCTGCAAGGACTTTTTTACTGGTTTTTAATTTGCACCGAACCTGAGCGCACTAAACGTAGTAACTTAATGAAACTTTTTTTTATTGAAATTCGCTTTATTTATAAAGTTATAGGCAAATTAAAATTACAAAAACAAGCAAAAAATAACCTCCTTCATGACGTCCTTGGTTGCTTGAGTGGCCGTGAACTAGAGGACGCGTAGTGAGCTCAGCGAGCGCTCACGGCTGCCGCACTCCGTGTCGACGGCTCGAGAGGGCACCACTAAAGCATGTTCTGGATAGGCTGTATGAAGCGGGCAGCTAGGGCGACTCACATTGCATTTGCTGCGCGATTAGGCACTAATTCGGCATGACACTTCATTGGCCACAAACAGCAGCAAACACGCGGTTAAGATCAGTTCAGAACGGGAGCCACTTCGTGCTGCCATACCGCCAAAGGGCCAAAGCTGCTCGCCGAAGGCCTTCGGAACGCTCGGAACCGGTCGGATCCTCGATTGCAGCGCCGCCGCGTACATCCGGGACCTTTCTACGCTCGCCGCCCGTCGGAGCCTGATCCCACTACACCTTTCTAGTGTGCGCCGCCTTTTCCACCGCTTGATGGCGGGTATGTCGACGGGTCATTTCTTGTGTCCGTAATTTATAAACTGCATTTGTTTCTTTTCTGTTCTAAAATGCTGAACAAAAACTACTTTTATACATAATTGAAACGGCTCGCACCACTTATATTTTGTATTTCCACTAAAAAGAACCTTTTAGCGGCTCTGACCAGTAGTAAGCCCAGGACCAAAGACGTCACATTTCGCTCGCTTTCGGCGATGCGGGTCGCCCCCGTAGGTGGAGGAGGTTTCCGCGTCGTCCAGTTAAAATATGACGCACTGATATTTAGTTACTCTCTCCGTGCCCGCTGGCTTGCCTGAACCCCAAGAGACGTGGAAACCCCAAAAAAGGTAGACGCTTAAATATGATTGCAGGGCCCCTTTAAGCAAAGCAAAGCTGGGGCATCCTTGTTGTCCTTATTGTTGTGTGCACCTGTGCAAGCAGTCCTTGTTAAGGTCCCACAAGTTGCTTATTTTTGTTAATATATTGAAAGTATAACTCCGAGTGCAATCATCGGATGGACCCAGAAAGGACCATTAGAGCTGCCGACGAAAATCGCCGCAACTTTGGTGTAGTAGCTTCGTTATTAAGGTTTCAGCTTTGAAGTGTAGATGTCCTCTGTCGAATGTGTAGACAGTGTGTGGTAGCGTGAAAATTTGTGTGTACACACTCAAGAAAGTTGTTGTCTACCATTTCTAGGGTCGGTGCTTGACTTTTTGTCCATCTAAATGTTTTCTTTTCACTTGCTCTAATTCTATTTTTGTCTTGCTTTCCCATGCCAGGCGGCGTTGACCTTCAGGGATAAGGAACGGTACCACCATCTCTCCAGATGGCTTGCTCTTGTAAGTTCTCTAGTTACTGACTCAATCACCGTGGTCTATTATATCGGACTGATATCTGTTTAAGCCACACTTGCACGAAGGACATGGTATTCAGTTCGAGCCAAAGACACATTCAAAGCAGTGCCCTGCATTTTCAGTTAATATTTTTGTGGAATCCGTTCTGTCTTTTCATTTTTTCCTTTGAACCCTAGGTGTTGAGAGTTTTTAGTACTGCAGCAGAAACGAGTGCATTTGCTTGTTTTTTTTTCTTCACAAAGCTACTATTCTGACCCCTCAAAAGAAGAAATTTGTTCTGTTAGGATGTGCTTGGTGTTCTTTTGTTTGTAAGGCCCTGTCCCCTAATTGTACTATCCAGAGCTCTGCTGAGCATCACTTGGACAGTATGCATGAAACAGCTAGCACTAGAGAAGGCCTCAGGGAGAAACGCATTTTGATCTGTTTCCTCAGTTCAGAAGAAATAAAAAATTTGGAATAGAAGAAAGCAAGCGGAAATGGGAGGTATCGATGTTGTTAGAGAAAAATGTGACTTCGGTTACCGTGTCTAGTCCGAGGTAGAAATCCTGCTGTATAATGTAAGTCGTTTTTTGCCTCTAGAGGCCGATTGACACCAGAGAGGATGAAACCCTTCCTCTTTCCACTAAAATTATTTTACTGGGCACGTTAAGTCCCTGCTTCGGAGCGCGAGAGTTTGGCGCTCTTTTCGCTAAACGGACAGGAGTGCCACCGGAGACTGGCACTTGAGCGCGCTCTTCATGCACCGAGAACTTTTCGGAGCGCGAGTGACTTCTTCGCGCTCCGTGACGTCACGTAACCAAACAAGATGGCTGCGCTGCTGTTGAGACCGTCGAGACGAAAGGCGTAGCCGGACCGCTGCCCCTTTTCAGTTGATTAGTGCTTAATCCAGCACGTAAAAACGATTTGCTTTGAAAGCCAAGACAGTAATTAGTGTTCTGAAAAAGGTTTGTTCGTGCATCTCGCCTTGAAAAGAAATTCATCTATCAAACGGTAGCGTGCCGATAGCACAGCGACAGAAAAGTTGTCGGGGTGAGGAGACATTTGGATCGCTCTGTCCCTTTTATAATGCTTAGTTCAGCGAATAAAGATACTTCGATTTGAAAGCCGAAACATCAATGAGCGTTGAGGAAAAGGTTTGTTGTTCGTGCGTCTTGCCTGAAAACGAATTGATCTATCGAACGAGCGTGCCGATAGCTCGGCGACAGAAAAGTTGTGATGAAAAAACAGTCATTCAGCTACCCTGCTTAGAATGCTTAGCTCAGCCGCAGCGAATAAAGATACTTATACCCGTGCCACGCGAGCAACTCGAATGCCATTTGCAACGATTGAGATTCGTGTGATCAACGAATCGGCTCGCGATCTGTCGCGCGTGGAACGCCCCACGCTCGGAGTGTCGCGTGCTGATTGGCCGATCGTTCAAATGTCATTCGTTGTAAATGGCATTCGAGTTGCCCGTGTGGCACGGGTATTCGATTGGAAAGCCGAAACACCAGTTAGCGTTGCGGGAAAGGTTTGTTCATGCATACTGCCTAAAAACGAATTGACGTGCTATCGAACGACAGTGTGCCGGTATCGGCGTAGCTTCCGTCCCAATGCGAGACGGAACCGACGGAACCAGGGAATCTCTGACAAATTTGGGGGTTTCCTGCGTCAACAGGCGGGTTCAAGAATGTTGTCTAGTTTAAATCGGAACAGCATGCATGGTCAATAAATAGATCGGGCAAGGTAACCTTCCATATAAGTGCACAAAGCGAGTCTTCAAACCTTTCAGGAATATTAAAACGTTTGTAGAAACTTCATAACGTCGCCGTCTCTTTTGCTTTAGACTCTGCCGCTCCACACAGGCCTAATTATTTATCTTCGAAATATTGTCGGCTTCTGCCACCCGTATCCACGATTGGAAGGAGCTCGTGTAGCCCGTCGATAGTTTCTGGCCGTGTTCCAAAACTTACTCGATCTAACTCTAGGGTAAAGGTGGTTATCGAAAACCTACCCGCGTCCAGCGTTTCTCTATTTTTGTTGTCACATGACATAATCGCCAGGGTAACTCGGATCCAGTCATGTAGGCTTGGAACGCAGCCTCGGTGTGTCGCGCTCCTGTACGCTATGCGTCGTTTAGTTGCTGTGCTCGGAGTATGAAACTCGGAGCGTCGGAGTAGGAGTAAAGGAGTGCCGACATAACGCACTCACTGACTCGCAGCATTTGGAGAAAGAGAAGCAAAGAGCAATTAGCGGAGGTAAATCTGTTATGATTTTTCGGTAGGGCTGAAAATTACTTTTACAATGTCTGCATCAGCACTTTGTCTCTGCTCACTTATGTACCGAATGAAGCACCAAACTCAACTGCCGAAGATCATGCAACAGATGATCACATTCCAGCACACAGTTGTTTCTTGTTTCGTTCGGTATCCAAACCGGTTTCGGCATTGCTGTGGGGGGGGGACAGAGATATTGTTGTCTTATGGGGGCTGCACCCAGTTCAAAATCAAACATGTGATTGCAGAGCTATTCTAGCAGAATTTGTCAACAAACAATGAAAGCAAAGAAAGACAGATGAACACTGAATCAGCACACTGAGAAATAAACACTAATATAACAGTTAGCTGACTAACACTGGAGAGCTTTAGTTGAGAAAAAGCGTTAAATAAAAGATTCAATCCTTTTTTTTTTAACAAAAAACAATCATATAAGCAGGGTCATGAAAGAATTCATAAAAGAACACAGTAATGAAAGAGGCACTTGAGATGCACGGGCAAATACAGTATTAAAAGAAAAAACATACAATGCATTTTTTTTATTGCACATATTGGTAACAGTGACTAATAATATTGAGGCATTTTTCAAACTGATTGAGCACAGTCTGAACCTTATATATGCCTGGAGCACACGGGGCGAAAGCTTTACTGGAGCAAAACTTTTGGCGGCAGCTTCTAAGTTCAACTCGCTGTGTCCCACTCAATTCAATGAGTGAAATGAGCTTAAGTCATCTGAACATGCATTTCAGGTGCAGCACCAAGAAGCACTGCGTCAGAGCCTGCCCCTGGTGACGTTCAGCAAGACTCCTCTCTACCGGGTGCTGAACTGATGGCCATGCACGTTATCACAACCTAATTTAAGTTTTGTTACACCTTTCACTGCTATCTGTTGACGTGGAAAAATGTGTCGTGTCCTTAGGGTCTCACGGGTCTGCCTTGGTTGCCGGTGTCAGGCGGTGCATTTCATTTCGAGAGAATAATACGCAGGTCTACACTAGTTTGATGGGGATATCGTTGAGTATGTTTGATTTTTTAGCTATGAAATGCTTTGTGGGTGGAAGAAATTGTCTTCAGTTTTATCTAACCAATGTCAGCTGATGAAGCATTACACAAGTATGTCACTTCTGAAAACTTTCTTCAATGCTCAATTGTTTTCGTGTTTAAATCATGTGATGTTCTAATCTTCGTTCCACTGATGGTGGAATGCGATAATTATTGTAGCAGCAGCCGGATATGTTCGTACTGGTAGGCTTGGGTTTTTAACGTCGTTTGTTTGTTAGTCCCGGGCCTATCTTTTTTTGTTTCTATTTGAACCGAATTAAATACAATGTCGTCATTCCAGGAATACTGCACAGTACGGAACGCAAGAATCTTTTTCTCTCTTTTGAGTTTGTTCCGTACGAAAATAAAACAAAAAAGTGCTCCCTTTCTGTTCATGTATGTTTTAATTCTCGTGGTTCCTCAGCTTGCATTTCCTGAAGGTCACACTGACATGTTTATGACTATAGTGACGTGGCTTAAATGTTTCAAATTGTATCGCTCATACTTGGCATAGGAAAACAAGTTCAAGAAGTGTTTGACTTCCAGGGGCTACACAATCTATAATTTGTAAAAAATATTTTTTTTTCTATACATTTTTTTTATGCGTTGCCTGGATATGCAATTAGAGCTATGTGAACTTGCATCGCATCGCAACTTGGCTTTCTTTTTGCGGCAAGAAGCTGAGGAAGAGGGGGAGATAAGAGGGTGAGTAGAGACAAATGCAGTTAGCTTTGCATCTACTCACTAATCATTCCAACCAGAGCTCAGCGTTCTGACCTCCCCGCGCCTCTCGTCTCCTCCTATCCCTCTTTTCAGCAGCTATGCATGTGCTCAGCCATAGCTGACCTTCACTTTTCGTTCCTTTCCACTTCGTTCACTTCATTTGTTTTTGTTGTCACGCAACAGCTCATTGACCTTTCAGACACCTTAGTGTTCTTGTCCCAAACACAGTCTTTGTGTGAATTCGTCGTTACCGATTTCGGTGGCTGGACATCCCTGCGGGACAATGGTGGCTGCAATTCTGGCGCGCGGACAAAGGAGCTTCTGGCCGGTTCCAATCTTCAGCGTGTGTGCGTATGGCACGTGTTTTGCTTGCTTTGTGAAGCCAGACACCTGCGCATGCTGGGATGTGGACATCAAAGTTACTGTGGAGATTGCATGCTGTGCTGTGGATGTGTAAACTTATTGAAATGGTGTACGATATAAATTTCGGTGAAAGCGGACATTTGTTTAATTCGGAGGAAAGCGAATCCGGTTTTGAAAATCGGTTATTCGGATCTATGAACATAAATGTTCAGTTTGTAGGACCAGATAGCCGGATATTTGGATGTTTAAATATTAATATCCGGCTTCAAACCGGTTATTCTGTTATTCCGATTTATTTATCTCTCTATCTCATCAATCATGATATTAAGTACAAGGCACAATTGTTGTGGTCCTAGAATCGCAAAAAATGAACCACATTTTTTGGTGATTAGAAAGTAATAAATTATTTTAGCAGAGGACAAGCAAGAGTAATGGAGACTTGATGTGGAAATGCCTGCACGTAGTAGTAACCTCATTGGGCAGCAACAAGACTTGTATATACAAGCAAAAAAAAAAGGGAGGGGTGGATTGATGTCAGTACTTTCTCGGTTGCTGCAGTCAAATTCGAGCAGGCTACTGTACTGGGGAAAAGTGTATGTTTACAGTACTTATTTTAAGCATGACTATCACAAAATGGTCGTTGAGAGTAGTTGAGAAAACATGAAAATCTGAAACATCAATACATGGTTCCTCGCAGAACCAGTGATATTGTGAAGGAAAGTTATTGACTATTTTAGTTAATCAAATAAAAAAAAAAAAGAAAGATGTTTACAAATCTCTGTAATGCGAAATTAAAACGCAGCTCTTGGGGAGAATACGGAGGGGAGGGTATGCCCCTCCTCCTCCCCCTCCCGTCAACCTCCCCTTTTCCTCCTCCTTTCTTCTTCCTCCTCTCCCATCCTCATCCTCTCTTCCTCCTCCTTTGTACCCTCCCCTCCTCCCACAGTTTCTCCGATAAATTTAGCTGAAAGATTGACGCCACTTGACCAACACCAATTCAGTTTCCCCGCTAAATTTAGCGGAAAAAATGACGTAGCATGACCTCAACATCAATTTGATTCTTTACTAAATTTAGCGGGGAATTGAATTGGTTTTGAGGTGATTTGATGTCGATTTCCCTCTAAATTTAGCGCGGTTACGCCGATGCCAACGTCACGAAACACGGAAACGGGCTCCTAAGAGCTGCGCTCAAAAATCCTTGTCGTGCCCAACCATTAGGTGGCAGGTTCCACTCTACAGTAATATAGAGAGCCTCAAGTAAGGGCCCGTTCACATATATGCGACCGAGTAAGACCGAGAGAAACCAGACCGGTTTTTAAGCCTCTTGCGACGTCTTAGGACCGGATGCGCCGCAGCGGAGCTGGTTCTAAGACGTCGTAAGAGGCTTAAAAACCTGTCTTGTCTCTCTCGGTCGTACTCGGTTGCAAGAGTATGAACGGGCCTTAAAGGGGCCCTGCAATGACTTTTTTTACTGGTTTTTAATATGCACCGAACCTGAGCGCACTGAATGTAGTAACTTAATGAAACTTTTCTTTTCTCAAATTTCCCTTTCTTTTAAAAGTTATAGGCAAATTAGAATTACAAAAACAAGCAAAAAATAACCTCCTTCATGACGTCGTAGGTCCTGGCTTGAGTGGCCGTGAACTAGAGGAGGGATAGTGGGCTCATCGATCGTACACGGCTGCCGCACTCCGTGTTGACGGCTCGAGAGGGCGCCACTAAAGCATGTGTTGGATAGGATGTATGAAGCGGTCGGCCAGGGCGGCTCGCATTGCATTTGCTGCGCGATTAAAGACTAATTCGGCATAACACTTCATTGGCCATAAACGGCAGCAAACACGGGGGAAAGAAAAGTTCAGAACAGGAGCCACTTCGCGCTGCTATACCGCCAAATGGCCAAATCGCCGACCAAGCCCGCGCCGAAGGCCTTCGGAACGCTCGGAACCAGTCGAATCCTCGAGCCGGTATACGATCGCAGCGCCGCCGCGTACACCCGGGATTTTTCTACGCTGGCCGTTCGCCGGGGCTTCATCCCACTAGCCCTTTCTAGTATGCGCCGTTTTTTCCGCCGCTTGGTGGCGGGTAAGTCGACGGGTCATTTCTTTCTTTTCTGACCTAAAATACTGAACAGAAACTAGTTTCATACATAATTGAAACGGTTCGCGACACTTATATTTTGTATCTCGACTAAAAAAAAAGCTTTTAGCGTCTCTGACCAGTAGTAAGCCCAGGACCAAAGACGTCACATTTCGCACGCTTTCGGCAACGCGGGTCGCCCTCGTAGGCGGAGAAGGTTTCCGCGTCGTCCGGTTAAAATATGACGCACTGATATTTAGTTACTCTCTCCGTGCCCGCTGGCTTTCCCGAACCCCAAGAGACGTGGAAACCGCAAAAAAGGCAGACGCTTAAAGGGACAATGAAGGCAATTTCGGACATCTTTTTGGCGATTGAACTGGGTTCCAGGCACGTCTCAGGCCACGTTGCCCAAATTTCAGCCGAAACCGGCGCTTGTGTGCCGCGCAAATCAATTAAACAGACGCGGTAATAATCGCACCGGGATCGACTGGGGCGACGCCCCGAGAGTTGCGGGAGAAGCCAGGAGAAGCGGAGCTCGCGTGACCGATGCGGGGCCAAGAAGCGCGACGTCACAAAAGACGCGTCAGCGATTGGGCGAAACGAGAAACGTGCCCTCGGCAATACCACCTAGAATACAAGGCCTGCGCATGACGTTTCGTTAGTAGATCCCCGACCCGCCCCAAGCGGCAAACAGGCTGAAGCTTGACGAGAGTATGGGCCGCGTCGCAACTATGTCGCATTCACCTGCGGCCACAGCTGTGTGCGTGACTGCTGAGCGCGAGCTGATTGCGAGCTTCCAGTTCATTTGCAACGCGCACGCGAACACTCCCTCGGCCACAAGCGCGAGCTAGCACGCGCTCCTTGATTTGAGACGAGCATTTCTAGCGCGCGCGCTCGTTCTGCGGAAGAACGCTTCAAAGCAGCGACCCGGAGTATAAACAGCGCCGTCGAAAATGGCGTCCAGTGCCAGCGTCCAGCGTCCAGCGAAGGGCTTTGCAGCCCTTCGCACAGGAGTAAGGCATTTGCACTCATGCATTTGACGCTCCACGTGAACGTCTAAATTCATCGTATGCTATAGCAACAGACACTCGGCGTGAGCATCGGTTTCATTATCTGCTACACAAACCACTGAAGCAGGCGCTGGAGCAGACGATGTCGCAGATGATGTAGCAGACGACGGTGCTCATCCGGGCTACCTAGGGGGCGCTGAGGGGATCTACTAGTGATGACGTTTAGAGGAGGAAACGCGCAGGCCTTGTGTTCTAGGTGGTATTGCCCTCGGTCACGTTTTGGTTCGCGATTTTGAGGAATACTGTTCTAATTTCCGCTTGAATAACCACGAAAAGTATAAATCGGACCGGAAATGATTACTAAACCATAAATAAAGCAGCATAATTGTTTTTTTTCTTTGCTACGCTGGACGCGAAACGGGCAACGAGCAACTATGGGAAACCAAAATAAAATAAAAAAAAGAACACGGTACTCGAAGGAATCTGCAAAATGGTAGCTGTAGATGGCTGTTCTAACGGTCGACTAAAGACCAGTATTCGTTCGGGCGACGCTAGTTTTCACGTGTGAGTTGCTGTTCGTGTTCTTTGACGACGAAAAGAGGACGTCTGCGGAGGAACCGGATCCCGGAACGGCCGGATCGCTACCGCTTTCCCCTCGGCATGTCCCTCGCGTCCGTCCTTCGGCGTGCGGGCCGCTCATTGCCGGCTGGGCGGTCTCCGTCGGGTCCGCCACACACGTACTCCCGTTCCGTTGGTGTCCGGTCAGTGAACGGAAGCTCGAACTCGCTCGCGAGAGCGGCATTGCCGTCCATGTTGACAGATTCGGCGAAACGACCGCGTAACCGCGCTGCTATAACCCACCGCGGTTAAGAGTCTCGATCTCCTAAATACTACCGATACCGACTATTCACACTTGACGTCACTCCCCACGTCACCTCCGTTTTCGGAGGCCCAGAAACGAGAATGGAGATTGTTCAGTTTCGGTTTCTTTACTTCTTTCGTAGGCACAGAAATACGCGTCACAAATGTCTACAAAAAATTGGGCAGCATGCTATGTTCTCAAGAAGCATAAAAACACCATTCAAAAAAATTAAATAAAATCGTCTTCATTGTCCCTTTAAATATGATTGCAGGGCCCCTTTAAAGGGGCGGTGCAACGATTTTATGATTAAAAGAATTTGCATCTTGTCATTTTTAAGTTGTTTACCGTGTCCCGGAGGATAGAGAAAACACCTTCTTCATTAAAAATGTCGTGATTCCGCTGCACAATCGCAAAGCAAAAGTCAAGCTTTTTCGCCCACCTGCAGCCCCAAGTGGCGGCCGAAGGAACTACGGTGAAAAGATTACGTGACCTCGCTCGGCTCTAAGCTGCAGCCTTACGCCCGCTAATGTCAGCAGAGAGAGGGAGAGGAAGCGTCCTCCGAGATAGCACACGGGAACCTGCACGGCACTCCGAATGACGTCTCTGGGAGTGCGACCAGGTGTGACCCTGAAGACTGGGAGTGAGTTGAGGGGTGCCCGAAATGCCAATATTTATCTTTTTTTTACGCAACAACTAGGACACGCAGGCGAAATCGGTTTTCTGTTCTTTACTTCAGAAGTGTCAGAGGGCAACTTCCACAAATCTTTGACCGAAGTCCGGAAATCGTTGCACCCCCCCTTTAAAGGGGCACTGACAACCCAAAGGTCGTATTATTTTTTTTTATTGTCTAAAACGACGCAATTTGTAGTCATAGACACGCAAAAAAAAAACCGCATCGCTAAAAAAAAATTCCCGCGCCCGCGCGCGCGCCTTTTTAGTTTTGGCGTTTAAATCTCCCGCCGCTACCTCCTTGCTTCTTTTGATCGGTGACGTCAAAAATCAGGAAATTTAGAAGCTTTGTAGGCGACATTTCTATAACAATTAATAACGGCAATCGTAAAACATGTTTTTTAACGCAATTGCGAACGCACTACGGCCCCTCTTTTGGAAATACCAAAAATCAGAGTTCGGTGAGATGTCCCCTCCTAGATTTGTGTCCTCCCTCAGAAAACTTGGCGGCGCTCGAGCAGATCGGCGAGTCTGCGAAGAAACCGGTTTTTTCCCGCGCGCCAGCTCGCCTCCTCGCATCGGGTAAGCGGAGGTCCGAGAGAAAGTCGAGTCGCAGGAGACCGCAAAATTTGTCTGACTGCATTGGCGGGGATCGCGCGGGAACTTCAAATTCGGCATTTGGAAATTGTTTTTTTAATTCACAAATACTGAATTCCCAAGTTTCGAATTTTGAGGGTAATGTCCCGGCACCATTTTCAATCGTTTCGGATAATAAAAAAAAAAAAATATGATTTTGACGTGTCAGTGCCCCTTTAAGAGTGTGTTAAACTCAAACAAGTAAGAGTGTGTTCAACTCAAACCATGGAGAGCGTTTGCAATTTAATGGCGGCATTAGAGATGGCAGATTATATTCTTTTTCGCATTTAAAGAATACTTAATCCTATCGGAACAAATATGGTGCCTAACGAAAAGTGTTATTTTATTTTTCGTGTAAAATATTCAAGCAGCTCCAGTGCTGTTTATAACCAGAGTTACGTCGAAAAACGCAACTGTAGCCCCATAGACCCACAGCAAACATTTGCAATTAATGGCGTCCATAACGCGCACCCCGGGCGAGCAGTTGAACACACTCTTACTCCATGCTCTCTGCAGTAATAGGGTGACTACATATCTGTCTGCTTCAGGGTGAAGACATCTTTTGTTGCACTGAGTGGGCCAGCGCGTAACGCACTCGAGGCGTGACTTGTGCGGTAAAATGGCGTCTTAAGCATTAGCCGAGGCTACGCACTCAAGCTGAATCAAACCGGATTGCACACACTTCAAAAGACATAAAAAAAAAGACGATTGGACGGAAAATGGCTGGGATGTTATAACTCGAGCAAAAGCGCATGTGTACGAAAGCGGTGATGTGATTGCCGCACCAAACCACACCAAAGCACTTACCGTGCTAAACCCTGCTACATTTTACCAAAATGTGAGGAACTTGCACAAACGTTGTGCCACAACTTAGTTATCACTTTATTAGTACTGAAAATGTAGCAAATCGGGCGCCGTTACATGGCCAGACTTTTACGGCAGGGTAGTGTGAATTTCCAAAATAGTACTCGGAAGTTTCGCAATATTTATCATGCTCGTTTGCTCTGACTGGATAGTTAGCATCGTTGAGTGTGCTTGTCACCGTGTAAAAGACAAGACAGTAGAGCTGACATTTTTCCGTCACCAGCGAAGGACAACGCTGGACACTGATTGGAAACGAGTTCTGCGTCAGCGCTCGGCTTCGAGTTAAATTTCAGTCAAACGTTGACGCAATCGTCGTGTCCAATTGTGACCAGCGTTGGCCTTAGCTGATGACTACATCTCTATCAACACTATGACTTTGTAACCTAGGAGGAGTAGGCGTCGCAATTTTGCATATCTTGCTTCACCGCAGCGCACCTGCATGCTAAGGGGAAGACACTCCCCCAAAGCGGGATTTTATACACGGTTTTGAAAAACAATTGCGGCTAGTGTGCATATATGATAGCGATATTCTGACGATATTTGTTTCACATTCAAGATTCATCAAGGATGCTTGAGTATTGCAAGAAAACATTTATGAACTCTATATGTTTATTTTTAGAGCGCAGCTCTTAGGCGCCTGTTTCCAGCTTGAGCGGCATCGCCGTCGCCGTCAACGTAATTGCGCGGTGCATTATGGGAAATGTCCCATAATGCACCGCGCGGGACTTTCGTGACTTCACGTGCGACGTCATGAGGGTCCCACGCGGTGCATTGTGGGATATTTCTCATGATGCAACGCGCGGGGAGGAAGAGGAGAGGAGTAGCAGGGAGGATGAGGTGAGGAGAAGGGAGGAGGGGTACACCCTCCCCTCAGTACCCTTCCCTCCTCCTCCTCAAGAGCTGCGCTCTAATTCGGCGTTACAGGTTGTTGTAAACGTCTCATTTTTTATGTCAAATCTCGTTTAGTTATTACCTTTATATAAGTTCCACCCGTGCGGTGGCTCGGGAATACAGAAAATTAAAACTAAATTAGCTGGAGCAGTAAATACAAGCCTTGGAATCACCTAAACATGTTCGGCGGAATTTATTTTAATAAAGCATATTTATTGTTTACTTGCTGATATTTCTTTTTATCATGAGGTTTTGTTTCTAAAATGTTATTGATGTTCATAATTATATGACATAGGCTATGTATTCTATTTAAAGTAAGAACAGCAGTTTTATTAGAACCTCTAGAAAACATCATCTATTTGGGTGCTCAAAATTATTATATTTTACCATTATTTCAGGTGGTATATTTCATACCTAAAATAATCGTGCACAGCAGTTTTTGCTGCCCTTCATTAATCAGCATCTTGTTACTGTGCCTTGTTCTTCTAAGCAGTATTAAACTGCTATCGATGGAATCAAACATGCCATGTTGTTGATGACATCAGAAGGTTGCACAGAAGCAGGAAGCCAAGGTAACGACAAACATATGAATCTTAACATATGATATTTGCACTGGTACAGTAAAGCCCCTAGGTGTGGTTGTGTTTGTTTTCCAAGTAATGTCAAGCGCGCCAAAGCACGAGGTCAATTAAAATTAACTGTTTGGGCTAGTTGGTTACACATCATAATTACAAAAGCGCAAAGAACAAGGACAGGACAAGGAATGAACAGGACAAGCGCTTACTAGCAACTGATTGTTTGATACATGAAACGAGAAAGACGAACATGAGAGGAGAATTACTAAATTAAAATGCCAATTGCATTCGCACGAAAATGTTTAAAAAGTATTTGATAAACAATTAACGAACTTAAATTGAAAAAAGACGATAGAAAATTAAAAGCCTCAACCTTTTTTTCTTAATCTGGCTGCTTTTCTTTTTTTTAAATTTTCTATCGTCTCTTTTTTTTAATTTAAGTTCGTTAATTTTTTATCAATATAATTTTTAAACATTTTCGTGCGAATGCAATTGGCATTTTAATTTAGTAATTCTCCTCTCATGTTCGTATTTCTCTTTTCGTGCATTAAACAATCAGTTGTTAGTAAGCGCTTGTCCTGTTCATTCCTTGTTCTGTCCTTGTCTTCTGCGCTTTTGTAATTATGACACGAGGTCAATGTCTCTTGTAGCCGTTGGAAGCACATGGCGGCGCAAAACTCGATCGTGGCACGATTTTCGCGCATTCGCACAACGATGGCCGTTGGTACTTCCATAAACCATAAAGCGTGAATTTCAGCAATGGGCTGTACTCCACAGAAATTCTAATAGCAGGTGAGCCGTCTGTTAACGTGAAGAAAGAACGGGAGTTTGTCTGCTAACGCGAGCGAAAAACGGGGGTTCATCGGCTAACACGAGCGAAGAACAGAGATCCGTCTGCTTTGAAACGTCATTTGCACATAAAAGCAAAATTAAACAAACAAAAAATGAAAGACGTTTGCAATTCTCTGTAATGCCGAATTAGAGCGCAGTTTTTGAGGAGGAGGAGGGGAGGGTATGCCCCTCCATACCCTCCCTTCCTCGTCCCCTGCTCCCCTCCCATTTAGCGGGAAATTTTCGGCGAAACTTTTCTCACTAAGTATAGCGGGGAAATACTCCCGCTAAATTTAGCTAGGAAACTGAATTGGTGTTAAGGTCACGTGACGTCAATTTCCCCGCTAAATTTAGCGGAAAAGCTTTTTCCGCAAAATTTCACGTGACGTCACATGAATGAATGTGACGTCACAAGGTAAAATTTTCCCACTAAATTTGGCGGGAAATTTTTCCGCCAATTTTTGGTGGGGAAAGTTTCCCGCTAAATTTAGCGGAAAAATTACCCCACTAAAATTAACGGGAAAATTTTCCCGCTATATTTATCGGGAAAATTTTCCCGGTTTAAGTGGCGTCATGTGTGACGTCACTATGGGAAACGTCCCATAATGCAACGCTCAGTTACGCTGACGGCGACGCCGCTAAACCGGGAAACGGGCGCCTAAGAGCTGTGCTCTAAAAAGCTTACGCCTTATCTGCTTACTTAACAGGAAAAACATGTACCGTCTGTTATAAATTGAGTCTCAAGGACGATGTGGTCGAGCACAAGCTCGGGCTGTGAACGTCTGGGATTTCGTAAGGAAACCAGCCGACAAACAGGGTTTCCTCTGCCCATGTTTAGTCGTCTTGTTGCTGTACAAAAACTAGCCGTCACCTGAGAGAGAAAAACTTTCAGCCTTTCCACTGGTGAAGAAGGAAGAGCAGCGGAGCTGTAGCTCCTGTTCTCGACGATGGCTTTCCAGGTGAGCGATCTGCTCTTCTTTCGCAAGAGAATCTGAAGCGCTCGACGAAGTGGAACTTTAAAGGCCCATACGCACATTCGCGTTTGAACGCGTTTGAGTGCGTTGCGGCGTCCTTGCGCCCAGGGGCGGTCGCTTGCGGTGCGACGCGCGCCTACCCGCAACGCTTCGCAGCGCAACGCAAGCGAGTAGAGACTCGCTCAACTTTCCGAAGCGTTGCGGTGCGTTCGACCAATCAGAAGCCGAGAGAGGAGAGGAGGGTGACGTGTCCGCTCGCGCCACTCGGCCGACTCGGCGATACGTATCCGGTTCTCCGCCCGCAGAACTTGCTTTTTTGTTTTGGGGAGCGGTGGGAAGTGTATTTTTCAAGGCTGCGATGGTTCAAGGTTGACAAAACGTGGGGGAAGCCGGCGGGATTGTCCCAAGATCGAACACTTCGACGCTGTCGCTGTGCGCCACCATGTTGCCTTGGATTTCGCTTACTATTGGTGAGCCGCTAGTGACGATAGCGCGTTCTTATTGGCTCTTGACTGCGGTTGACTGCGTGTCAACGCAACTGTGCGTACAAGTTTGGCGCAAGCGCTCTTCGCAACGTAACGCGTCTGCTTGCCGCGACGGAACGCACCGCGTTCCGTCGCGACGGTTGCGGAACCATTCGCGCTGCTGCGTACATCGCCGCTCGTTCCGTTCCCGCTCTTCTTCCTCCGAAGAAATGTTGCCGCCATCTATGAGCGACGGCAGCAACCAGTTGTCTGGTTGCCGAGGCTGGAAAGGTTGCCGCGATCTATGAGCGACGGCGGCAGGCAGACAACCGGTAAACACAACACTCTGGACAGCTACCGCCATCTATGAGCGACAGCGGCAACCAGAGTGTTGTGTCGACATTTGTTGTGTACCGGACACGACCCTGCGGAAACTAGCCCTTAAAACAAATAGTTTATACAAGGAAGTCTGCGGCCGCGAGGCTAATATCACCAACCGTATGTCGGTGAACATTATATTGGTGAGATGTTCTAACTAAAGTAAAGCTCAAACCTAAGCTTCCAAAGTTTTTTTTTATATATATAACGTTTGTATAGCAAAACGCTTTGACGTTGCGTCTGATCAGAAGCCGAGACGGTGCGCAATCTCTTTTTTAGAGCGCAGCTCTTAGGCGCCCGTTTCCGGACTTGAGCGGCGTCGGCGTAACCGCGCGGTGCATTATGGGACGCGTGACGTCACTGATGACGTCATCGTCATCATCACTGATGACGTCATCGTCACCTGACCCCCAGGTCACCTGACCACACCCCCGAAGTCACGTGACCCCACCGAGACCAAGTGACCCCCCCCCCAAGGTCACGTGACCCCCCACGTCACGTGACCCCCGAGGTCACTTGATCCACCCCCCCCCCCCCAGTACCCTTCCCTCCTCCTCCTCAAGAGCTGCGCTCTAATTCGGCGTTACAGGGAGTTGTAAACGGCTTTCACTTTTTTATCACCATAAACCAAGATTGAACCCCTGTACGGTGGCTGGGAATGACCTCTGAAGATCTCCTTTGATTTTCAAAACATGCAGGCGACAGAGGTGAAACCTCTGAGTAAACTTTGCGAGCGTTTACGTTTTCTGAGTAAACGTTGCGTTAGCGAATAATCTTGATTCAAATCCATTCGTCTATAGGATAATGTGTATTCGAATATTTGAATATCCGGATATTAGGGCGCAGCTCTTAGGCACCCCTTCTCGCACATAGCGGTGTCGGCATCGGCATCACCGTTGGCATAACCGCCTAAAAGTCCCATAATGCAACACATGCGCGTTGCATTATGGGGCGTCACAGACCTGTACACCAATTCGAATTCCCCGCTAAATTTAGCGGAGAAACTGCATTGCGCGTGTAGGTATGTGACGTCCCATGATGTAACACTGCGCGCGTTGCATTATGGGGCCCCCCACCGTACCCTCCTCGTCCTCTATGGCCTACCCTCAAACCCCCCCCCCAAGAAAAAAAAAGTCTCTCTTCATTTTTTTGTTTTGGTATTTCAAAAAATCAAAATTCCTCAAGAGCTGCGCTCTAATTTCGCATTACAGAGAAGCGTGAACGTCTGTAATTTTCTTATATAACCGAATAACTAGTAGCGTAACCAGTTGTTCAAATACCCGGTTATCTGGTTTTTTTTTTTTTGTTTTTTTTAAGTTCGAATGATGCGTCTATTCAAATAACCGGATAACCGGTTATCTCAGAAACCAGTCGGTACTCCTAAGAATTTTGCCTCTGGAAGGTAGGCTGCTTCGTATGATCATTGGTGCGCCGCGGGAAAGCCGAACGTGGGAAACCGGGCCCAATTATCGGCTCACGCTGTTGGGCCCGCTTGTTCGCTTGGTGGCACGCTACATTCTGACGAAAAAGGGCTGGTGTCGCCACACATTCGATTGCTCTGTCAACGAAGAAAAAGTCTCGTACGATGTTCCTTTGTAGAGTAAGCACTCCCCCCCCCCCCCCCCTTTTCTAACCCACACACAAACAGATGTTTATGTCTCGATAGCGGTAATAGACCGATCTCACCAGCCAGTTTGACTACGCCACCGCTGCCGCAATGCATCGAGGGAACTTTAGTCTTTCTGCACGTGCGACAACCTCGCTGGAGCACTGCGCGTGTAAAGCACGCGAAGGCACGAGCCCTTACATGCACGGCCATCTGCCTCCTGGGAACTAAAGTTATGGCGGCGTCACGCATGCGCCGAACGCTTAGTGAGATCGGTCTATTGTAAATTGTAATATCGAGTTTTAGCATATTGTATTTCCGTAGTAGTGTGTCCCCGATCCATCTAGAGAGCTTATATTTGAGAGAGGGAGCAACTCAAACCATGGAGAGCGTTTGCAATTTAATGGCGGACATCTGCACATACTGGTCGCGCCTGCGTTCGTTGTCACGGGCTGAGCAAAGCTATAGACCTTTCCAATGTTTACAAAAGCACAGTCCAGCGTGCGATCTTCACAGCCCAGCACGTGCGTGTTCGTCGCTTCGGAAAGCGAGCAAAGCACGCGCCATACGCACGAACATTCAAAATGACACCGGCCACACGCTCTTTTTTGGAAAGGTCTATACTCCGTTTCACCTTATGTTGTACCGCAGAGAAGGCTAGAAGCGCAAGCTCATAGCGTATTTCAGTTACTTTTGAAGATACTTCCGCATTGCTTAATTTGTATCGACGTCATTGATAACGACAATTATGCAGCTACGCAAATCTGGGTTACCAGAATGGTTTATTAGCACGCAACAACACAAAACGTGGGAAAAAAAGCATCGTAGGGCTATTTTATGCAGTCCGACTATAAAGAGCAAAATATTGTCACGAATGATAAATGATGAGGCGGCGAATGACTAAAGAAACTAAACGTTTAAGGGGGCGAAATTGTTCCCAAAACAAAATAGAGAAAGGCTAGCGTCGCAGGCGTCGATGTCGGCGAAACAGCAAGATCGACCGCTGGAGCGAGACTGACTCCGGACCGCCACTCGGAGCATGTACCCGCGTGGGTTTCTGGAACATGCGGCGTAGAACATTCGTAACTTGATCAGACGACAAAATTCTCGAACTTACCAGAATGTAAAGTTGAAGGAATAAATAAAAGAGAAGTCGGCTTTCCGGTATCGAACCCGGAGCCTCCGCGCGAGAGCGTCCGCGCGAGAGCGGACGCTCTCGCGGCAACCATTCGGCCATGCGCGGTAACCATTCGGCCATGCGCTCGCTGGGCAACGCGCGTAGCAATATCACTGATAGATGTTACAAAACATTTCTGGGGCAACAAGAAAGAGGTCGCTTTAGCTATTGGGGAGGAGATCAGACCGTGGCGCCCCAAGCGGTTAACTTAAAACTAGATGGATGGGGACAACAAATACAATGGCTCAGCGCTCGGCTGACTTAACCGAACGCGGCGTCAGCGTTCGGCTAGAGTTCGTGTTCTCCGATGAGGGGAAAGAGGGGCTCTTTTGTTACCACTCCGGCCTGCATGAACAATGCAGCATGCACAGTGCCCAGCTCAGCACAAAAGCCCAAGTGGGTCAAGTTCGCGTCCCCTGACGACTGCTTTCGGGGGAGATCCGGCACTTAACGTCACTTCACTAATTGTTTGTATTTTTTCATTACTGTGCCTTGCGCTCTATTAAAAAATGATGACACGAACATGCCCACAAGGCCTGTGGGCATGGGCACAGGCCTTGTGTTGTGTAAACACCGAGGTGTGGGGGTGACAAACGGGTCAGAGCACTTCGCCAATAGTGACATCGCTGAATATCACATCCTGCGGCGCACCTTAGACGCATCGTTCAATTACAATCCATACTCCCTATACGGGGACTACACTATAAACGAACTTGGGACACGATATGAGTGAATGAATAACAAAGAGAACCCACATAATAGCCACGGCAGTGGTCGCACCTTCTTCAAGTAGGTTGCGTTCAGAAAAGCACTCAACGTCGGGGGACACTTCGTTGGCATTTTGAGAGTCATCCAGTTCCTAGTTCGTTTCCTGTACTGTTCTCTGCTTATCAATGTTCGCTTACAGGCAGTGTTCGCGAGAGCAATAAGTGCCGGACTGACAACACAAAGAAAAGAAAAAAAAAAAACCTCGACGTTTTGCCTTAGCAGGGTCAAATATACAAAAAGCGAAACAAAAATGAATACTTTTTTTGTGTGTGTCCACTTCTCATTTTCTTCTATTTGTTATTTTCTTGACACTCAAGTCTGCATTGTTCTCGTTTGTCGTTTCCCGGTCTGCCTGCGCCAACAGGGTCAGGGTCAACCATTTCGTCGTTTACCCTGAGACTGGGTTTTTTTTTAGAAGAGCAAAAGTAACAGAAAAACTTGTAGCTGAGTTTGAGACCTGTCTGTTTTTCTGTTACTTTTGCTCTTCTAAAAAAAAAAAAACCGTCTCAGGGTAAACGACGAAATGGTTGACTTCCACCAGCTAGCCTGTACTATGACTCTTTTTAGGGTCAGGGTGTCATCTTTACTTCCGTAAAACCACACCTTTGGTTTGAGGATTTTTTGGGGGGAAACTTTATAGAAACAAAAGGCGCCTTTGGGAAGGCGAGGGGAGAACCTTCATTGTACGAACTTTGGGCTGAAATATGAGTCACAGTCGGCAAAAAAAGCGATATTTTCACGAGCTCAGTTAAAGTCACCGTAGCTAATCGGAGCTATAGCAACAGGATTCGGTTGCTCGAAAGAATGTTCACGTTTGCTCGTGCCACGCCCACGCCACTTCATACCGAAAAACTCGGAAAATGGCGGAATGTCAAAAATGTATTTAAGATAATGAGTACAAGATACTCGGAATTGTAATTAGAATAGAGTATTAAATACTCTCCATCAAAGGTATTTGCAAGATACCGAGATACTCCAAAAAGTATTTAAGATACAGTATCTTGAGTAGAGTATTTGAGATAGGCACAAGTCTGGGTGAAACAGAGTATAGGAGAATCTTGCACGAGTACACCGCAGCAAAGTACACGAGTACTTTGCTGCGGTGAGTGAGCGCCTTTTCTCTCCCACTTCTTTATTGTTTGGCCTAAATAAAATGGCACAATGTTATTAGTCTGTCCCTTGTTAATTTTCATATTTATGGAATATGCGCCTGCTTGAAGTGGGTTGTACAATGCAAGAAAGGAAAATAAATATTAAAATTTCCTTCCCTGGCCCCATCTTCTGGACAGAGTGTCAGTGTCACGGACTGCCAAGACGATCTCATAACTGCGATCATATTTCCAGCGATGCGAAGTGTCTCTGGAAGGATGATTGCTTATTATATAAATATGATAATACAGAATACGATAAAATTGCTTCCACCGTATTCTAATCCGAAGAGTTTGTTGTACAAAAGTAAGCAGACGGCTTGTAGGTACCATCCGGATGCTTTTTCTATGCTTGATTTCATGATGTGAAATGAATGTGCGGATTGAGGGTGGGATACGATTCCGAATTTTGCGGATGTGGTTCGGATGCGGATACGAAGTCTGCGGACGCGGGTCGGATGCGGATACGAAGTCTGCGGACGCGGATCGGATGCGGATACGAAGTCTGCGGACGCGGATCGGATGCGGATACGAAGTCTGCGGACGCGGATCGGATGCGAATACGAAGTCTGCGGATGCAGATCGGGATGCGGATACTAAGTCTGCGGACGCGGATCGGATGTGGATACGAAGTCTGCGGATGCAAATCAGAATGCGGACACGAACTCTGCGGATCGGATGCGGATACGATGTCTGCGGATGCAGATCGGGGTGCGGATACGAAGTCTGCAGACGCGGGTCGGATGCGGATACGAAGTCTGCAGATGCAGATCGGGATGCGGATACGAAGTCTGCGGACGCGGATCGGATGCGGATAAAGAAGTCTGTGGATGCGGATACGAAGTCTGCGGACGCGGATCGGATGCGGATACGAAGTCTCCTGATGCAGATCGGGATGCGGATACGAAGTCTGCGGACGCGGATCGGATGCGGATGATCAAACTGTTATCCCCACAGGGCTCTGCAGACGATCAACACTTTTCCTCCTCCTCACAGCTTGGATTGCAAACGCGACCCATAAATCACGTGACCCCGATCGTGGCGCTGGAGACAGTCTTAAACCTAGGCACACCGCTCGGGGACAACATCTGAATATAGTTAAACCAAAACAATTTGCTGAGTCTAACTTAAAGGCCGACAACCAGACTCGAGATTCTGCAAGGCAGAAGATCCCCCTCACCATGGGGAGGAGGAGACAAGCAACGGTGGACAGAATAGAAGGGGGAGAGGAGGAAGCGAGGGAAATGTGAAAAGCGCGTACAGGTCGTCGGTCTTTAAGCAAATAAAAATATATCAAATTATATTTCTAGCTTGGATTTCACATTGTTACTATAATATCCAGGATGTACCAAACTGATAGCATTTTTTAGCTCTTTTGTGTTGTTTTTTGTGTGTTTTTTTTTTTAAACTTTGTTGCAGGTTTTCTAGTTCCCTGCAAAACAAAGATGGCGTCTTTATCATTATTATCCGCCTCGGTGACTCCGAGGCAAGAGCCCCGGCCTACGGATCTCCAGGTGGCGAGTTCGAATCCCGGCCGAGGTGCCCGCAATCTGACGGAGGCTTATTGCGGAGAAGGCGCCGTGTAACCGAACTTTCGGATGTACGTCAAAAGATCCCCAGGCGGTCGAAATTAATCCTCAGTCCTCCGCTGGGGCGTGCCAGATGCCCGTCGTTGGTTTGGCACGTAAAACCGCCAATTTTTTTATCATTATTACATTATTATGGTACCTGTAGCGCGTCTCCGACTGGTGAGTTTAGCGTCCTGTCCCGTCCGTACATCAAAACTGGTCCCGAAGTGGCAACAAATGACGTCACAAAATTCGGAGTTTTCTGCTGTCGGATGTCGCGAACCTAGCGGTTGGCCGTAGAAATGCTGGCGAAAAGCACGAGCGAACGCGAGCTAGCTGTCGTCGCAGCTTCCCAACTTCTGGCTGCTGAAGCTTCCGTGGATTGCCAAACTGGAGAGCAACCTTCAGCAGAACAGGTGTTTGCCACATCCACCACCGGTTTTGGGACGCCGCCAGGATAGCGACCGGCGACAGCATGACACTTTAGTGACGTATCAGGCGGAAATCGAGGGTCCACTTTTTACAGCGAAGCTGTTTATGGATAGAGTTCCGTGGATTTTTCGTGTGCTTCAACAAACACACAGAGAGGGCTCGTACCGCCCTCTCTTTGTCGTCGTTCCAAGCGCTTCCGTGCCTAATTTCCTTTCCTTCCGCCCGGTGGCGGTCCCGTCGCGCGTGTCTAGTTTCCTCCGGCTCCTCGGGGCGGCGATAGTCCTCGACATGTGTGTGCGTACCTTTCGTCACAGTGACCACCGATCAAGGCAATAAATGTGTTCGTACCCTCGTTCAAAATTATGTGTCACGTCTGTGTCGCGTGCTAAACAGCTTCGCTGGTCATCTAACTTTACAGAGTGGAATGGCTCATGATTTTCGGACGCGGTAAACACTCCAGTCGGACACACGGGAACGCACCAGTCGGTCTTCTCCGAGCTCGTCCCTTTGTTCGCCCCTAGGATTTTCACGAAGCTTGGCGACCTGTCAAAACAAACGAAACAAGTGCGGTAGACGGCGTAAGCGAGCAGATAGCAGGATATTTCTGCGCCTCCTCCCCTCCCTCTCCTTTTCCCTTTAGGGCCAGCTGGACGCGATTCAAATGGAATTTGACTTGGCGCCGTCCCAGGCAGCACAAGACGTCGAGATGACGCCGAAATAAGGTCCTAGACGTTGGGCGACGTCGAAGTCCTTAACAAACTTTTTATCGACGGCATTGGTACGTCCACATGAGAGGTTTCGACAATGTCAACTATGCGACGCAGTGACAACGTCATAAGCTTTACCTCGACGTCTTCAACAGTGATCGACGTCTGTTCGACGTCTTGTATGAGAAGTTCTTTGAACGTCGAGCAGGAGACGTTACAACAATGTCCTGAGCAACACCTTAACGTCTTCGACATTATTCGACTTCAGTTCTACGTTTTTTCGGGAGGTTCTTTGAACGTTGAGCGCGAAACGTCCCAACAATGTCTGAGCAACACCTTGACGTGATTGGCAATAATGGACGTCAGTTCTACGTTTTCTCCGGGAAGTTCTTTGAACGTTGAGCGCGAGACGTCCCAACAATGTCTGAGCGAACATCTTGATCACCCTGAACAAGCGCCTTATAGAGGCCAAGGTGCTGTCATATCACTTTTAAAATTTCTCATCAATGTCAGCATTTTTGATACTGTGCATACAATCCACCTTTCAACCTGGCTGAGCTGCAGAAATTTCTTACAATAATATCATTCTCGTGATTGTTGTTTTAGCAGGACTGGCTTAAAAAGCCGAGAATTCACAACAGCAAAAACCAGGATCTAGCTTGAAGTCAGCGGGGCTGTTTATAGCATTTTTAGCGTTTCTAACTTAATATCAGCGTCTTTGAAGCTGTAAGAGAATGATTGTAATGTAAGAGATTTCTGCAGCTGAGCCAGGTTGAAGGGTGGACAGCATGCACAGTATCGAAAACGCTGTCATTGACGAGAAATCTTAAAAGTGATATGGCAGGTCCTTGGGCACTACAGGACGCTTGTTTGGGGGGACTCCGAATTACACCCGGCCAAGACTGTGTATCCATGGAAGTGGCAGAAATAACCGATCACTAGAGAGCTGAAGGAACACCGTTCCCATGATTCCTGGAGTGCGGGCCGGGGCGTTTGGGAAATTAAGCAAATGGTCTATTCCGTCCGAATACACGTGCTTTCGCGAACATACCTTCGAGCAACGAAGCCAGATCCGGTTGACTCCATTGTTCCACGTTGACCCAAATCGAGACCGTTATCAATTGACACCCCGTTCAGTCTCGACGTATGCTCCGTGTTTTGTGGTCGTTAAATGGGACCTTATTTCAACGTTGACATAACGTTATCACAGACGTACGCTTGACATTTTATGTCGGTAAATGGGACGTTATGATATCGTTAATATGACGTTCTCAATTGACATCCCGTTCAGTTTAGACGTATACTCGACGTTTTATGGTCGATAAATTCAATGTTGATATAACGTTATCAATTAACTTCCCGTCTAATTCAGACGTGCACTCGACGTTCCAAGGCCGTTAAGTGGGACGTTATGTCGACGTAAAATCCACGCTTTTTTCCAGACATTAGCCTTTCCATATTACGTCGAAGGGACCTGACGTTGAGACTTTCGACGTTCTTTCGACATGTGGTTCCTGACGTCATCGATTTTCTTTCGACGTTTTTCTAACGTATCTGTGCTGCCTGGGTATGTACCGCGTGAGACGAACATATTAGAGAGTTTTAGTAGATCGTTCCTATAACGATACCCTATAACGATACGATAACCATACGATACCGATACACAGAACAGGAATGCGCATTTAGTAGACCATTTTGAAGACGATACATCCGATACGGTCGCTTGAGGCGCTGGGGCGCTCCCTACTGGAAACGATTTGCACTTTCCAAAATGAAAAATAACAAATTGAAAGAAAGATGTTTTACTGAAGGAAAAATAACAGTTCTTACATTTAATACAATAAAAAAAAACATCAATTAAGTTTTATAAGTTGCAGAAATTACAGAAATGCAGCAGCAAGCTACATCTAGCCAAGTAGAGACAAGCCAATCTAGTCCCCCCGGTGGATTGTGGGTGGCACGAGAGTGCGCGCGATATTTCCCGATATTCCCGATACCTGCGCCCGATATTCCCGATACTCTAGCGCATGCGTAATGGCTCCGGCGCTGTATCGGGTATCGTTATCGGAGTGAGAAACGATCTACTAAAACTCTTTATTGTCGCAAAGTTGTGCTCGCGCGCGTGTTTACTGTAGCTTTACTTTATTATTTACGTTCTCCGAGGGTTCGCTCTTCTCCACGGCACGCCTCATGATTTCTGCCGTAGTGGGGAGGCACCAAATGGGGGCGAACGTGAACGCTGTAACGGCACTTAGTTTATAGAACCCCGCGTCGGAGATGTTTTGTCTTGTGCATGTCTGCTTTTGGGATCTCCACTTCCGAGGTGGTTTTTCCTCCATTCATAACTTCTCTGTCTACGAATGTGCTTTGTATTGTTTATGACTGCTCTTGTGAGCTTCGTTCGGAATGTGTTTTGTCTTGTGTATCCACTTGTTTATGGAATGTTCATATGTGCTTTTGGCTCCGGGCCTTTTTATATTGGCTCTAAGAAAACCTTTTGTGATTGGTTGCCAAAGCGGCTCCAGAATGCTGCTACACTCAATATAAGCAGCCGCCAAAACTTGGCTCGTGGATAACAAGTCCTAAACATCACAATGCCTCTGGAGGCCAACCTGCACGTCTGACCCCCTTCGGCTATGGTGTCTTCCGCCCCGGCGCTAACTCGCATACTTGGGACCCCTTACGGCTGTGGAGGAGTTCGGCTCGCCCGCCTTTGTGTGGATCCTTGTTTGCCGAGCTTGGCTGTGGTCGGGGTACCCACTGAAGGTGTGGTCGAGGAGGACGGCAAAGGAAGTCGCCAGAGGTTAGGAGCAGTACCCCCAAAAGCTTAATCTCTATTTATATAATGTGCAAAGTGATGTAAATGGGTAATTTGTCAGTGTTCCTTAGATAAACAGTTGTTGGTTAATAACGGTAGCTTCGTCAACGGAGAAAGATTATATCGTAGGCCTAAGCGCTGTTGCGCCATAGGCTTTTACTATAAAGGGTAAGCGTGGAAAAGGCTGCTTTGGCTGGAGGAGGCTCGGTGTCCGAATGCCGCTTGCATGGCACGCGCGGAACCCTGGCTCGGCCTCCTGCCTGACGTGCTCGTGCACTCGCGCCAGCGTAGTTTCGGGGTCGATGCACTACACACCTTCTCCCAAAACGTAGTCCTGCAAATACAGAGAACGAAGATGTTCACGTTACGGGCGTACTGACGAGGGCACACTCAGACCTGGATCTGAAAGGTGCGAGTGCGGTGTTGATTGTCAATCCCATGGTGACCCTGTTCCGCACTCGACATGGCGTTTTGCTCGGCTCTTAATCCATAGCCGGTTCGACACCTTGGTCAGTGGTAGGTTGTGCGTCATGCTCAATGGGCGTGAAGTCTTCAGTATAGTCCGACATGTTGCTAGCGGCTTCTCGGAGTAGCGTTTGGCATCTCGCATTTCCTGCTTCGGATGTGATCAATGTGTCGCCGCCAAACGCGTCCGTCTTCAAGCTGGACCTGGTAGAAGACAGGTCCCAACTGGCATGAAAATTCCCTGGAAGCCAGCGGTTTCCGCTTGTGGAGAAGTTTATGGCAAATACAGGGTTTCCCTGCATGAAGTGGCACGCGGATTCACGACTGTCGATCCGAAACGATGTCTCCTGGCGCTGGGTCATTGTCGATTGTTGATCTGGGTGTAACTGATCCAAGGTTGACCGAATTTGTCGCCCGAACAAGCGTTCTGAGGGGCTCTTTCCAGTGGAGGTGCTCGAAATGCTTGTTTTTTTCTTCTCTCCTGCACCATCTGTTCGGCTTGGCCATTGGAAAATGGGTGATAGGGTACCACCAGGGCTTGGCGGACGCCGTTCCGACGAAGGAGTTCCTTGAGTTCACTCGAAGTAAAAGCGGTATATCATTGTCCGAGACTATCACGTCCGGCAGTCCGTGAGTTGAAAACGAGGTACAAAGCGCGGTTATTACAGTCGAGAACGACGTGAACTTTACTCGCAACACTGCTAACCACTTAAAGTGTGAGTCCACCACGACAAAGAAAAACGCATCTCGAAAGGAACCTGCAAAGTCGACGTGCAGCCTCGACCACGGTCTTGTAGAGTCTCACGGTTGCAGAAGTGCGTGGGCTGGCGCGTTTCGGGGCTCCTGACACAGAACACAGCACTGCACTTGGCGTTTTATATCTTGGTCAAGGCCCGGCCACTAGACATAGCCTTTTACAAAACCTTTCATCCTCACCACACCAGGGTGACCGCTGTGCAATAAGTCCAACACTCCTCGGAGAGATGGAAGTGTGATGACACGGATGCCCCACAATGAACAGCCATTGTATAGGCACACAGCTCGTCACGGCGACCATAGGCGCCGACTCCGGTAGGGCTTGGGTCCGGTAGGGCTTGGGTCCTATCGGTAGACCGTCGGCGTTCAGCTCTCGCTTCTTGGTGGTAAGCCGCCAAGAGGCGGCTTACTGTCAAGAGAAGGCTCCACGCGACCTTTGTGGACCGTTCTCGTATGAGTAGTTTGATCCCTGACCTCTATTTTTGGGGAAGAGGGCCAGTCTTTCCCCTCGTCGTACCTAACTTGTTTTCAGATGCAGCGGTGGCGAACGCTCTCGTTGAAGAGGGACACTCTCCTCGATTCTATCTCCTTGCTCAAATAAACGCCATGTGGATTGCCTTCGCAAGTGGGTACGTACACGTTTTTTATCCATCTAATTCAAACATGACGATACGCCAACCCGGGTCGCGTTAGAGCATTTTTTTGGGGGGAGCTACTCAATGCCAGTCCACTCTTCCTCTGCCGAGCCGCGTCAGCATCGAGTTGCGATTGTCTATAGTGGCCCAGCGGCTCATAAAATCGGTTGTAAAAGATTGTTCCCGGAGCGGTTACCAAGAACGCGGTGCCAGTGCGGTTCCGCTCCCAGTGTGAACAGGTATTTACATGGATCTTGCTGACACTCTTTTAGTTCAAACGTATCTTCCTGGGCGTCGGGTCTCTTCCGCATCCCCGAAGCCACAAAAACCGCCGCGATTTGTTTACATGAGCGCCGCTTTGCAGAGCCGTACGGGCCGCCTCCTTTTAGCGACGATGATATAGTTGTGTTGACTTCGTAGCGATCGAGTTCGTTTCAGTCGACCAAGGCGGTTATCCCGTCATCAGGAGAGGTGGGCATTCGGGCCCGTTAAAAATAGACATTTCGTAGTGTCGACAATACATCGCACGTACATAATCCCCAAACCACCCGAACGAGCGTTGCCGGAAGGACTACCCTACACTAAAGCTAATGGTGGCAAACTCTGCTGATACTTTTTTCGCCAAAGCGCCTCGGTGCTACGTTCAGGTCTATGTAACTTCTAGGGTCACGCTCCCCTCCTGTGTTGCAGTTTCCTAAAAAAAAAAAAAAAAAAAAAAAAAAGGCTTGAACGCGTCGTGTTTGTTTAGGCGTCAAGTGCCTCAAAGCGTGCACCCCGGACAGCAGAGAGTTTTAGTAGACCGTTTCCATTTTCCGCTCCACTCTGAGGGTGCCAAACTGCGCATGCGCGGCCTGCTTCGCAGGAATGGAAAGCGGAGGTCCAAAAACGCGTTTTAGTAGACCGTTTTTCTTCAGCGTAAGAGCGTTTCGAGAGCGTTCCGAAAATTCGCTTGCGTAGCCCCACAAGGAGACGTTTACAGTACGAGTAAGACAAAAAAACCTAAACGTTAACACCAAGAGAGTGAAAGGGAGCGTGTTTGAAGAGGTAGTAAAAACGAAGGCGAGAATAATAAACACAAAAGAGTATAGGCACACACCCGAAGAATATTAAGCTAAAAATATAAATATAATCGTTCCACCTTGTGCGCGAGTGAAGCCGAAGGTCCGAAGGTATAAGCATGAGCATGTTGCTCTAAACGGTACTTGCACAGCACGAGCGGGCGTGCTGGTCAAGGACGCTGAAAAGCCTACCGGCACTCGCTCTTTTAGCTTCTGCTCCACTCGAATTAAAAATTATACGAAAAAACGTATTAGAAGTAGAAAAATGAAATAAAAGGGTGAAGTTTGCGCATTGCGAGTACACCCTTTTGCGAAGTACGAGTACAGTGTTGCTCACAGCTAGCAAGGCACTTGCACGATGAATCCCCGCTGTTCTCAAGGAAGGAGACTTCTACTAACGAGATTAAGCTGGCGAGACATCGAATCTATGATTTTTATCACTCAGGCCATGAAGCGCCGAAGCTTCCTTTCCGAACGCGGCTGGTCGTGAAATGATTTTCCTACTTCTTCCTCCTTAGCTTTAATCCTCAACTCAAATGCGAATTGTGAAATTACGTTGTCGTGACACTCTTCGGCACCGGTGCAATGACTCCTAGCTTCCAGCGTGCTTTTTATGCACACCATAGAACTTGTCATTCTCCAGTGACGATATGTTCCGTCAGTGCACTTATTGGCCACCAACGCGAATCCAAATATTCGTCCACGGATTGATTGTTCACGAGCGCATACGTCCGAGTGACGCAGTTCTCGTGTCCAATGCGTGAGCTGGGCTCGGCGGACGTCAGTTTGGAACCGCTGACGCGCTTTGGGAACTGCGGATGTATCATGGTGAAAAGGCGGAGAAGCTTTCGAAGGAAAGAAGGTACAAAATAGTCCACTATATTTTCAAATGTTCTAACCGAAAAGCTGGCTTTGGACTTTCTACCCTCTTTCTCTTGGCCAGCTAAACGATATGTGATTAGTAAAGTCCCCATTTAAAATCATTCATCCCAGCCCAAAATTCGTTTCATGGCCCCTTTAAGCGGGATATTGCTATCCCGCTTAAAGGACCTGGGGCCCTATGTTGCACGTTTCGGACTCCCACGGCGGTTCAAAACGTGCAACATAGGGTCCCTGGCTGCTCTGCAAGCGGGCCTTCAAATCCCAGCACCTGACAGATCGACGCAGGTTCTTGCCAATCTGGCGAGACGTTTTGCATGGTTCTTTGTCGACTGGCCTATCCCAACAGTCTGTTCGTACTTGGATGAGCGTTTGGACGGAACTTGTCGGTGTTCTCCAGTATTGTGAACCTCATCGTGGGTCACATCAACGAGAGGTTCGGCCACCTGCTCGCTGACATGAACAAACATAGGTGGTTGACCCTGGCGAAATTGAAGCTGTGCTCACAGGTGAGACCCTGCGTGGTTTGTGTAAATTTCGCGCTTCCATTGTTTCTAGCACAGTTGCTCTGTTTGGTAAAAAGTTACTCTTTTTGATACGCCTATAGTTTACGTCTTTACGTTTGTTTTGGCACAAAAAAAACAAAAAAAAAACAAGGTGTACATGGGCAATGTCAGAACAAGTCACGACGAGCGCGTTTGTAATCTGAGTTTTAGTAGGCCATTTTTATGAGCCGTCGATACTCTACTTTACGCTCTGCAAGAAGCATCGTCCCCACCGCGCATGCGTGGCCCGCTCTGAGTTGGAGCGTATAGTTAGCAGAGGAAGCGTGCGCTCCGTTTCACGAGCTGCAGAGCGGACTGCCCTCAGCGTCCTTAGGGTGATCGCTTAAAGGGATACTGAACCAAAGAATTTAGTGTCCATAATAAGTGGCGCACGTTCTTTCCACGAGCCAGCAGCCGCCGGTGTGCGCGAGCACACGCAACGAAAATGACGTCACAGACCTCCATTCGCGGTTAAGATGACAGTGAAATGTATGGGCTTCGGGCCAAAGGAGAATAAAGACAGGTTTTTCATCTACACAGTGGTGTCTGGTGTAAAAAGTAAGCGATTAATTGGTCTAACAAACACGTAGCTTTCACCTGTAGAGATGAAAAGCCTGTCTTTATTTTCCTTTGGCCCGAAGCCCATGCATTTCACTGTCCTCTTAAGCGTGAATGGAGGCCTTTGACGTCATTTTCGTTGCGTGTGCTCGCGCACACTGGCGGCTGCTGGCTCGTGGAAAGAACGTGCGCCACTTATTATGAACACTAAATTCTTTGCTTCAGTATCCCTTTAAATCTCAAGATGGCTGCACTTACTGAATACGCGTCGATGTTTTTCACCGTGACCTCAGCTTGAAAGAGGCCGAATCAAGAAGTAAAGCGTACGCCCCACGCGTGAAAAGTAAACCATTCAATCTGAGTTCTATGTAACACAAAACAGTATAATCAAACGAAGTGAACGAGTATCACTTTGCAACCAGCACGTTGTCGGTAAAGTCGTCGCGTTTTTGTGGACCTTCTATGGCTATGCAGTCAGATATACGGGAGCGCGTGCTTGAACGCCGATTATACCTGTGCACGCGCCCTCCTATCGAAAATGCCACTGAAAGTTGACCTTGAGAATAGCGCTCGCAAGCCGCACCGAAGAAACCATTCCTCTCAACTTTATTTATTCACATTCGGAATGTTTTTCACTTTACACGAGCTTACTGGCACTATACTCTGTTTCACCTTATGATGTACCGCAGGAAAGGCTACAAGCGCGAGCTCCTTGCTCTAGGGGCACTTCTCGGCGGCACAAGCACTCGTGCTTTAAGAGTAGCTCCCAACGCTATGAGCTCGCGCTTCTAGCCTTGTCTGCGGTACAACATAAGGTGAAACGGAGTATAGTGGGACCCAATTGGATACTCGCACGCAACGCCACTGGCCAAGAAACTCCTTTGTTGTGGTGTAATTTCAGAGACAAAAGCGATCATTTTCATTCAGAGCCGTTTTCATTCAATCTCTCCTTTGCAAAATTTGATGACGTAACGTGGGGATCGCAGTACACCCATATGACGATATTTGAATGCTGTTCATAGATTGGACCCGAGCATTGCGTGGGCACTCGAGTTTGGCTCGTGATAATTACTGGCTCGAGAAGCATTCGGGTAGTGGCCCGTGTTCAATCGCTCCAACGACGACCATAGCCGAGCCATAACAATGTCTTAGACTCAGCGCGTGTCCTGTGCTTTGCCAACCCCAGCGCGTGGCTATGATCAATATTGGCGGCATATAATCGGCTCCAGATCACGTGGCCGCTTATTCTGGCTGCGAGTTGAGGGGGTGAACCACTGATCTCAATGACAATTGCTGGATCGCGTTTGACCAGCACCGCCTATGGGCGGGAATGCGGCCACGGTCGGCCATCTTTTTGGTAGAGTTATATCATCTCTAGCCATCATAGTAATATGGCGGACAGCGCAATGGCGGCAGGCTGCCATAAAATAGTCGTAGATCTAGTACACTGTACCGTGGGTGATATTTCGTGCTTGATTGAAGTTGTTCGACGAAGCAGATTTTTGAAACCCGGCGTGAACGGTAGCCTCGTCTTTGAGGACCCTGCGAAAGTTCTACGAAAGCTCAGCACCGGAGGAAAGCAGCGCAGCTCGCATCGAAAGCAGACTGCGTACCGGCGTCTGCTTTCGATGCTTTTTTCGATGATTTTTTCGATGCGACTTTCGATGCGTGCTGTGCTGCTTTTCCCCGGTGCTGCGCGATTTCGTGAAACTTTCACCTGGTCCTCAAAGACCGGGCTACCGTTCACGCTGGGTTTTAAAAACATGTTTCGTCAAACAATTTCAATCAATCACGGAATATCACCCACGCTATTTTGATGGCAGCCTAGCTACAGTGAACTAGAATATAGGGGTAGTGGAAAAAGCGTCGACGGCGCCCCATCGGCCGTGTGAAGCCAGAAGTGTAGACTGCCGCAAGTGGCGCTGTTGTCGAAATCCGGAGGAGATGGCTACTGTAACATGGGATATGTCGTCGCGTACGTTCTCAGATGGTTTCTGTGGTATCTATGGTCGTTTTCGCAATTTAGTTTTGTGAATGTCAAGTGCTTGGCATTGTGATTACATAGGTTCGAGCCTTGTCACTAAGCAATGAAAACGAAGAGAAAGAAGACGGATGCGCATCGCTACGCGCCAGCATGCAAGACTGGTTACCCCGCTCTTCACTACATTGCCCAAGTAAGCTTTAAACATTATTTCACAGACGTTGGAACACTCATAAAGCATACATAGGCCACACTAATGAACCGCTAAGATGAAAAACAGCTACGATTGGCGCGAACTTCCCTGGCAGGCGTACTCCGGAATCGAACACCAGCGCTACCTGGTGGGTTCTACACGAAGCGCCTCACCTGGAGGCCGGCTATTTTTCCACTACTCCTATTCTAGTTCACTGTAGCCTAGCTGCCACCACAACTGCCAAAACGCCGTCTGCCATGGATGGATGATGGTGGCTGCCAAGTGGCTTCAGCAGCTGTATCTTGGCTAGAGGTGATATAACTCTACCAAAAAGATGGCCGCCAGTGACCGCATTCGCGGAGCGGGCAAACTCGATCCAGCAATTGTCATTGAGATCAGTGGGGTGAACGCTGCTCGTTTTTCTTTAAATTTTTTACTGGGACTTCTATTGCGTGGGGTGAAAAACGAACGCGTGTTTCATAGGTCATTAACGTAAGGGATTCGTTCTAAGCGGTATTTGCGCAAAGTACAAAAATTGTTGCCTCGCCCCTTTAACTTCCCTCTGGAAATGTTCGCCTTGTATTTCCTTGGTAGATTTAGAAAATAATAGAGACTTGAATGCAGCCTTTTTAAAAGTGCATGCCATGCTGCCACTATTCTTTGAGACCGTCTTATTTTTGCCAAGCATCTAGGAAGCAAGAGAGCTGCGTCATTGTTTGTCGCAGATGCGAGTTTAAATGTATTAGAGACGAATGCTGCGTCAATGCAGGATATGAACTAGGTTCTAGTAACAAGTCTCGCGCTAAAAGCGATGCCCAAAATATGGCGGCCGAATATGTTACCCGGCAGTGTTCTGAAAAGAGTTACCAAAAACGGTCGAAAGAATATTCCACGTCAAGTGTATGTCTGGTGAAAAGCAGCCAGGCATAAACAATGCAAAATTTAGCAAACACAACCCTGGACTTCTAAGCAATAGGCCTCCTGCGCTGAAGCTTTGAACAAACTGTAGCGCCCTCATTTTGGGTAGTACAAGCTCACTTGATTGAGCCTCGCACTACTTATGGCACGTTGGTTGAGCTTTTTTAATTCTGTCTGGTCCTGAAGAACGAAAACACACTTTTGGACGCCAGAAATCGGCCAGACTCAACGCCGCAAGACAACCAAAAGTGCCAAATTCATGACACCACCGCTAGGGCACGCGTCTCTTAATTCTGGGTGGTGACGTCAAAACACCTGTGAAGCGACGCTTTAATGGACCTTTTCCACATACCGACGGCACCAGGCGGTGGCTGCACGAACTAAAAATCGAGGAAGTGACCTACCTGCGCTACCAATCGATAATGGGAGCTACGCTACCAGTTTCTTCGCTCTCTGAGCAGCGGCGAGTGCCCAACGCGACTTTAAAGAGGGGCATCCGTGGCGTCCGTCCAGACATCGTGTTTTGCTTTCCGTCCACTTTCTTTTTTTGTGTAACGCAATTATATATATGCTGAAATTACGCGTTCTACTCGTTGATTCACAGCGTCCTTCCGAATTTCCTCGATTTCTGGTACCGACTTCCGCCGCTTGGCATCGGGCGCTCGCTCGTGCGCAGAACGCTTCTCGGAAAAGGTCCATTGTTCTTTTTCTTTGTCATGTCTACTTTGGAACGCGCGGAACGGCTGTTCTTGGCTCACGCGCTAAGCGTCTTTGACGGCGTTCGAATTTTTGTTGTTTCTTTGTATTTTCATCGTGATCTCGCGCTCGGCACCAGAGCTGGCACGCTTCTGCATGCGTGACAGTTTGAGACGCTAAAGTTTGTACTACCCAAAACAAGGCCTAAGAAGTCCTAGAGTTCCTGTATAGGCTCCCTACGGGAGCCAGAGTTGCGCGTTCATGCATGGCATGTGGATACAGCTCCTCACGTGACTGAATTCGGCGAATAGCAGTGCCGCGCGTTCGAGGCGCGCGGCGTGCTCAAAAGCCGGGGAACGTACGCCGGGGCGCGTGCAACGTCTACTTTGCTGCACGACACTTGATACGGCTCCTCACGTGATCAGATCTCGGCGAATAGCGGCGAGGGCGGCACGCGGCACGTGGAATCAAACGCGCAACTCTGGCTCCCGTAGGGAGCCTATTAGCGGCGAGAAGTTTTGGTGGCGCCCTCCTGTGGTTCCCCTTTGTGACGTCATTACCTTGCAAACAACAAGTTAGATGGTGTTTGTTATTAGCATGGTGGAAGCTTGAAATCATTGCGCTCTTAAAGGAACACTGCCAACACCGTCAAATTTAAAGTTCTTTCATTCCTCTTATTTCCGTCGATGAAAATCCCCTTTCCGACGTCATAGTCAGCGTTCGGCCAATCGTGGAAGGCCGACCACAGCGACGCTTTCGGTCGCGCACGGGGCTAATACAGGAACTCCAAGAAGTCCCTTTTCGCAGCACCCCCTGGGGAACGCAGGAGGCCCATAGCGGTAGATTAGATCGCTTTTCAGAAGTTTGGTTTTTTTAATTCCGGCGTAGGGGGCCTCGCATGCACAGTTTGACGGCCTCAGAGCTTAGAGAAATAAAAAAAAAAAAAAAACTATAAATCTTTTTTTTTTTTTAATTTACGATACACAGTTTTTTACAACCCTACAATGGAAATACGCTTTATCTTATATGAGTAACAAGTCCCATATCACATGTCTTGGTAGTGTTTAAATACTGCCGTGTTGTAAAAGTGCCTTTCTGTTCTTTTTATTAGGCCGTCAAAGACAATTGCACCCCTGGACAACTGTTGGGGTTTTGTTGACCGCACAACATGCCCTTATGCCGTCCATCAAAGAATCAGAAGCCATACTTTTCTCGTCACAAGAGGGTGCTCGTCGTGAAGCACCAGGCAGTGATGTGCGCAGACGGCACAATTTGTCAGCTGTACGAACCTTACAAAGACCATGGGCATGTTTTTTTTGTTTTGGTTTAATATTAGAATGCGTAAATTGATCACAGTGAATCATATCCAAGCTTTTGTATTGAGCGAAATACCTGTCCAACTAGGCTGAAAGGCATCTAGAAATATTTTAATAAAAAAAAACATTTACTAACGACTTCCATTTTACTTCTCAGATGTGCGTGTGAATATTGCATCTAATCAAATTGCAGTGTTACTGTTGACTTCAGCATTGTAAAAGTAGCCTGTGTTGCGTGGCCTTCTATTGCAAGAAAACACCGTAGCACAAGTGAGGCTGAAGCCAGGCAGGAGCTTAAGCCGAAAAACGCACTTTTAAAAACGCAAAAGAAATGAAAAGTAGTGCCAAGAAAAATGGTTTCATGTCATCCCCCAAGGCAGATACATAAACTGCGCTCCACTGTTAATACGAACACGATAAAATCGCTTTTATTTGCAGTTTATTTCTTTGACAGCTATTGAGAGAGCTGAACGTTTGTCACTCAGATTAGTGCCCCAAACGAGCGCTTTATTCCACACAAATAGGTTGATGTCAGCCCCTCGAATTTAAGGTGAAAAATAAGAACAGGATATTGATTGTTCCCGCTAACGGTGTCGCGCAGTGTGCATAAACACCAAGGTACCCCATCAAACCGAAGCATACGAAGAACAAAAACTTATTTGATTGGGAAAACAAAAAAGTAGAGATATAAATGGAGCACTCACTTTCGCTAATTTGCACTGTCTTGCTGCCTAAAGTAACCAAACAAAGTATCTGTCCGTGTGCCGACTGCTTTAGTCTTTAGTCTTTATTTTTTGGCTCTGGAGAGTCGCGGCACCACGGAAAGGCAGCAGCCCGTACCATGGAGGCCCGCGGTGCCGCGTCTATGGAACATGATGATGAGATATATGTAGTATGCAAGGTGACGACGACATGGGTTGATGGTATTGGGGAGGACGACAGTCCAACTCGCAGAAGTCCAGATTTCGTGAAGGCGGGTTGGGCGGGTGAGCAGCGAGCCATGGGGATCTGGCACGCCGTTCGATCAGTGCATGAAGGGGCCCCAGGAACATGATGGCGCTGTTGCTCACTGGGGTCCACTGGGGACAAAGCATCAGGCTCCAAGGAGGTAGCCAGCCAAAGTAGAAGCTGCCGCTTCCGAGGAACAGGCCCAGGACTCAGATTGAGGCTCCGCCGTCGCCCGGTGTGCCATCCTCTCAACGTCGTCGTCGTCATCTCGCATAGAAAAATCGAGCCCACTGGCTTAGACAAGGCAGCACCTGTTCCCACTGTTCAGGGGCCGTGAAGGGATTGCGGCCAGCGATTTCTCTAAGCAGCCAGAGGTTCTCGACCACCGTAAAACGTTTTCTGGAGGACGCCGTTTCCAACAAAGTTTGCGCAGCCGTCTTAGCGCAGCAAGGTTCATAACGATCAAACGCGCTCCCAAGCATGCTTTCAAGTGGCTATACTTCGTTTCAATCTAGCATGGACTAACTGCGAAGGCTGTGCAAGCGCGAGCGGCTAGCTTTGACAGCCTTCACAGGAGCACTTGCTGCACGCGCGCTCGTACAGCCGCCGAAGCTTCATCCAAAGCAACTAGCTCGCGCTTCTAGCATGCGCGGCTAACAATAGTCCATGCTAAGGTGAGACGAAGTATAGCACCCACTTCGAATTCCCTTTCAGAAAAACACCATCTACTGAAGTTTTACTGAGAGTGGAACGCGCTTCCTAAAATGGCGAGGAAAGCGGAGCTGACGCTTCACGCTCAAATCCCAGAGCGGGTCGCGCATGCGCGATGGCGACTCCGCTTTCCTTAGAGCGGAGCGAGAAAGCGAAAACGGTCTATCTATAAGGAGTATTCACTGGGCGCCATATTTGTGGGTGATGTCTAGAGCGCATGCTCTGAACGAGCCCACAATAATAGGTTGCTAAGACCGGCAATCTTGAGGGTGCGAAATGCACGTTACAAAAGAACTGTGGAAGCTCGCCATCAGCACGCGCTCAGCAGTCGTGCACACAGCTATGGCCGCCAGTGAATACTTCCTATACTTCGTTTCACTTTATCTGCGAGCGAAGCTAAAGCTAGAAGCGCGAGACCAGCGCTTGTTGCGTTTCTCCCCAGCTCGCGCGCTCGAGCGAAGCCTGAACGTACGGAGCTTTCGTGCTCGCGCTTCCAGCTTTGCCTTCGCTCGCACATAAGGTGAAACGAAGTATAAAACTCTCTATACTCTGTTTCACCTTATGTTGTACCGCAGGAAAGGCTACAAGCGCGAGCTCCTTGCTCTGGGGCATATCTCGGCGTCACAAGCGTGCAGTAAGGACAGCTGCCAACGCTGTGAGCTCGCACTTCTAGCCTTCGCTGCGGTACAACATAAGGTGAAACGGAGTATAGTGTTTCTCGAAACGTGGGCAAAATCCTTACTAAAAGGACACCTGACAGAGACAAAGTTTGATGTCCTATTGGTTTCTGCCAAATGGCCCATTTAGGAAAATTATTAACGTTGGATGTAATTATGCTTTCATTGCTTCTAATTTATTAACTTTTAGTTATTAAATTTGAAGGTACGGCTTCAGTTAGAAACTTTCTGGGCAGCATCGAAACCCACTAAATCAGCGCACCTTATGAAAATATGAGGTAAGCACAGCATTTTATGGCGTCTCGAAAGAAAACAACACAAAAACCTGTCACTGACTAACCATACGTCAGAACACGAGAAAAATATGAATAAAAAGTAAATAAGTATGAGGGTATCGATACCTAAAATAGCACCAAGTTATTCAGACCAAAGGAACTTTTGGTTTTGATTAAAGGATATAATTAACGTTTTATGCATAAACAATATACGTTATCAATGCTCCAATTTAAAGAAGAAAAAAAAACTTATTTTGTCACCGATTTTTTAGTGCAGGATATTTTCTAAACTGAAGGCGACTCGGAGGCGAATGTAAATCCGAGACAAAATCTCCATCCTCCATACGGATCATATTTAACGATAATCGCTCCTGATTATGGCGCCGATGATTTCCGTCTAGGGGCTGCCGCCGGGCCCGGATAACGGGTCTCAAACTTGGAGAGCCTCCTAGGTTCTTTGATCCCCTCAACCTCCTCCAGATCTTGAACAGTGTTCATAACTTCCATCGACATAGTTTCGGGAAGCCAGTTCACCGCGAGGGCGGCTGCTATACCGAGCACGCCGAGCAGACCCGGGACAAGTTCCTTCTGCGTCATGCTACCCAGCTCTTGAAGCAAGGGATAGGATATGCCACCGAGCCTGCCGAAAAAGTAGGCCGCGCACATGCCCATACTGCGCACAACGGTGGGAAAGAGCTCGACGCTGTACGTGAAGAGGAGTATAACGAGCAGGTCCACGAGAATGACAGACCCAGTGTCCACCGGAAGCAACAGAACCGAAGCCCCCTGGAACATCATCGCCACGGCCGCCACTCCGGCGAGCATCGAGAAAGCGACGAGGAGCGCCAGTAGGGTCACCCTCCGGCCGAACTTGGTCGCGGACATGTACAGCAGCAGGGATCCGCAGCCTGCCAAAGTTCCTTCGACGACTCGCAGCCAGACGTTGTCTGCACGGCCGGTGTGCGTGTGGTAGTAGGCGAGGATCACGACGAACCAACACCAGAAGAGGATGACGACGCGGCGTCGAAGTACCCTCGATGTCAGCACGCCCACGAAGCCCAACTTGCTGCGCGATGACGCTTCATGGTCCTGGCCGTAGAAGCTGGTGTTATGGAGGCGCCATTGGCGCTGGACGTCGTGTATGCTGCAGCCGTTGATCCGAGCGGCCTGAAGAATGACGCGTTCGGCTTGCATATATTCCGCCGTGAGCATGAGCCAAAGCGGCGACTCTATCGTCCAGATGAAGGTGCTCAGGAGCAGCGACGTAGGCAGCATGACGACAGCTTGAACCACGACCCATTTCTGGGCCAGAAGGTCGATGAGGCTGAGAAAGAGTGGCGCTGCGATGATTGGCGCTGTGAAGGCAATCATGCTGTACAGACACTGGTACGCGGGCGTTGACAGCTCGAAGAGGAGTACGAAGCTGGTGATCTGAACAGTACTGACCGAAGCAGACACCCAAAAGCGCAGCGCCAGAAACAGCGTGACCGATCTCGCGAAGCAGACGGCCATCCCGGAAAGCAGGAGGGATAAGACGGCCATGTAGATGACCTGTCTGCGGCCTACTTTGTCCGACAGCTCACCCATGATGGGCGCGGCCACCGCAGCGCCGCTCATGTAGACAATGGTAGCGAGCGGAACGAGCCATCGTTGATCGCAGACGAGGTTCCATTCGGTGATGATTGAATCATGCGTTTCGTAGTCCCATTCCTCG
The DNA here is from genome assembly GCA_013358835.2 of Ixodes persulcatus. Classification (NCBI taxonomy): domain Eukaryota; kingdom Metazoa; phylum Arthropoda; class Arachnida; order Ixodida; family Ixodidae; genus Ixodes; species Ixodes persulcatus. Next base: position 91,154 of record JABSTQ010010245.1, read on the forward strand.
CAGGGCACCTGCGTCCGATTCTCTGAGTCTACCGAAAGTGGTGGATCGTAACGGACGCATTGGAGCCTAGAGCCACTGGCGTCGAGAGGCACGCCGATGCTGCGCCACTCTTTAGATGTTAGGTTGGCGTACTCGGATGGCTGCTTGCACCAGTGGTCTGCTCTGGTGGTCATGACGCTGACTAGCAGGTTATGGAGCAAGAGGACGAAGGAAGCCAGCATGTTGAAGAACAGCGTCCTGCGCTGTAAGGGACCATGGCCGTATATGACCGTAAGGTCGTTCAGTAGAGCAGGAGGCTCCACACTCTGAACGCACTCCGATCCGCCGCTACGTTTTCTTGTTTGGCTTTTGGCGGGGCCAGGTGTAGCTGTGGCGAGGTTAGAGATGACAGGCTTGTCGCCCCTCACCTGGGATGACCTTCTCGGTGCACTTCCCTTGCTGTCAGTCGAGACCTTACCGACAACTACTTGCGAGTCTAGCTCGGGCTGTTTGGTGGCTGGGCTGTCTTTGATGACTACAGAAGGTTTCCGGCTCCTTCGTTGCGGTTGTTTGCTCATATCCGCCGTTGATCTGGGTTTCGAACGTTGGAGCGGAGGCTTGCCGGCTAGCTGAGAAGGTTCCAGCTTGATACCTTGCCGCGTGCTAGTGACCCCTCGTTCTCTCGCACCATCACCACGAGCACGCAGGGATGGCCGATTCGGTGGCAGCGCCACGGTGGTCGAAGCCAGCGTCTCGGGGAATGGCCGGCATGGTCTCCGAGATCGACAATGAAGCAGAAGCTTTATGGGTGCCCGTACACGCTCGCGCACCTTGAGCGCGGTTAAAAGTAGTGCACGCGTGCACATTTTTTATTTTTTTTTGAAATGGCAGAAAAAGTTGTTTCCGTGTATACAGCACGACCTACTGTTAATGCTGACCTGCACACAGGATAGCGAGTTTTCGTAGATCGTTTCTTCCGTCCCCGCAACGTTCTCTGCAACCCGCTGCGAGATCAGGGTTGGGCAGAAATACTCAAAAATGTATTTAGAAATGCAATACTGGGATACATTGAAATAGTAGCTAAAATACTGATACTAAAATATATCGGTAAAAATGTATCGCGATAAGTATCGGAAACACATTTTAAATAGAGGCAAAAAGTCTTTGGAAATACAAATACAGGAATACATTTTAAATAGAGGCCTTTGGAAATACAAATACAGGAATACATTTTAGGGAGGGCAGAAATACAAATACATAAATACTGATACTGCAATACATTTTTCAAATTTGTTTGAGACCCCAACTGAGATGAAGCTTGAAGTTTGAAGTGGAAGTTTTTCATCCCGAAATTACTTTCCCCTAGGCTTGGCACTTTGCCTTGGAGGTAGTTGTTTCGGTCGACGAGGAGTCTTCATTGGGCTCAAAGCAAAAAGCGTTCCGGACTGACCGCGGTCCTTTCCCTGACATCCTGTCTGTCTGACGAGGGATGTGAAAAGACTTCGGCCTCTTAATAAATCTAGGTCACCCTAAATCCCATCAAAACGTCACCAAGCCCTTGTTCAATAAGGACGCCCCTGTCAACATTGATCACATGACGTCACGGTGGAATGAACTGGTATTCAATTATCAGTAGATTAGGCCTAGAACATGAAACTTTACCACGCTGCTGTATGAAAGGACAATACGAACTTTCGTTGTAGGTTACCTCGTTGAAGACCGTGCTGGCAGTGTCATTTGGATTTTTCGAGAATAGTGGACCACCTGAAGCATCCTGGAAAAGATGTCTTATCTTCTGTTACGATTGAGAAAAACGATACGGTGGCATCCTAGTTGTGAAGGTCCTTTCTGCCGACCCTCCGCCACCGACGCATGGATTGCAGTCCTCAAGTTTCGCCTAGCATCATCCAAACAGAAACCTCGTCGATTACAACCTGAAATCGCCGGCACAGGTGCGAGTTCTCAGAGAAACAGCGCGCTCGAGACGAGTCGCAGGTGTACGAAGTCTGGGTCGGCCCAGCGAGGCCACGTCTGGCCTCCTTCCTGGGTTTCGGATCACCAGAGCAGCGGGCCACGTTCACGTCGGCTGATGACGTACCCTTGAGCCGTGCAATGTTACGGGTGCAGCCGCAGACGCATTTGGATATGTGTTGCTTGGACATCACTGCGTGAGTCATTCTACTACTTCAAGTCAACCACTGCCAGGCGCGTGCTACAACGGACTGTGACTCAGCTTTACCGGCTGATGGTACTATGTACGCTAAGGCGAGAGAGACGGTTAGCAGAGGGCATTAGATGCCAGCAAACAATAGGTCTGTTCGATTCGCCTGAACTGGCTGAACTAGTTCAGCAGTGCAGGAGTTTAGTGCATTCGATTCAACCGGAAGTTGCACGGCCGCTGCACTGGCGCGTTCGATTCATCCCAGTTCTGAACGAGTTCAGACCCAGTTCCTCAAAATCATGCACCGGCTTCGGAGTCAGTTCAGCGCTCGTGCAGAAGCAGACGACAAGAGCAGACGGCGATAGCAGACGACACTCCTCGTCCGTCTCTGCTCGCGGTGCAATATTTCGCACCTCCTGCTCAAATGTCTGCGATGTTTAACAATAACGCCGATACGGACGTTGCATTTGCTCTTATTTATGATAATAACATACCCGCGGTGGACGCGGAATTGAGATCATAACCGAGGGCAGGTATTTGATTGATTATGATATTCTGAAAGCATTTTAGGCACCTGCTCGTGTAGGTTTGGCTCCCTGTGGTAAGTGTTGAAATATTGGCTCACGTAAATTGTTTATTTTTGATGCAATGTGTTGATCCACAGTGTTGATATTCTTCCTTACAGACACGGGGAAGGTACTGCTCTCTTGACAGACCCCGCCTTCAGTTGCTCTTGGATGCATACTGACGACTCCGATACATTGCAGAGGTCTGGGATTTAGTACATTAGCCCTCGCATGCCCCATAGCTGAGCATAATACTGCACGCTTTGTCCGCTGGTATCTGTGGACTCCCACTATCGGGCCCGGGAAAAGCGCCGAGAATCGGCATTGGCTTGGTAGTTCCACGCAGGTCTTTCTTGAGAATCAGAATAAACGCTTCAGCTTGACGCCAAAGTTACGGTCGATAACTGTATTGGCCAAAACGCTATCGTCAGGCCTTCGTCTTCGAGGTGACCGCTACCGACCGCGCATGCCGCCAGTGACTTCCGACGCAAAATCATCCCGATGCCGCGAACCTATCGTCGAAATGCGAAACTCGAGAGACTTGGAATGAATGTACTATTGCTAAACGAATGTGAAGGACACGAACGCTTATGGAAACGAGAGGAACCGAACGGCCGTTAAAAATGCAGACAGAAACACATTTCGTGAAGAAAACGTTTTTAGTACACTCGAATAAAAAATATTCACAGAAAAGATTCCTTTATTATACTTTAAAATTAAGGAAACACGAATGGTCTCATCAAACCGCGACTAATTGAATGTAGCATAAAATGTGGCGTAGAGAAACGAGAGCCAGCAGATGCAGACGACACCCCGCGCTTCCGCTCGGAAAGCCGATCACAGCGCTAGTCCTAGCGCGGCGGCTGCACTGGTTCTGCGTAGCCGCTGCACGACTCCTGCACTCCTCTGAACTCGGGCAGAACTAGTTCAGAACTTTCTGGCCGAATCAAACAGACCTCCAGACTCAAGGAATCCCTACGTAAGGACCTGCAGCAGACGTTGCTCTGACTCACTCTGACTACTCCTGGCACGCCACCTGGTTCGAGTCCCCGACTACACAACACTTCTCAGAAGAGAGAAGAGGACGCATGGAAAACTAGTTTGGACAATCGGAAGGAACCTTGGTCAGCATAGTAGCAATTCCCCAGCATCTCCTATCCTAATGCCCTCAGAAGTAAAAAAAAAAAAAAAGACCTTCGGACTGTTTTTTTTTTGTTTGTTTTTTGTTTTTTTTTTGGGGGGGAGTACTTTTTCAGAAATGTAACGAAAAACATTTCATCCTGATTGTATCGCAACTAAAGAAACATTCCAAATGTATTTCGATACAGGAATACAGATAATGGTGAAAAAAATGTATCGCGATACAGAAATACAGTTACGAAATGTATTTCTAAACATACTGCCCAACCCTGTGCGAGATCCGGCACTTTGCAGTCAAGGCCAACGGCGCGCATGTGCACTAGCGGCGTATTCGTTGCTGAGAGCTTAGCGGAGTAGTAAAAACGATCTACGAAACCTTCCTAACAGGGAGTTTTCGTAGACCGTGTTTCCCCCTCCGCTAAGCCCTCCGCAATTAAGAAGCCGCTACTGCGCAGGCGCCGATGGCTTTCGCTGTAGAGTTCCGGGTATCGTAGCGGGTTGCGGAGAGCGTTGCGGGACGGCGGAAACGATTATGAAAACTTCCTAATGACACCCTATGGGAGACGCTTTCGCCGATGAAGTGCCTCGATCGTTTTGTCATTGGGGGCGCTCGGTAAAGGCTTTTCTGCGACCCAAACTCGGTTCACAGCCTGTCTAGCACACGGTCCGCACGGCGCGCGGATGGCGATATTTGTTTGTCGGGGACACCCACCGTGGCGTGACGCCAGCAGACTGCAGTAACAGTAGCTTTAGCAATGGCGCGTACCCGGCGCGTCGCTCTCATGTTTGCTTTGATCGAAAGAGCGCGTTTCTCATGGCACGGAAGCGCAAGGCCATTTTTAACACTTCGTTTCAGGTTAAGTCCAGGCGCAGCCGATGCTACGAGTGCGAGCATGTGGCTTTGAACAGTGTTTGCACTGTACGAGCGCGCGTGCTTGGCAGAGACGCTGAAAGCCAGGAGCTCGCGCTTGTAGCATCAGCTGTGTCTGAAGTATTGCAGGAAAAGCGCAAAAGTAAACTCACTCACACTGAAAATATACGCACACCAGAAAAACGGTCACTCACGTCGCGCTGACTTACAACTAATTTATTTCCTTTATTTATTTTCTTTCTTTCGTTGTAATTTTCCGCCTTCCTTGATGTTCAGAGGACAAGATCGCTGTTTCATTGGTGAGTGAGTTCGGTGGACGCACGCGGTAAGCATGCATGCACGGCGTGGCCACGTGGACATCCCATATCAGGAGTAGCGGTTGCTTCGATCAAGCCATCTCGTTTGACACGCTGACGCATAGTCAAGTGGAAATGCAATCAGGAAGAAACGAAACTCTGGGAAACTCTCGCACGAAGGGCTTTAGCTCACTTTACAATCTAACAGATAATTGTCTTTAAAAAAAGTCGGGGCTCCAATTCACGCTGTGGAGGTAGTTGGCCAGCGAAGCTGTGGTATCACCTGCAACGATTGCCCAATGCATTATAGACCCTTTTCATGGCAAACAGGTGGTGCTCCAATCTTTGACGTCCCAGAGACCTTCCGGTTCATAACAAGAATGAACAAAGACCAACCTAATACCGCTGCTTAAAATGTCGATGAAACGTTTAACCACCAATTCTCCAGGTGTACGCCAAAACAAACGAAGGAGTGCGAGATCTGTTAAAAATTTTCGAATATTCTTGTAAACCAACTTGCCTCCTCCAAGACGTAAAACAGTCCAGCCGAGGTCCCTCGTTAAATCTCCAACTTTGATGTACGTGTAGCATTTATGCTTTCTAGCACTGCTGACATAAGCAAGCTCGACAGGCTTGCAAAGACGGAGCGACCAGAGCTCCCTTGAAACGCAGGACGCAGTTCATATTGCCGCGAGCGCAGCTGACCAAGCAGGCAGCGCGCTCGTGGCCTAAAGTTTATCGCGCGTGCCTCCCACGCGAAAAGCCAGGGTTCGATCCCTGGGAGCGACGCATCTTTTGTTATTTCTGCATAGTTTTCTGGTAAATTCGAGAATCCTGTTGCGTGTTCGAGGTCCGAATGCTCTACGCGTCGAACATTCTACGCTGATTATTCCAGAAGCTTACGCATGTACATAAGGGGCTCCGCGTGGCGAACCGGAGTCAGTTTCGCCCCAGCGCTCGACTCTGCTGTCTCGCCGACTTCGACGCTCGCGACGCTTTGTTATTATTTTCTATTCCCTTTTTGTTTTCGGCACAAGTTCGCCACATTAAACGTTTATTTCTTCCTGTTTATTTATTGTTATTCTGGTCACCACCCGTGACATTCTGGTGGAGGTGCGGGGTACCGCATGTCCGTGCAGCGCACCCCTCCGAGTTCCCGCAGTACGAGTCCGAACCCAAGCTCCCGAGGACCCAACGAAGACACCACCAAGACCCGAGTAAGCCGCCGCATCCAGGAGACCCGGAATACGGACTGCTGCCAACCAAGACCAAGGAAACAAGGAGGACGACGATGGCCAACCAGTCGGAGACCCCGGCCGCTCCTGCCGTCGTTTACCTGCCCGTCGTACCGCGGACGGCTACTCCATTCCACGGCGAGCAGTACGAAGACGTCCAAGACTGGATTGACCAGTATGAACGTGTTGCCCGCCACAATAGCTGGACCGAAGAGCAGCGCCTGCACAATGTCTATTTTTCGCTTGAGGGGACCGCCAAGCACTGGTACGAGAATCATGAGTCCTCTTTGACGTCATGGCACATTTTCAAGGCCGAACTCAAGGCTACATTCATCAACCACCACCGCCGAGAGAGAGCCGAGGACCTACTGCGAACCAGAACCCAGGGCCCCAACGAGAGTGTCACCGGCTTCAGGACGTTCTGCGCCTGAGCGCCCGCGCCGACCCTCGGGCTACAGAAGAGAAGAAGCTACGAATCCTCATGCGGGGCGTGAGAGAAAACATCTTTGGTGGCCTTGTCCGCAGCCCTCCGACAACTGTCGAAGATTTTGTCGCCGAGGCAACGAACATCGAGCGTGCCCTGCAAGCCCGAGCCAGCCACTACAACCGACTCGCCGACACGCCTGTTGCTTCGACGCTGGCATCTTCCCGATTCGACGAGGGCCGCATCTGCGCTGACAACCTTCGTGAAATTGCCCGGGACATCGTCCGGGAAGAGCTCCGGAAAATTCTACCCGACACTGATCGCCCCGCCTCGATCTCCATCGCCGAGGTCGTGCGGGAAGAAGTGCATCGGGCGCTCCAACCAGAGGTTCCCGTCACCACGGCGGCACCGGAGGAACCGACGTTGAGCTACGCTGCCATGGCCCGACGACCGCCGCAAGCTCCCCGCCAAGCCACGGCGCCACCCCGAAGAGACGCCCCAACGCCGCAGTACCCCCGACGACAGGAAGATCAGGCGCACGTTCACCCAGACCGACCTGCGCCGAGGAAGACAGACGTCTGGAGGACGGCCGACCGACGCCCGCTGTGTTACCACTGCGGGGAAGCTGACCATGTGTACCGCCGATGCCCATACCGACGATTCGGGCTACGCGGATTCCATCCAAACGACCCGCGCCCCCGTTATGGTGAACGACCTCGGGAGATCGACGAGTACTTGCGACGACCTCAGTCCCCCGAGCCTGCGTCCCGCCGAGAGTTCCGGTCGCCGTCGCCGCGACGTCCAGCTTCACCGATGCGCCGACCCCGACGTGAAAGCCTGTCGCCCCTCGCTCCTCGCCGGGGAAACTAGGCGCGGATATCCCTGGAGGTGGAGTTGCCGAAGACGACCGACGCCAAGATCCTCCACGAACGTCGGAGGGCCCCCACTCGAACGCTACCAGAGACCGAAACGACGCCCCTGCAACGGTGTCCAATAACCTAAACGTCGTCATCGACGGCCACGACGCATCAGCACTCGTGGACACCGGAGCAGACTACTCAGTCTTGAGTGGGAGGCTCTCCCGCCGCCTTCGAAAAGTCATGACGCCGTGGGATGGACCACAAATAAGAACCGCCGGAGGACACCTCATCACACCAGTCGAGAGATGCACTGCTCGCGTCGAGATCCACGGTGAGACGTGCCCTGTCAAGTTCGTCGTTCTGCAAGACTGTTCGAGGGACGTTATCCTCGGAATGGACTTTCTCTGCGAGTATGGCGCCGTCATCGACCTCGGGGCAAACCAGTTGACGCTGCGAAAGCCTGTCCTGCCCCCGGTGGAGGCCAACACGACGTCATCCGCGATCCGAGTTATAGCCGACCATGTGAATCTGCCGCCGCGGTCGAGTGTTTTCGTCACCGTCATAACCGACGCAGCCATGCACGGTGAAGCTCTTCTGGAAGGCAGCGTTCAACTGCTCCTTGAAAAAGGAATTGACGTCGCACGAGGCGTAACGGATCTTCAAGAAAGACGAACAACTGTTCTCGTCACAAACTTTCGAGAGGAACCGCAGCACCTAACGAAGGGTACCACCATGGGCTACGTCGAGGAGCTTCAGAAGCCAGCCGTGGTCACCGCAGTCTCAGAGGAAACCTCGTCGCCACAGCAGAAGAGCACGACGCCGCCGCCGCTCGACATCGACCCCGAGCTCTCAGCTTCGAAGCGCCGGCAACTGGTTGATCTCCTCGCCGAATACAGTGACTGTTTTGCCACGACATCGAAAGTTCGCCAAACACCAATGGCGAAACATCGCATTATTACCGACGACGACGCACTCCCTGTTCACCAGTCGCCGTATCGAGTCTCCTTAAAGGAAAGTAAAGTGATTCAAGATCAAGTCCAGGAGATGCTCGACGACGACATCATTCAACCCTCAAGAAATCCATGGGCGTCCCCGGTCGTACTTGTAAAGAAGAAGGACGGAACCCTGCGGTTCTGCGTTGACTATCGTCGACTGAACGCTGTGACGAAGAAGGACGTCTATCCGCTCCCCCGCATCGATGATACGTTAGACCGATTGCGCCACTCCCGATATTTTTCGTCGATGGACTTGAAGAGCGGTTACTGGCAGATTGAAGTCGACGAACGTGACCGGGAGAAAACTGCCTTCGTCACTCCCGACGGACTGTACGAATTCAAAGTGATGCCGTTCGGACTTTGTACAGCACCAGTCACCTTCCAGCGCGTCATGGACACCGTGCTGGCAGGCCTGAAATGGCAGAGCTGCCTCGTCTACCTGGACGATGTCGTGGTATTCTCACGAGATTTCGACGAACACCTCAGACGACTTCGAGCCGTGCTTCAAGCCATCAAGACCGCCGGCCTGTCACTCAAGCCAACAAAGTGTCGGTTCGCCTATGGGGAACTAAAGTTCCTTGGCCATGTCGTGAACAACAAAGGCGTTCTACCTGACCCTGAGAAGACCCGCGCCGTAGCTGCATTTACGCCGCCGGCTGACAAGAAGGCCGTGAGAAGATTTCTCGGACTCTGTGCCTACTACAGGCGCTTTGTTCGAGACTTCGCCAAGCTGTCCGCACCGCTGACACACCTCACGAAGGACGCCGTAAAGTTCGAGTGGACAGAAGAACACCAGAGGTCATTCGACGAGCTCAAACGAAGACTCCAGACGCCCCCGATTCTTGGCCATTTCGGCCAGTTTGCTGAAACCGAGATCCACACCGACGCCTAGTAACACCGGACTGGTGCGGTACTAGTCCAAATGCAGGACGGCGCAGAGCGAGTCATCGCATACGCAAGTCGGACGCTGCCTAACGCGGAGAGGAACTATTCAACTACTGAAAAGGAGTGCCTCGCTGTCGTCTGGGCAATAACAAAGTTTCGGCCATATTTGTATGGAAGTCCTTTTCGCGTGGTCACAGACCACCACTCGCTCTGCTGGCTGGCGAATCTGAAGGACCCCTCCGGACGCCTCGCCCGGTGGAGCCTACGACTGCAGGAGTTCGACATGACCGTGGTGTACAAGACCGGCCGGAAGCACAATGACGCCGACTGCCTGTCAAGGGCCCCAGTCGAGGCCGCTCCTGCCTGCACCAAAGAGGACGACGATGAGTGTTTCCTCGGCGCTCTGGATGTCAGCGACATGGCAGCACTCCAACGAGATGACCGTGAGCTGCGAGCACTCATCGAGCACCTAGAGGGACAAGGAAGTGCCGTTCCCCGCAGTTTTGTACGAACACTGCCAGCCTTCTCCCTCCGACGAGGTGTGCTCTACAAGGAGAACTTCAGCGACAACAAGACGGCGTGGCTGTTGGTGGTCCCTTCCAGTCTTCGAGAAGAAATTTTTCAAGCCTGCCACGATGACCCGACGGCGGGACACCTTGGCTACAGCAGAACTCTCGCCAGGATACGCGAAAAATACTACTGGCCCAAGCTCGCGAAGACAGTGCACTACTACACCCGATCTTGCACGAGTGTCAACGACGAAAAAAACCACCGACGAGACCGGCAGGACTTCTTCAGCCTATTGCGCCGCCATCTTCCCCGTTCCAGCAAATTGGAATGGACTTACTTGGGCCATTCCCACCATCGACGCAAGGGAACCGATGGATAATCGTTGCAACCGATTATCTCACGCGGTACGCCGAAACGAAAGCCCTTCCTTCAGGGACTGCCGTGGAAGTTGCAAAGTTTTTCATTGAGTCCATCGTCCTCCGGCACGGCGCTCCAGAAGTTCCGATTACAGATCGCGGATCATCGTTCATGGCACAGCTGACCCAAGAAATCCTCCGACTCAGTCACACCAGCCATCGTCGTACAACTGCGTACCACCCGCAGACCAACGGGCTGACGGAGCGACTCAACAAGACAATCGCTGACATGATCTCTATGTACGTCGACGTAGAGCACAAGACGTGGGACGAGGTGTTGCCCTACGTCACGTTCGCCTACAATACGGCGGTTCAAGAGACCACTGGATTCACACCCTTCCAGTTGGTGCATGGTCGGAAAGTAACGACCATGCTGGACGCGATGCTGCCCCATGAGCCAGCTGACAGTGAGAGCGACGACGCCCAGGTGGTTGCTCAACGGGCCGAAGAAGTCCGCCAGCTCGCCCGACTCCTGATTCAAGACCAGCAACGCGTCGACGCCGGCCGCTACAACCTTCGTCGCAGGGACGTCCACTTCCAGCCCGGAGACAGGGTGTGGGTGTGGACGCCCATCCGTCGCCGCGGCCTCAGTGTGAAATTGCTGAAACGATACTTTGGACCGTACAAGGTACTTCGTCGCCTCGGGGAGCTGAACTACGAGGTGATGCCCGACGGAACAAGAACATCATCACGCCGCCCACCACGGCCTGAAGTCGTCCACGTCGTGCGCCTGAGGCCGTACTACGCCCGATAGGACTGTGCACCTTATGCCTTCCAAATGACTCTTTAGTTTACCGTCCTTTTTATTTGCTTTGTTTTGTTTTGTGTTGCATCGGGGCGATGCACTTTTTAAAGGGGGGAGTAATGCCGCGAGCGCAGCTGACCAAGCAGGCAGCGCGCTCGTGGCCGGTCGATTCCAATTTCGAACACCAGCGCGTGCGGACGCGGAATCATGAGCTCCAGCGGAGCAGTTTTTGCGGCCCGGCTGGGCCGCGGTGCCAGGGAAGACGCAGCGTCTACTGACTACCCGACTATTCTGCCACCCCTGCCGACTAGTTCTGCGGTGTTAAACACCGTGTTTTTGCATGCTGACGTTCGTGGCCGCCCGTACCGAGTCGAGGACTTCCGGGACACCCTGCAGCGTCTGGAAATGCTCCCCGAAGTCACCGCTTTGGGGGCATACCAGATGAACCACGTCTGGGCTGTGACTTTCAATTCACCCGAGGGAAAGCGGAAGGCCCTTGCCGCCGGCGACCTCGTTGTTAAGGGGCGGCGATGCCTCGTCATCGACCCAGGAAACCGAGACATCCGCCTCAAGCTTCACTGGATGCTGTACCATGTTCCTGATGACGAGGTGAAGGCGGCGTTGGCACCATACGGCACTGTAATCGAGGTGGGCACCGAGAAGTGGCGGGTGCAAGGCATTGCGGGCTGCGCGTCAATGACGCGAACGGCTGTCATTCGGCTCAAGCCTGGGCTTACACTGGACGACCTGCCGCGTCAGTTGCGCATCGCCGGAGGGCTGGCACTCGTTGTAGCGCCGGGCAGGGCGCCGCTCTGCCTGCGCTGCCAGCGAACCGGTCACATCCGCCGTGACTGCCGTGTGCCCAAGTGTGAGTCGTGCCACCGTTTCGGCCACGACGCTGACCAATGTGTGAGGACTTATGCAGCGGCCGCAGGTGCCCGAAGCGGCGAGACAAACGCCGAGCACGTCATGGACGAGACAGACGCGGAAGAAGTCGCCGCGAGTGCCGCTACCGCTGCCAAAGACAACGACAAGAGAGCTAAGGATGGCACCGATCAACTAGCACCTGTAGAGTTGCCGAAGATGACGGAGGCCACGCCAGTTGCCGTGGCCGAGACGAGCCTCGACCAGACAACACCATGCAACGCTAGCTGCGCCGGGGAAGGAGGAGGAAGAGGCGAGAGTCGTCGAGCCAACGACGTCTACTGAGGCGCAGCTAAGCGTCGACGTGGATATGGCTGACACTGGGGCTTTGGCCACGAAACGACCACGGGAACTCGATTCGGATTCGGACTCGGACGCGGTTAAGGTTGGCTATGACTGGAACCCGGAGGAGCTGCCTGTGAAGACGGCTTGGAAGACGGCGACCACGAGGCGGAGAAAGCCTCAACCCGCACCAATTTGTGTTTCCGAACCCAAAGGACTGGACAAGCCGACCGGCTGACGCGGTTATGAGCCGGTACTTGGTGCGGTTCTCTAGACAAGGTGAGCTCCTGACATGCGAGGGCGTCTATTTATGTCGGAAACCTGAAACTGTCGACACTTAACGTTCGAGGCTTTGCCTCGCGTCGCAAGCAATATCAGGTAAAGAGGCTCCTAATCGACAAAGGTATCGATGTCCTCGCAATTCAGGAGACCAAAGTTGGAAGTGACGAAGAGACCGCATGCTTACTGGCTTCTTTCTTGCACTCTTTCGAAGTGTGCGTGTCGCGTGCAAATGGTATGTCCGGGGGTTGTATGTTGTTTTTACGAAAATCTTTGAACGCACAAGTCCAATCAGTAATAGTCGACAATGTTGGTCGACTCGTCATTTGCGACTGTAGTATTTCTAATGTTGAATATCGTATCGTAAATGTATACGCCCCAAACGACAATAACGAAAGGAAAGTGTTTTTTCAGAGCATTGACCAATATTTAGATTCTCAACGTAAAGTTGTCTTGTTAGGTGATTTTAACTGCGTTTGTGGCACACGGGACCGATCCAAAATTACGAGACAAAGCGACAGTAGTGCAATTATTTTAAACGAGTTGATTACGGAATACAGTTTGCAGGATGTCGCGACGTACCAAAGAACCAACGATTGTTTATGGTACACACATTATCAGTCCTCGAGTCATGCCCGTCTTGATAGAGCTTACGTGTCAATTGAACTTTTAACCGGATACGAAGACTATAATGTACTGCCGGTTTTTTTTTTTTTTCTGATCATGCACTCGTTTTTTTCATTGTTGGTGGTTTCAAAGAAAAAAACCCAGTTTCGTTGGGACCAGTGGAAAATGAATAATAACCTTCTTAAGGATGAAGTTTTTACTGAGACAGTCGATACATTATTAAGTAAAATGCACCACGTAGGGGCGAGTGCCTGCGAAAAGTGGGAATGGTTTAAGCGCGAGGTTAAATTTAGTGCAATAGAACGGTCTAGCACGCTTGCTTACTGGAAAAAAACCGAAGAAAAGTTGCTCCTTGATGACCTTCACCGACTATGCAGACTCGAAAATGAAAACCCAGGCATGCTTTCAGAACAGATTAAGACAGTAAAAAGTAAAATTGCGGATTTAGAGGTGGAAAAGTATAAAGGAGCCATCGTGCGGGCCCGAGCCGCTAAATACATTCTAGGGGAGCAGCCCACCAAACGGGCATTAAAGGGGCCCACCAACAATTTTTTGACTGGTTTGAAGTTCGCGCTGAAACGGAGCTTCATGAAAGCAGGAACACCGAGGGAAAAAAATATTACAGAAATTCGCAATATTTTGTGAGTCATTAGCAAATTAAATATTGCAGAAAACAACTTTAAATAAGCAAAACATTGCGCTTCATGACGTAAAATGAAACAGTTTAGCGATTGGAGCAAAGCGGTTGGCCAATTGGACGCGAGTTTGGTTGATAGCCCGTCGGCCCGGTCGGCCATTAGGCCTCGCTGCAACCATCGTAGCTTTGGAATCGGGTTGCCATCATCGATGAATTTACCGGGCTTATCGGATTTCGAGCGCCGAATTCTTAAAAATGAGTGCGGAGCTGGGCGTCGCGCCGCACGAGGACACACCACGCAAGCGCCGCGACGAGTCCGCTTCGACAGCCGCGGAAGCCTCGTGTCCCGCAACTCCGCCACCGGAGCCACCTCGGCGAGTAGGAGGTACTCCGCCGCTGGGAGGCGCGCATGAGCGACGAGGCGTTGTTTTCGCCCTTTTTGAACTTTAATTTGCAACTTTATTAGCTCTATAAAAACGACTTTTTAGAGAAATAATGACGGTTAACGTGTGATATACTTTATTCCGCTTCAAAATTTCTGGGACGGCTCTCGCCAATCACGAAACCCAGTGAATGTGACGTATAGTGAAAGGGAGCGCCGTTATGCGCGCGCATTCGGCACCTCGCGGCGCCACCGTCGGAGGAGGTGTTTCCGAGTTGTCAAATTAAAATATGATGCGCTAATATTTTTAAACCCTTTCGTTGTCCACTGGGTTTCCGGGACCACTAGCGTGGAGAAACCGCAAAAAAAAGTAGACGCTTAAATACTGTTGTAGGGCCCCTTTAAGTGCCGAAGCTAAGCATGTAAAGGAAAAAAAACATAGCCGAAATAGAATACGAAGGCTTACCAAGTAGTCAACCGGAGATTATAGAAAAAAGCATTTATTGAATACTATAGTAATCTCTTCCAGCGACAGAAGCACGGCAGCGACGCGCAATTTGAAAAATACCTAGTAGTGATGCCTCATCTTGAAGAAGAGATAACAGAAAAATTAGAAGAACCGATAAGCGTCGCAGAGATCGAGAAGGCGATTGAAGAACTGGCAACAAAAAAAGCTCCGGGTCCTGACGGATTAACTGCGGCATTTTACAAAAAAATTAAACATGATATTGCTGCGCGTCTGCATGACGTAATAACCGAGTCGAATGAGGCAGAAAGGTTACCGCCTTCCTTTCTAAATACCCATACTGTCCTTATTCCTAAAGTGGATGATGCACACAAATTAAGAAATGTTAAGAACTACCGACCCATTGCTTTAGGCAACGTCGACTATAAAGTATTAATGAAAGTTCTCGCCCGACGACTACAGAATGTTATTTGCGACATAGTAGGGAATCACCAGACCTGTGGTATCCGAGGTAGATCCATTTTAACGAACGTGTACATTGCGAGAAGTGTATTAGAGTTGTGCGATGCTCAACTTGATCAGGTTGCCATCCTCCAGATGGATCTGGAGAAAGCGTTTGACCGAGTGCAACATACCGTCCTATATAAAGTTTTAGATCATGTACGAGTGGGAAAAGTCATAAGAAAGTTTGTACAAATGGCATATACGGGATGTACAACACAGATTATAATTAACGGGAAAGCAACATCGAGAATTTCTGTGACTCGTCAGTTAAACAGGGTTGCCCGCTATCACCTTTGTTATTTAGTATTTATTTAGAGCCCTTTTGCCGAACTATAATAAATAATACGAGTATTAGTGGGTTTTCGTTACAAAATATAGACGTCAAACTCCAGTCCTATGCCGATGATGTCGCTATTTTTTGTAAAGATAAAGATAGCATCACAGCAGCAGTCCGTGAAGTGAAGGCCTACTGCGAGCTTACGGGTTCAGCTGTCAATTGGCAAAAGTGCAGCGGCTTATGGCATGGAACATGGGCCACAAAGCCCGACGTTTTTGAAAACATAAATTTTACGTCGACACCTCCAAAGTACTTGGGCGTTCCTCTACAACATTATAAGAGACCGAACATATACTGGGCATCAGTAGTGCAGAAAACGCGCGAGGCAGCTGGCAAATGGAAAGGATGGGATATGTCCATTTTTACGCGAGCTACCGTTTGTAATATTTTTCTAATCGCTAAATTTTGGTATGTGCTTCAAGTGCTGGCGTGTGCTAGAGTGAATATTCAGAAATTACATCGTGTTTTTGCCGTTTTCATTTGGAGATCGGGATGGGAGAGAATGCGTCGCGACAATTTGTTTCGTCGCGTTAGTAAGGGAGGGCTATCGTTATCTCACGTGTTCGTTAGGCAGACTGTATCACGTTTTATGTTTCTTAGAGAACAAACCAACCCTTTTCTTCGGACGGTAATTCAAATGACACTTAGCAGATGAAATCCCTTTCTTTGTTGTTTCTTCATGTAGACCCGAGCAGAGGAAACTCAGCAGTTTTCTTCGAGAAGTGGTTGAAGCGTGTCGTTTTTTGTCTGTGCGTTTTTCTCTTCAATACTTGTCGACGGTGACACGCAAGCGCTTAACATCGTGACCTTATTGAAAGTGTTTTTCCTGAACCGTTGTATCGTTCCATGTTTCATGCAGGCCCAGAGCGTAATGTGTTATCTAGAGTTAAAAAGATGACCATTGCCCCTTCTATTAAAACATTTTTTTTCCAGTTACACAGCAATACACTCCCTGTCAAAACTTGGCTTGAGGGGAAAAAAAATTACGTACCGTGGGGCGTTGATTGTTTTTTGTGCAAAAAGCCTGAAACTGTCGAACATGTTTTTCTCGACTGCTGGGACGCTTTCCTTTTCTGGGACGTCCTCCAGCGAACTATTAAAAAAGACTTGCCTTTAACCCCATACGGCATTAGGTTTCTTTCTGTGGAGAAACAAGTTGAGATCCCTCTCGATCTACTTATGCTCCTGGGCCTGCATGCCATATGGAGAAGTAGAATGGCAGTGAGGCATGCCGACGTTGATGCCCGACCTGTACGCATGTATTTCATAGAATCTATCTGCAGACTAAAATCTGTATACGCCACTTTGGTTTGTGCGCCTGATTGGGTGTCAATTCTATAGACGTACTTGAGACCCTGAAAGAATTTTAAATTTTTCGACCGCGCATAAGTGATCTTCATGAAGTGAATTTAACAGTGTGATCTTTTTGTATTGCACATGTCCAAACCGGCAATAAAAAAAAAAAGAAAAAAACGCGCTCGTGGCCTAACGGTTATCGCGCGTGCCTCCCACGCCAGGGTTCGATCCCTGGGAGCGACGCATCTTTTGTTATTCCTGCAATCTAGTTTTCTGGTAAATTCGAGAATCCTGTTGCGTGTTCGAGGTCCGAATGCTCTACGCGTCGAACATTCTACGCTGATTATTCCAGAAGCTTACGCATGTACATAAGGGGCTCCGCGTGGCGAACCGGAGTCAGTTTCGCCCCAGCGCTCGACTCTGCTGTCTCGCCGACGTTCGACACTCGCGACGCTTTGTTATTATTTTCTATTCCCTTTTTGTTTTCGGCACAAGTTCGCCACATTAAACGTTTATTTCTTCCCTGTTTATTTATTGTTATTCTGGTCACCACCCGTGACAATATTTGTAAAGAGTAATTGACGAAAGAAAGTAAAAGCACTGTACCAAAACGTTTTTTTATATTTGAAAAACTAGTGACGTCACTCCCCACGTCGCAAGCTGCCGTCGCCGCAGAAGCTTGTGCAACAACCAGAAACGTAGGCGGTGAGCGCTACGTGCTTCGCATTGTTACCACGAGCGCCTTATCATCAATTGTGTGGTTCGGATGCTTGTTTTGTGCTTGTTCTTTATTGAAACAAATGCTGTGCTCTATGTTGTACGCGTGATATGCACTTTTCGCTTCAATCGCTAATATTTTCTTCTTTTTTTTTTTTTTTGTTTCTGAGGACGACGACACGATGAAATTCCAGAAATCCGTTTTGAGAGTCATATACAGCTTCGCTAGCCAGCCTCGGTGGCTCCGAGGCGAGAGCGCTGGCCTACGGATCTCCATGTGGCGGGTTCGAACCCCGGCCGAGGTGCCCGCAATCTGACGGAGGCTTATTGCGGAGGATGCGCCGTGTAACCGAGCTTTCGGTTGCACGTCAAAAGATCCCCAGGTGGTCCAAATTAATCCTCAGTCCTCCGCTGGGGCGTGCCAGATGCCCGTCGTTGGTTTGGCACGTAAAACCCCCAAATTTGGTTTACAGCTTCGCTGTAAAACACGGGCAACAATGGCATTCTCGCATACGCTCGCTTATCAGAACATTCTACGGGGAGCAACTCAGCTACGAATTGGAAGTAGCTATCGTTGCACACCGCTAAAAATAGGCTCGATGTACACCGAAGTACTTCTTATGAGTTGTGAATGCGAAAGCATGCACGTCATTCTTCCGTTCGCTTATTTCGTCTGCGGCATACTTGCGTCGACAATCAAGCATAAGAAGAACAGGGCGAGGGGGAAAAGGGCGCGCACGTAGGAAAGCTGAAGTGGAGAGGGGTGACCTCCTTCCCACAACGGCTTTTCTTTTATAGCTCGCCTCGGCGCGCTGACCTTGGACGTGGATCGGTGGAGCCGCTGCTGGATGGATGGATGGATGAATACGGCTGAGCCCTTTGGATCGGGCGGTAGCTTACGCCACCTAGCCATTTTGTCTTACTCTTTAAGCTTAGAATATTTAAATGTGACAACTTTATTCACTCCGTACTAAAAAAAAAAAAAATGTGAGGCTATAAATCCCCCTTGCCATCAGTTAATAATAAAATGCCTAGTTTTCTCTCGCTTTCTGCCACCATTCACTTAATCTTTGCTTGGTAATCTCTACTGTCTTGAAATCCACTTTTCCTTCGCTGTCTCTAAAACCCAATGACCTTATTAATCAATGTTGTCTTCAGCATGCATAGGGTGAAGCCCTTTACAGTAGAGTATCAAGTGCTCAGCCGTCTCGTCCTCCTCTCCACAAGCAGCGCACACTGTGTCCATTTCCTGGTACTTCGCTCTGTATGTTCTGGTTCGCAAAACACCTGTCCTTGCCTCAAACAACAATGAGCTTCCCCTAGAATTGTCATAAATGCTTTCTTTGGCAATAACTGTTTTGTTTAATCTATAGCCTTCCAGAGCCTTCTTCGCCTGCATTCCCTCTAGCCACCGATCTCTTTCTGTGGCCTTAGCTTTCTTCTTAACTGAGACCTGCTCTTCCGTAACCCCACTATAGCCTAAAAACTTTCCTCTTAATTTCCTAGTGCCTGTCTCTATTTTGTGTCTATACTCCTCATGTATAAATAGCTGAAAACCTTTCGTGCCCATTGCTCCCCATTGCCTCAGCCGATCCTCAAATTCTATATTGCTCACAGCTTCCCTGCCCTCAAATGACGCCCATCCCATGTCTCCTTGTACTCCCTGGTTTGGTGTTTTGCAATGTGCCCCCAAAGCCAGCCTACCTACTCCACGCTGTTTTATTTCTAGTCTTGCATGCACTTCGGATTTCATGCATAGCACTGCGTTTCCAAACCAGGGACGCGCAGCGCCATGCGGTGGCGGTCGTTGAAAGTGACGCGCAGCGGCCAATGGGAGCCTTGTCGACGCGCGCCAGCCAATGGGACCGAAGCCGAAATCCATCAGCTTTACTCCGCCCCTTTGGGATCGGGGATGGCTTTTCGCGTGGTTTCATAGCTGGGAGCTGGCTTCACTTGGAGAAAGGATTTAAGGAGCCGTTTGGTGCGGTTTCGAAGCTGATGACGTCGGCTCGCTCCATGGGACAGTTAATGCGTTCGCATTAATAATAAGAGGCGTCAACTAGAATTGAAGATTACGAAATTTACGCGAGCGTTATTTGAGCGACGCACCGAACGTCCGCGAAGCGTATGAACGGGCTGGTGACGCGGCGCGTACGGAGGGAGAATAGACAAAGTAACGGGGAACAAGCTTTAACACGGCTCCTGAATAAACACCACACAGCTCGAATACTGTCAGCGGATGACTTAAAACACAATAAAACAATCATACGTTGCACTAAATCGAGAGCCAAGCATACGGGCACAGGTCCCCGGCAGGGCTGGGCAGAAATACCTAAAAATGTATTTGGAAATGCAAATACTGGGATACAATAAAATAGTAGCTAAAATACTGATACTGAAATATATCTCTAAAAATGTATCGCGATACGTTTCGGAAATACATTTTAAATAGAGGCAAAAAGTCTTTGGAAATACAAATACAGGAATACATGTATTTTAGGGAGGGCAGAAATACAAATACGGAAATACTGATACTGCAATACATTTTTTCAAATTTGTTTGAGGCGCCAACTGAGATGAAGTTTGAAGTGGAAGTTTTTGATCCAGAAATTACTTTCCCGTAGGCTTGTCACTTTGCATTGAAGGTAGTGGTTTCGGACGACAAAGAGTCTTCAATGGACAAAAAAAAAAAAAAAAGTTCCATCAAGGATTGACCGCGGTCCCTTCCCTGACATCCTGTCTGTCTGACTAGTGATGCGAAATGACTTCGACCTCTAAATAAATTCTGTCATCCTAAATCCCAACAAAACTTCACCACGCCCTTGTCCAATAAGGACGCCATTGTGAACATTGATCACGTGACGTCACGGTGGCATGAACTGGTATTCTTTATCTGTAGGTGTGGCCTTGAACATGAAACTTTCGTTGTAGGTGACCTCGTTGAAGATCGTGCTGGCAGTGTCATTTGGAATTTTCGAGAATAGTGGACCATCTGA
Organism: Ixodes persulcatus; assembly: GCA_013358835.2. Taxonomy (NCBI): domain Eukaryota; kingdom Metazoa; phylum Arthropoda; class Arachnida; order Ixodida; family Ixodidae; genus Ixodes; species Ixodes persulcatus. The sequence goes on from JABSTQ010010245.1 coordinate 111,684, forward strand.
AGCATCCCTGGAACGCATGCCTTATCTTAAGTTACGGTTCAAAAAACAATACGGTGGCAGGCCTGTTGTAAAAGAATGTATCGTGAGACGAAACTACAGATACGAAATGTATTTCTGAAATACTATCGGGATACATTTATATCTCGATACTGCCCATCCCTGGTCCTTGGCGTCGGTTGGGCTCGAAGATGTCGAAATGGGCGTGGCCATGGCGTTCGTGTGGCGTGTCAGTGACGTAGCTGACGAGATGTCAACGAGGCGAAGCCAGCTGGCCAAACTCTCTCCTATATATGGCTCTGGCGCCGGCGCGCCTTAGGCGCCTTCGATTGATATGCGGATACCATAGGAAACGAAAAGAAAAGTCTGAGGACACCTAAGCACTTCTCATGAGTTGTGAATGCGAAAGCATGAATGTCGTTCTTCCGCTCCCTTAGTTCATCTGCGGCGTGATGGCGTGGACGGCCACGTGTCCCACGCCGACGGTCGAGCGCGCGCTCTCGTGAAGCGCCCGCGCCGCGCTAAGCTCAGCCCTTTATTGCTCTTTCTTCACTACATATCTAAAAGCTCAAAGTCGCGTTAAAATTTTAAGTTTGAATATTTGTCACCGAGCAAATGTGATTTTATATTAAAAAAAAAAGCATTGTGGGACCGAAAACTCGTCGGCACAAATGTTAAACGCCCCAGTATTTTTTTCCTCCCAAAGACAAGCTCATCTATGTATCATTTGCAACACACGGCTTCAGCTTGTCAACGGCACTTTGAGATGGATGACTCGCTGCGCACTTGCCTCGACGATACAAAAGCGATATTGGTCACCTGACTGCTTCGCAACCCACGAGCCATAAAAGGGCTCATTTCCAGTCATTTCACTCTCGTCGTGTATACAGACAACCGCTATAACGACTGATCACCCTATACCGGACGTCCGCTTACTACGAACGATAGGCGCTGCCATATTGCCGCTTTCCCGCAGCCGACGCTATACGGTCTGATTGAGCCAATGAAGCAGCGCCAAAAGTGCATCGTCACGCCGCTCGTTTTCCTCGTGGGCTTGCTATCATGCACCGGCTAGACCAATCAAAAGAGCGCTGGCTCGCGGCGCATGCGTGGTTTAATCTGTGACAACCAACGTACAAAGGCGATGAGGGCCGTGACGAGGCACCTTTGGCGCCGTTTCATTGGTTCTATCAGAATGTGCACGTCGGGTATACCGCTGTGCCGAAGCTTTCTATTAAAGGCAACGTTACTAAAACACTCAGTTGGGAAACTCACCCTTGAAACCTGGACCGCTGGCGTCCACCGAGACCAAACAAAATACGATAACAGCGCCACTCTTTAGCGATGAGTCATAACAGGAAAGTTGCCTCATACACCTACTACGAGATGGCCCTGCGAGATGGCGCCACCGGCCCCTCCGCGACTGACTCGACGGAACCAGTACGCGCAGCCGTGCAGTTCCCGGAGTGGCCGCTGCGGGAGAAATGGCGGCGTTGCGATCGCGTTTAAGTTCGGCTCTCGCGTACGCATGCTCCGAGCGCAGGGCTCTGAGGGAGAGGAGTTTTCTTCCAGAAGGCACCGCTGCCTGGGCGGAGCACCGATGGAAGAGAGTAATCGCACTCCTGCTGCTGCATGGGCAGCCGAGCGTGACGACCGAGGGAGAGCTTTGCGCTCCGACAATATCGGAGGCTATACGTACGATAGCACGTAAACGACCATCTATATCACTTTTGTGACGACGTAACGTTCCTTGACTGCAGGACTCACCAGCTTCTGTCCGACTGCAGGCTACAACAGAGCAGACACCGGTCGTAGGCCAACGTCTGCTGCCGTGCCGAGGTACAGGGTGTCCCAATATATATATATATATATATATATATATATATATATATATATATATATATATATATATATATATATATATATATTACCTTAAAAACAAACGATGCGTGACCGAACGCTCATTCTCCACCCCAATGTAGCCCTACAGAAGTCCGAACCAAATGCCAGAGTTTCAGAAATAACGATTATCTTATTAAAAAATTATAATTGATTTTTTTTTTATTTTTAGGGGAAAATTGCGGCCGACACAGAGCTCTCGAATGCACGGCGCTGAATGACGCCAGTTACCGAAAACGGCCGAAAACAAGCCCCGTTTTCCCACAAGATTTTTCAGAAAAGTAATGATAATTTTTGTATAAGATAACGGTTAGTTCTGAGACGTCTACGTCTGGTTAGGATCGCCAGCGCTATACATTTGGGCGGAGAAAGAGCGTTCGGCGACACGCATAGTTTAATTTTGTTGTGAAAAAATAGCCCTAGTTAAATGTATTTTAGGGACGCGCTGTAGGTGTGCGTGTCCGGAGCGCAACTGAGTTCTTCTGCTTTTCGCATAGGAGTTAGGATAATGTTAAAACGCGGCTGACTGAAAAAATAAAAAAATTGTGGATAGATTTAAAGGTATTAAGCATTGAGGTCGTCAAAATATGAGCTTTGAAAACTTTGATTTAAAAATGCACCCCTCACCTAGCAATCACCCTATACGCAGGTGCCCACCGTTCAATTTGAAACGCTCTCCGTGGTTTGGCTTGCTTCCTCTTTGAAATCTGTAGAATCCTCATGCCAACGGCTCGATCGCGACGAGCCACAGCGCATTTCTCATTGGGACCTGGCCAGGCTGAAACCAAAATGACCAAAATCAGGGTGCGATAAACCATGCCCGCTGGGTGACTGCGCTAGTAATGGGTTAGCATTAGATCCAGACGACAGGGAAAAGCTGACGGCGTCCGTCTATGGACAAAACCATAGAGTTATTATAATGTACGCTAGAGGTTCAACTGGCGCTATTGTGCTGACGCAAATTGAAGCAGACAGCAACCAGTCGAAAATTGACTTCCGGTAATGCATTTCTATAGGAAAAAGTGAGTGCATTTTCTCCCTGTGCTCGATCATAAGAGCAAATATCCCGAATAATTCGTACGTGCAAGGTAGCTTGGAACATTTCTCAGTCAGGCCGATGAAAGAATTGGTCAGTTACGGCGTTTTTCTTTTGAATTCATCGCATTAAAAACGGTGCTAAAACGGCTTCGTACGTGCATTTATGTGCACTGTCGGACACTATTAGCGCGAACGCGGCGTCGGCGATTTCCAGTATGGGGGATATACATGCCAAACGAACGAAGGACATCTGGAAAATCAAGAGCGGAGGCAAGAACTACGCAGTAACACTGGATCAGTAACTCGCAGTGCATGTACGATCAAAATAAATTGAAGGCCACGTAATCTATTCCGATTTTAAATAAGTAAGTACCGTTTTATTTTTTTCTGCCCTGAGCGAAGCTGCTTGTTCTACGTTCAAAATACCACCCGCGCGCTCGATATCTTTGAAAACAAGTGCGCGATAAAAGCTGCCCGGCAGAGAAAACAATACGAAGAGACACCTTTCATAGCCCACGAACTTTATTCTCCACGTTTTGAAGGTTTTTATCCGTTAATGCACGACGGGGTCATTTTCATATAGTGACAGGACTGGCATATTATCAATATACAAGCGTCACCGGAATGCTGGCGAGCCTTGAACACACTCTATATTCGTTTCGATTGTAATTTTGCTTTGAATCGTCGCTTGTTTTTACACACCTGCTGCGGAACACACGTTTGGGACTGAAATGTAGCGAAGTTAAATATCGTTCACTGATGAAGAAAAAAGCATTAACTAAAGCAATTACACTTTTACAGTGTTAATCAAGGTACATACTATTCGGTACGACCCAAATAACCAAAGTGTTCCGTGTTATTTTCCGGCGAAGAGACAAAATGCACGCGCGTTTTCCCATAGGAATGCACAGGAGCACCGCAAAAGTAGACTGGTTGCTGTCTGCTTCAATTTGCGTCACGGAAGTCGCATAGACACTAGCGCCAGTTGAACTTCTACCGTACATTATAATAACTCTATGGACAAAACAGTGGAAAGGGAAGCTTGCCGCGTAGAGAGGAGGAGAGCAGTGAAGGAAAAGGGCGAGAGGGAGGCGACGTCACGGGGTGGAAGCCAATGCGCGCGCGGATGCTGGGGAGAGTCTGAACTTGCAGGTGTGCGGAGCTTGTATGCCTTGGTTTGTGCTACAAAAAATTAAAGGAAGATATATTAGTGGATTCTTAGGGAATGCATTCACATGACACTTGGGAAACGCCACACACGTTCCCCTTTGGGAAACCCTAACGCCGACCCTGTAACGATGCCAAAAAGAGACCGAAAAAATAGAGAAAATCAAGAGAAAAATGAAGGGGTCAGAGTTAGCGTTTCCCAAAGAGGGACGTGTGTGGCGTTTCTTAACATTATCTAACGACCCACCCGATAGATAGATTTTCCTTTATTTTTTTTTCTTCTTCAAAATATGAGTTTTGAAAACTTGAATTTAAAAATGTACCCCTCACCTAGCGATCATCGCTTATCACTCTATATTTGAAAGACAATACATGTAGCGTCATATCTGCCAAAGATATTTTTCGTTTTGTGTTCAGGCCTGTTCACACGTGCACCGCAGCACTGATTGGGCGCTATAGGCAAAACGCTCACTTTGCGCTATATCAGCGATGAGATGCATATGTAAATTGCTCTTTCATTTTTTATGATAACATATGTTTTATAGCAATCACTAGCAACGAAAGGTTTTAATTCCCGAACAGCACTGTTTTGCAAAAAGAAGTAGTTAAAGCACACAAAAATAAGAGACGTGAATTCCGAAGGCAAACGAAGGAGCATTAAAATCTCAGCGTAATATAACAAAAATGGTTGGTTGTGTTTTTCCCACGCTCAGGACCCGTAAAAAGAAAAACAGAACTCTCTCTTTCTTCAGTGTCAGAAACGGAGAGAAGAGGGGGGGGGGGGGGACATGAAAAAGGAAATTTGTGCTCACGAAATACGTCAGCACAGAATAACAATAAAAAAAATTCGGAAGCACGAGGATCAGCAGCAAAAAAAAAAAAAAAAAGTGGCGAAAAGACACGAAAGATTCTTCAAGGAGGAGTGGCTCCACCCATGGCGAATTCGAATCAACATTAGTGCCCTACTTACAAAACGTTAAGGAGAATAAAAGCCCGTCCCCCCTCCACACAAATGCCTTCTCTTAAACCTTAAGGTGAACACACACAAAAAATGAACGAAATCGCACCCCTCCCGTATTTCTTTTTCGTTACCATTTCGCGTACATTTTCTCCCGGCCCGCGGCCAAGTGGAACTAAAAAAGAAAGAAAGGAAACAATTTAAGTCAATCCACATCTTGAACCCGCATGACCCTTAACCTCTCCCTCTCCGCCCCTCGGCTTTTCTCCTCCGCCACCGTTACTCTGACACCCGGGGACGAGGGCATGCTGCGGGAGCGCCCCCTCCCGTAAAAGCACCCTCGTTCCCAGGGAACACGTCCTCCTTCCGTCTGCGTCTCGCCCGTTTTTCCTTTTTTTTTTCTTTTTTAACGTGACGTAAGTGTTTTGAAGGTGTCCGTAAAGAAACAGCAGTGAACATAAACGCAAAATTATACCATAGAAAAATAGGAATACACATATTTTAGAAAAGGAGAACATATATATGTTGTTGCGAGGCGCGCCAGATGGGGCGATGCAACGTTGCTCCCTTTGATGGTTATGTTCCAGATTGCACGTGAATGTAATACAATTGCCAGCAGGGGTTAGTTCGTAGCTTTGAAAGATTGTAAGCACCTGGAACACGGGGTTGGGAGATTGTTCACTGCTGCGCATTTACAACTGCGAATGAACTTGTTAGCAAATGGTAACTAAAAAGGAAGGTTAAAGAAGCATTTTGGTCAAGTCAATACAAAATACCTGTTTATTTTATCCGTTGAATTCTCACTAATTGCAAAGGAAAACATTTAGAATGAACTAAAACATCACTAATTTAAATAAAACTGAACGTGCATAAAAAGTATTCTTTATATATATATAAAAAAGTTATTTGTGATAATTTCTTGAGTGCCGGCGTTCATTCCCCGAAGAGTCGAAACCTGCTTCGATTTTGATCAAGTAAACAAATTTACAACAAATTTCACTTCTACAGTCTCCGTCGCTCCTATACCTGTTTTCACCTCAAGAAAAAAGTACGTTTTGCGCATTGTTCCTACGCGGCGCGAAATAGTTCTCACGAGATTCGGTTGTCGGAGGGAAAAGCGAAGCCTTTGACGTTTGGAACGTGTACATCTTGATAAGATAACATATATCTAATCTAAAATTCACCTACATATGTCTTCATTATCCACATAAAGGGGGAAATTAGTAATGTTCCGCGAGGAGCCGGACTTGTTTTACTTCGGTTCTTAAGGTGAAAACAGGTATAGATACTCTAAACAATCTGATATAAATTTATTTCAGTTTTTGTTTTGCAATAGAGTCAACATTCTGCCATTTTTACTGCCCAACCTCAAACCGTGCTTCGAAAAGTTCTGGCCCATATGGTGAAGTGCTTGCCATTATGTTTGTTGCCAGGATTTTTGTCAGATACACCAAACTATTAGTCTATCCCGTCTCACAAGTTGTTGTCCTCTGGTATCAAGGAGACAAACTCGAGGGTCTAACTCTGCCCACGAATTTTCACAATTGGTGGAAAAGTTTTTATAAACTTCGTCATACAGTTTCGGTGAAATGCGCTGAGCGAACACTCTCCATTGAACAAGGTGAAAGTCAACGTTCATTTCTCGACACACGTCTACAGACCAATGCTCCAATGTACTTAGAAAAGACTGACGAATGTATTTTCTTCAACTGAAAAAAAAAAAATTAGCATCACAAACATTTAGCGACACTCTGAGTTAATAATAATAATAATAATAAAATAAATCGTTTATTGAGCAATTCTTGTACATAATTTTGTACATAATACATAATCGTTTATTGAGCAATTCTTGTACATAGTTTCTAGACGCTAGACGCCTACGTTCACGGCGCTCTTCATTCGCTAGTTTAACACGTACCATGTGGACACTTGATAGTTGTGCCTAGAACGAAGCGATACTACCGCTAATCGGGCTGATAAACCTGGCGATCTTCCAGAGCCTTCCATACTCTCGATCTCCTCTCCCTCGGTGCGCACAGGTGGTCGAGCTCCTCCTCGCCTACCTCACTCCTCCTCGCCTACCCCTCTGGTCACACGGCCCCCCCGTTAGCCAACCAGCGTCGAGCACCTCACTTCTCCTCTCCCAACCATCGACCAATCAGTGTCGAGTCTCGCTTTTATCTGGGCTTCACAAAATGCCGAACACCTAGCCTAACCGCTCATTCACACTGGAAGCGGATCCGCGTTCGCGACCGCTTTGCGAACGCGGATCCGCTTCCAGTGTGAATGAGCGGTAAGGACGTTTCAAGTTAATATAATTGGAAGTCCATAGGTGTGTAAGCAGCCACGCCTCAAATGCAAGTCTGGCCACAGTGGCTGGCTTAGCTAGATTTGACTATCAGATGATCGACACACACCGGCACCAAGATGGCGGTGCCCAGAGGTCGTACTTGTAAACTAGTATACACCATTCCAGCAATCGCCATCTGCATGCTGCCATCTTTGTTGTGTGCCACGTTGTAAGTATGCACAATAGCACTCTTCTGCGAAATATCAGCCGCCACACTTGCGTTCACAATTAAGGGACTGAGTTTTTCGCCTGGTTGAGAAGAGCTACAATGGTGCAGATTAGTCATTTAAATGAAAGACCGGAACATTGTTTAATAGCACATTTATCAGAAATTGTCTTTTTAACGGTAAATTCAATATCGCTATCCGATCAATTATAGATAATAAGCGTAAACATGTTGACTTTATTCGATGTTACTATAACTGTGGGGTTCGGCGCTAGTAAGTTTCGGTTTCGGTAACTGAACCTCTATCCACCTCAAATCTTGAAAATATAGGTTTCAACTGAGTAAGTACTTAGCGAAATTTCATTTGAGTGAGCCGCTTCTATTTAAATGGAATTTATTCAAATAAGTAGATAGCCGTAAAAAGGGTTTGAACCCTCATGAATCCCATTTAGGAAACTAGACTTATGTCTTTTATAGCCAGAATTATTGTTCTAATGTTTATTAGCAATAGGTACGTTTTCCACAAAAGAAAACAGATCAAATTTCCTTTTTGTTCTCTCCAGACGTTACTGAAGTCGCTCTCCGTTTTCTGCATGGTGACACGACACTTTTTACTCCAAGGAAATGAGCCTGTGAAGCTCTTATATTACCATCTCCAATGGCAAACATTAAGCGATATCTGCAAATCTGATACAAAAACATGATTTTGCTTGTACCGAGTGATTGTTCTTTAGACGTGCAGTTTTCACAAGTTCTTTGATGTTACAGAAAGGCTTTAACGGCTATAGTGATCATTGACGGTCAACCTATAGCTCTAGCTGTGTTTTCGTTTACCTCGAATACTGAACGTGATTGCAAATAAATGTATGTTTCTGTGACTAGCAATCCAGACGCATTGTACTTTCCAACCACTACGAAGGACGTTGCTCAATCTAAAGGAGCATTCACTCGAGGGACGCTTTTCGTGGAGCTTTTCGTGGGGTATGTACGTGACGTCAGTGATCGGCAGAACCAGCGGGGATTCCTCTTCGACTGAAGCATTAACACGGCGGGGATTTGAGAGGGATAACAGTGTTATCGGACCCATTTAGCGGGCAGCACTCTCGACAATAGGGCTCGGTCTGCGCTGACGCGAGAGGAGAAAAATGGAGTAAATAAAACGGCGATACGCAATTATGGCATCAGCGCTGCTAGATGCAGAGGACGACGAACTGCTTCCTGCTAAAAAGAAAGATGTTTCTTGAATGGGTACATGCAACACAAAGAACGTGGAATCAAAAACCAGGGCCTGCTTAACTGCAGTTACACGTTTAACTGCAGTTACTCTTAACTGCAGTTACACGAAGCCACAGTTAGGGCACAATATTTGCGGACAACATTCTGCGGCTATGCAGTCAAAGCTATGGGAGAACGTGCGCTTGAGCATCTTGAGCACCCATCAAAGCAGTGCACGCGCGGTCTTCACTTCTTCTGAAATAGTTGTCCGAGAGTATAGTGCGGTAACTGTGGTGCCGCGTAACAGCAGTTAACGCTGAGTTAACCGCGGTTAAGGGTGCCCGTGTAACAGGGGTATTAGCTGAGACTTGGTGAAAGAAAACCAGCCAAGCCTGGGGCGTGCAAGCGCTTGAGACTCGACTTTAGACGCCACTCCGCTCGTGCACTAGCTATCGCAGTGCTTTCTTTCACCCAGTCTTAGCTGAGGCGCTGCTTCTAGAAAGTCGACCTAGTTGCCCGAGGGGCGGCTTGAGGACGGCATTGGTGAATATCGAAAACTCCTTCGGGTGCCTCGGACGACATGCGCAACAGCCCAAGTCGAAACAAGTTACACGACCACGATGCCACACCGCCGGCATCATCGCGGAGCAAAATCTGCAAAGTTGTGCCAGTCACGCGAACAAAATAACGCCAATTGCAAAGAGATCCCACGCCAAGGAGGGAAGGAGCGTTTCTGCAGCCCGAGCAAAAGCTTCCCCATCCCCCAGGGAGGTCTACGTCATGAGGCGGCTCCGCGCAAAAGCGTGACGTTGTTACCACGTGATGCGCATCCCGGGAGCAAAGGGAGGAATCTCTTCCCCGTGTGAATACCCCTTTAAATGTTGCTTATTGTTCACTAGTTAGAAAAGATCCATCTGTTGGCCGTTTTAACAGAAACAGTGACATTCCGCGCTTTCAATCGACACACCTCAAAATACACTTTACTGCTGTCGAGCAAAGCTTTGGGAAAGTTAATCGCTGCAGTCTACAGAGGGCGCTCTCGGCGAATGGCGAGACTGGTCATTCATTTACCCCTCCCCCCCCCCAAAAAAAAAAAAGGAAAAAAAGAAGAAACAAAAAGAAAACGGTATGCGTTGTGGTGTTGAGCATGGTCAAACGTCATGGATCATGCGCCACAGAACAAACACATTTTTAAGGTTTAGACATATTACCAGCCCCCGTCATTCACCAAACTCTCTCCGTAGATGCAGCGATTCACTCTCCCAAGTGCTTTACGGGGAAAGCATACGCTCCAGATTTCTTTAGAATGTAACATCGCACGTAGGACAATGCAGAAGAATAGACCAGAATAGAGGTCCCATAACTTGGCGCGCTCGATAGCACCGTCAATCTATATGCTGGCGAGTATATCTCCGCAGGCCGCCTGTAACGTCGCATTATACTAAAATAAATATATACTGTATTACTGAGTCGGATATGAGACCTCATCGATTCACAATAGTACGCAACACACTAACTTTCACTGATGTTCTTTTTCTCCTCTAGGCAGCCATGTTAACTCGATGACTACGAGCAACAGATCACACTCGTTGAGTTAAAACACTCACTGCGAGCTTTCATATAGTCAGGTCCGTTAGAAACCGCAATGTGGCAATTACATACCTGCGTTTATTAGAAGCTGTCGGCGACTCTGGTTTGGTGGGCAAGGGTCACTCATTGTCTGTTGTCGATGTAAAGATTTTATTTTTAGGATCTAACAGACACAGACACACACACACACACACATGTGTGTGTGTGCGTGTGTGCGTGTGCGCGTGTGTGTGTGTATGTGTGTGTGAGAGAGAGAGAGAGAGAGGCAGAGCAGGTTGAGAACACTGGACCGGGAAAATGTAACAAGTCAAAGATAAGTACTTTCGGAGTTACTATACTAGGAAGTTTATTGTATATGTCACGACAGTTTCGCCCAGAGGCTCGGCTGCGTCAGATGACATACAATATATATATATATATATATAACCAAATATGCACGAGCGTAAACAAAAGCAGTCAACAACCAAAAATTGTCTCCGCTTCTTCACGGCGACGCAAATCTTGGGGATTTTCCAGGCTGAATATGACGAATTGGCGTCTCCACAAGATTTGATAGTCACTCGAAGGCTTGTCAGATTGCCACGCCTTCTGAGCAACAATCAAAAGCTGAGAAGGAGTACCGCAGATCTCGACGAAGATACGCAACCGGGCTCAGAGTGTGTGGGTCCCTCGGTGCCAGACAATCTGAAAAGATAGCATCTCGCGAGTTATGCGGGTACACATGATCTTTATTATAGTAGGCTATATCGTGGATCGGGAACACCGACGGTGGCACAACAGTCGGCCATTATTTGACACCAGTATGCAAGTCTATGGGAGGAATGAATGAAAGAAATTTTTGAAGCTTCTGTGAAGTGTCTGGCAAAGAAACATTTATGAGGTTTTGCAGGAACACTAAGACGGAATTTCCAGTCGTCAGTAACTGCTTCAGTACCTGAAGGTTATTAAATTACACAAACAGCGTGCCAATCTTTGTCGTCTGCTGCCAACGACGGAATTTGTCTGCTTTCTCTGGTCTAAATCATTGTAGTCATGCTTCAAACCCCCCCCCCCCCCCCCCCGTATTTGCTTAAAATAACTCGCAACACGAACGCAGTTTCCTACGGGAGTGTTTTGAAAAGAGAAGTCACTTAAGCCAGAAAGGGTACACTCTAAAACCGGTCTCTCATAAAAAACGCCGTCCCTCTGATTTTAGAGGGGACAACGATGCTTTCAGGGGGACAGTTCTTTTTAAGAGGGAAAAGGAAAAATAAAATAGCAACATCTAGAGGGACACCAGCATATTAAGAGAGACCAAGGAAACCGTTTCCTTTGTCCCTCTGAGTAGGAAAGACCGACAGGAAAATTCACGCGTGTCCCTTTATATTAAGAGGGGACTGGTCCCTCTTAACTGTACCAATGTAGTTCGGTCAAGAGGAGAGATGCAGGCGCACTAATCCACGGCAAAGAGTTCAGACGGTGCTAAGGCTTCGCGCCAATTCACGGAGCTGGAAACGGTCGTGGCCGGAGAGTCGCAAGCGTCATGCTGCTCGTTTGATTTCCCTCGGGTGAGTAATCCTGTTATAATGACGCTTTGTTTTGAGTACATTGGGGTGGAAATAACGAGCCATCAATATGTTCACGCTGGCTTTGAAATGCGCGAGCTTTGCATGTAGAGGATTTTCACCTGACTGCATTAGTCCGCGGTCGCTTCCTTGATCTGCTCGTTCAACTAGGACAAAGCGTCGCTAATTCTTTGCCCTGCCGTGAGCCGCCATGCTGTCTTTCGCACAAAACACTTTTAGTGGGCTAGGGCGTCCCAATGTGTACGCGTATGTATTAGGCTGTGGATATCAGAGGCCAGATTCACGAAACGATCTTACGCAAAAAATATGCGTAAGACAAAACTTAAGAACAAATTCGTATTCACGAAACGAAATTTTCGTAAGTTTTGCGCAGGTTACGACGAAATCCTACGACAGCTCCGAAGCTGTCTTACGCACTTCTTACGATCAAATCAGCATGGCCGACAGCGTCGCGGCTGGTCGCGGTCGCGACGACCAACGGACGTTTATTTTTCTACGTGCGCTTCTCACGCGTCCCGACTTCAAGCAGCAAGAAAAAAGTAAAAATACTTGAAACAGACCATGACGAACAAGAACACTGGATCCACAAACACCCGGGAAAAGCTGACCAAGTGAGCTCGGCAGATAGGCCTAGCAGGCACTCTCGGCGCAGCGGTGCTCTGACGGTTTTTGGCCAAGACCGTCTGCCCACGACCGGCTGGCGTGCTGAATAGAATAAGTATGCCCGCGCGACCCTTGTGAACCCTTCCCGTATCGCTGACCTCAATTTTAGATTAAGAGGTCAATCTCTTCCTCTTGTCATCTCCTAGTTTTCCGAGGCAGTGGTGACGAACGCTGTCGTCGAAAAGGGACTCTCATCGATTCTATCTCTTTGTTTTGTGTGATATAGAGCTCAAATAAACGACGTATGGATTACCTTCGCCACACGGTATGTGCACTTTGTTATTAGTATTCCATTTCGCGGTCCAGCAGCGCGAATCCAGCACTTCGATCAAACGCGCGCGTTCGCTCCGAGTGTGAACAGGTATTACGTGGCTCTTGCTGACACTCTCGTAGTTCAAACGTATCTTTTTTAACGTCGGCTCGCTCCTGCATCTCCGAGGCCGCGAAAAAACGCCGCGGCAATTTGTTTCCATCTACGTCGCTTTGCAAACGACTGACACGGGCAGTCTTTTACCAACGATGACAGCTGTGTTGACTTCGTAGCGATCGAGTTCGTCGCAGTCAACGGAGGCGGTTACGCATCCCGGCCTCGGCATTCGGGCGCGTTTAAATCGTGTTAGCGTCGACATATCACTGCACGGACACCAACCCCAGACAAGCGGTGGCAGGAAGGTCGGAAGGCCGCCTGTGTTTGTTATTAAAAAATCCACGTGCTCCGAACGGCTCCGAACCATGCCGAGCTCTCCGATTGGTTGTTCGTGCTGCCGAAGACGCGTCGGCATAGCAACAGCACCGGTATGTTCTAGTTTCTCCGTACGAGAACGCCGCTTTCCTCCTCTCACTTAAGAACGCGTTCGTGAATACCGATTTCTCCTCTTCTTACGATGTTCTTAACTTACGAACTTCTTAGCTAAGTTGTCGTAAACTAAGAAGCTCTTCGTGAATCTGGCCTCAGACCATTTTGTGTCCGACGCTTTTGTCTACTTTTTAATTTCGAACGCGCGTTCGTTCTTCCCTCAGCTCGAGCTGCTAGCTCTGGCACTGCTACGCCGGCATTTTATTACGGGCAATTTCCTTGTATTTTATCCGTGAGCGTGTACTGTCGGCATCGGGTACTACAAAGGATGGCATCACCCTCCCTAAGGCAAAGTGAACATAAAGACACCCTAGCTCGGGCAGTCAGTGTTCGTAAGCTTGGCACGCCGATTTCTTTCTCGGTGTGTACTCTAAATGCTTGCTGTTGACCGCCCGAGAGCGTTGATTGACGGAAACAATGTTGGCAATTTTGTGTTTGTTTGCGCTTGAATTCACTACAGCAATTTACACCTCAACGTTATATTGTAGACATTGTTAGCGTTGCAGTGATTATGAACTTTTGCTTCAAGTGGGAAGCGAGCAAAAAGCCATATACTGTATGTGTGCGAGGGGGGATTGGGGGGGGGGGGGGGGGGGGGGCGGACGAGCAGCTAATTTAAACCACACAAAAAGAACAGAAAAAAAAAGCTTTTTGCTCCGCGCGTTTGCGCTGCGTCGGCGTCGTACCGTCTGCTGAAAGAGGGGAAGGGTGCAGCGGTGGCCCGGGATTGCATTTGTTTGTTTTTATATATTTCCTTGGCGTACTTTTTTGTTCGTTATATTTTAACTGTCGCGCCGGCAAAGCTACCGGTCTTTTTTTTTTTTTTTTCGGCGCCGACTATGCTTTTGTTTTTGGAGGTTTTATGTATGTTGTTTATTATCCTCTTTGTTTTCGGTGGCTGGTTGAATTTCTTGTGTCGCACACCTGCAAAAAATGTATAAACAGAAGTATGGTTGTTTTTTTTTTGTATTTTTAGGTGTTTTAGAGCTTGGCTGACTATGGGCCTTAAATGACCGTTAAAAATATTGTTTTCAGAGTGAGGCAATCGCTACGAACGTTGACATTAAGGGAATTGGACGCAAGTTCTGCACTAATTGCTCGTGTAAGGAGCTCTACCGGGCCCCTTTGCGCGGTGGAACGCACCACCCGGAGTTGTGTGCTTACTGCGGCCACCCGCACACCGCTCACAACGAACTCGGTAATTATAAACTTTATGTATTCTGGTATGTATGGTAGGCTCTATTTACGTTCTTTTGGCATATCGTTGCTTCTGGAAAAAAAAAAAAACGAAAAAATGAATGGCTTGCGCCGAAGCGTCTACATAAATATATATTTTTTAGCTGATTTTGTGGCTTTCTAAAACATGCATCAGGTCTCTTCAGCAGCTTCAAGCCGCAAATGGAATCCATGTTTTCCAAAGCACATGGGGCTTCTAATGTTCCGCTACTACTAATTGCGTTCTCGTTTTGTCTTGGTAATACAAAATCGATTCTCGTAAATTACTTAAAACAGCAGTCAATTCTCGTGTCAAATATTAACAGTCGCAGAAGTTACGTCATAGGCTAATGTCACTCGCTATTTCATCGTATACGGATTGGGTTTCGAATATTTTAAATGTTTGCACTTTATTTTCGCATTTGTTTCCTACCGCCTGTTTGAAAACAGGTGAAAGCGCTTCATTATAATTGCCGCTCTCTGTATCTAAAGGAAAACAATACGGTCTTTCATTCAGCTAAAGGTGGATGCACAGCTTTGGTTCCAAAACACAATGGTCACCATGCTGGGAAAACTGGAGGAGGTTAAAGTGGCCTTCTGCGGAGACAACCCAACAACATTCTTGAACACTGGAGACCATCCTCCACTCTCGATTGGCCAGAAGTTCTCTCATCACCTATGGTACGTGACAAAGCGGATGCAAAACTAGAAATGTAATTTTGACGCTGACGCAATTTTTGAACAATTGCTGCTTGCAGGACGACCGTACCCCTGACGAAAGAGTTCCAAGACCCAAGACTTTCTTCGGTTCGGAGAAACAGATCGTTTCTGGGAACCGGTCAGTGAAACTCTCCGCTAGCACGACTCCGGAGGAGGAACTAGTAATGTGCTTATAGGTGTATTACATAACGGGACTCTCCTACCCTGCGGCATATGGACAAACCCTTGGACTCCTCCAGTGTCTGCTCGTTGAAAATGACGAGTTTCAATTCGGTTCATGTTGGAGAAGCTCAGAAAATTGCTTATAGCCATTTAAAAACAACAAAAATTCCGAGCTTCTGCTGATGGCAAGGATCGCCGAGTAATTTGTTTTTAATGCTATGAAGCAGGTAACTGCACTCTAAAAAAAAAGCACAGGAATCTACTTTTCCGAACAGAACTTGGATTACCAATCACCGTAACTCACAGAGGCAGCTCAGCGAATCACGATGCCGAAACATATGGTTAGACAAAAAAAAAAAAAACACTCTGAATTGTGACATTAAGCAATGCAAAACGTCACGCTTGTATTGCTTAGTGTCACAACTCAGACTGCATTTTTTTGGTACAATCATATGTTTCGGCATCTACATTCGCTGAGCTGCCTCTGTGAGTTATGGTGACTGTCTTTCCAAGTGTTGTGCGGGAAAGTAGGCGCACGGGCGTTTTTTAGAATGTACTCTTATCTCCTTTGCGTTATCCGCTGAAAAAAAAATTGCAGCACGGTTGCATTGTTCTTGCTTATGATAGGCAAAAGGAGTCACTTTGCAGCACAAAATTTGTTGTGTGATAGTTTCCAAGAAACGCCGATTTCTGACGTCGTTCTAATGTCTTCCTTATCCGTAAAGCTACCAGAACATCGTTATAAAATTACTATTGTGATACAGACATTTCAATGTGATTTTTTTGTGTCATGGCAAATAAAACACATGTTTACTTTAAAAGATTGTTACTGTTTTATTCGACATATTGATTTCGTTCATCAATCATAGTATACAGATCAGTTTTCAATTCCGTTACGCACCACAAAATAACTTTGGTTGAACAATAACAGCGAAAGTGCGAGAACTGCAGTGCAGTATGTCAGCTGACAGCCGAAACACGAAGGAGCAGAAATTCTACGATACAATAAGAGAGATAACCTAAAGCCGGGGTCACACTGCTTATACGTCATACAAAATGCATTCTGCAGACATGTTCCAAAACGAGTCACCGCGACATCCGTGCTTTGTATGCCACGTGACAAAGCTACCTCTTGAACTGGTTGCCTCGTGGCGTACGAAGCACTGGTGTCGCGGTGACTCGTTTTGGAACATGTCTGCAGAATGTATTTTGTATGACGTATAAGCGGTGTGACCCCCAATTAAGAGGGACTACAACCCTTCATTTTAAGCAGGCCCCCGTCCCTCCAAATTTAAGGGGGAAAATATCTAAAAAATGTCCCTCTTACTAAGGGGGACTGACCTCAAATTTAAGGGAGACGCCGTATCGCTTACTTTAAGAGGGGTGATGTCTCACTTAATTAAGAGGGAGCATCCCCATGTAATATTAAGAGGTCTGTCGCCCCCCTTAAAGTTAAGTGGGAAAAAATCGAAGAAATGTCCCTCTTACTAAGCGGGACCGGGCTTAGAGTGTAGATTCGTCATCAGACATCGTTTGCTTTCATATAGAAACAAAAATGATGCCTCAAATGCAATCTGTAACCCCTTCGTAAGTAAAAATATAATAGTAAACAAACCTCTCTGGCCGAAATCAACGAAGGATAGAGAAGTATTTTTACCCCTAAAACTTTTAGTGCAGGAAGTATTGACATCACTGCACAAACATTTCTCACCATTCCTAGAAAAACGTCGTCGAAGTCTAGTCGTAAGAACTATATTACAAATGAGAAAAATTTCACTTCTCGTTTTTTTCCTACATGGTTCAATGCATTTGCTGGTGTCAAGCAATGGCCGCCGGTGGTGCCGCTCGACCGCAGCAAAAGTAGCCTGGATCCGCTATCCAGCCTACTACGATAGGCATCGGTAGTTGGTACAGTCTTTGCATGGAGGTAGGAACAAAAAGGAGGCGACGTTTGGAAGTAGAGGTCGCGATCGATGCGAACGTTCCCAAGGGTGCCCAGGGGTATCCTTTCCGTCCAATAGCGTCTTTTTTGTCATCGTTTGGGGCGTGTCCCTCTAAACCGGAAATCTCTCCCGGCTTCACCCCTGGTGGCGTTATGTCGCCCCCAGAAGCTTCGTACCTACAGAGGTCATAGACAGCTTCCGTCACGCATTGCGCGACGATTCCCGATAATGATGTTTTCGATCAGCAGCCATTGGAGATTGCGGCAATGTGATCACCTCCTATATCTTTTGTACCTTCCTCATCTGTTTCCACGACTCCTAATCTCTTGCACAGATTGTGGGACATTAGACAGTGTTACTGTAGTTATCCAAACACGAGCACACTGCAAAACGCTGCTCTTAACAAAGCGCGTCAATATTACTATACATTAAATGAGTACCCGAATCAACAGAGCGATTCCTTAAAGGTCGTTCCTGTCAGAAAAAGAAACATATATGAGTCTTGAATATAGGAGTTCAAACAATTTTGGTCAATGTCCCCAATGAAATAAGAGTAGGGTTGTTGGATGCAACTTAAGAGTAACGTTCGACACAAACCATGAAAAGTAGTGGTGACGCTAAAGCGTTGGTAAGTGGCGGCTACGTACGTACTCTATCGCATCACTCACCTGCCTTCTCGATGGATAAAGTGCATAAAAAATAAGACGCTCATGTTGTTTGGAGCAGTTCGACTCCCATCTGAAAGAAATACAACTGTGACATGTCTCCTATGGTGACGCATAATTCGTGTCTAGTTGCTGTTCTAGTCGAAGAGGAACACAATCACAAATTTAAAATAGATTAAATTACGCGACTATCGCGATCACGCCATTAAGATACACACAATTTTTTGTTGATCATATATGCTGACCGCGCAAGATTTTACCACAAGCCCGAACAATCTGGCTCTTTTTTTTTTAATTTTGCTGTTAGTGCGTAACATTATACGAACATCGGTTCACAGGCTTGATACTAAAACCACGCATACAGCCATCCATCACTGTACATTCATCAATGATCACGGATTGTGCTCCAGTTTTGCGGCTGGGACGAATATTTTCAGGCTGGGAGAAGGGGAGGGGGGCAAACTCTAAGTGAATTAAACCTCATCCAGCGCACGCGTTAAAGAGAAACAGATTCCAAAAATTGTCAGTTGGGCCTTTTACTTTTTTTTTTTTTTCGTATTGTAACTTCTGAATTTCACGTGTTTTTTTTTTCCTTGTATTTTTTTTTTCTGCAGTCGTCAATTTGTTTTACGTATGTATATCAGTTTCTCCACATCAACCGACCGCTCGAGCTTGCGCCCCATCGCTTGTCATGCGTCCGCGCCCAAGCACGGACGCGAGCGCGCGGGCGCCCAGCATGCGGTGATTTTCGCGCGGTATAGAACTACGGACAACATCGAAAATGCGCACGGAAAGGAGCAAAAGAAACACAGAAAGATGGTCGAAGCAGGGGGGGAACGACAGACGTTTCTGGGTCGGTCGACGCGACACCCAAATTTAGGTTCGCTTCTTTGCTGTGCTGACCCAACCCAAACGGTATGGAGCCTGAAAAAAAAAATATCAATGACAAGAAAGCAAGAGTGACATTTCGCCGGGGGCAGTGATTGATCGTGGTTCTTAGCTTGTCCGCGGCCTATTGTGGCACGTTTATGGATCGCGGTGACGCGCATCCTGTCGGCTCGCATGCATGTTCCCCGAGGAAGACGGTCTCTGACTTAGACTTTGCGTCGACGCGCGCACCACGCGCTGTCATCTGGTCCATATACAGCCGATAGATTCTTAGAAACGAACGGACAGAGACACGATCAGTTCCGGCGATATTGTGATTGTGTCACCGATTTGCGTCGAAGTTGGCTCAACACAATAATAGTAGACGCATCGGAACTAGGGCTGAGAAATCGGTCGATTAACCCACCGATTAATCAATTAGTGCTTCAATCGCGATTAATTTTTTTTTAATTGGTTAATGGGTAAAATTTTGACCAACCAAAAGAAAGTAATAATTAAACGCTTTCACCACGCAGACGTGGATGAGTACAACTGTATGAAGGGCGAAGTTAAGGTGAAAGTTTAAGGTAAAGTAAACTAGAGGGCCAAGATATGTAACTTCAGAACAGTGCAGGAGGTTATACGTATTCCGGACAATTCAACGCCGTTCGAGTGTCCGTTTCATGCAGCAGATACTATTGTGAACAATCAAAGGAAATCGCTCTTGCCGGAGAATATCAACGAAACTCTTTGCCTCATGCAGCTGAAGTAATAATAATAATCTGTGAATGTGTCTTGGAACCTGTCTCAACAACACATCGCGGTTGATTCACAATCGAAATTGTATATTGCGTGGTTTGTCACACTATCGGCAAAAGGATATCTTTTTCTTTTTGCTTTTAAAATATTTGCAGGGAAATGAACGAGTCCAATTGATCGATTAATTAATCATTAAAGTGTGGCGATTAATCAGATTAAAATTTTTAATCGACGCCCAGCTCTCACCTGAAACAATTTTTTTTTTCTTTCACGAAGTTATTGAAGTTTAAAAATTGGTCTGAGAAGGTCAAGGGGCTCTTCTGGTGACACTGAAAACATGACGTCAGTGTTGACTGGCAAGTCATACAACATGTGACGTCACGTTACTGGTCGGTCGCGTGACGAGGCAAACAGGATGAAAGCGACGGAGTAAACGACCAAGGCGATCAGTGACGTTTTCTAGAAATCCAAAAACCGAGCGACGAGCGACAGTGAGAAATCTCCGTCGCTTGTCGCCGACTCTCGTCGGTGTCGCTCATCTCGTCGCTCGCTAAATCGGTTACATGCGATTCAGCCTTTTAAAAGCACGGGTATTCTGAGAATCTGTTTAGAGTTAGGGCAGCTCAGAAAACCGCCGGAATTTCTCTTCAAGGCTGGTTCACACATGTTCGTTTGACTATGACCGCTTGCGACGGCAGAACGAAAGCTGGCGCCATCTATATCGGATATCGCTGGAACGTTTCCCTCCCGAGTATACTTCCCATTTCTTGACGCATTATTCGTTTACCGCGGGCTCGCAACAATTCCGACGACCATTCCTCGTAGATAGTTCCCAGATTTGACTCTCCAGAAAAGCCCTCAAAACCTTCAGTCTGGTCATACGCAGAAGACACTGACACGCTGGCGTCATCTATCGGATAACAAGAGGAACACTTCCGTTCTGCGTAAAACTGATATAGACTGAGGATTTTGCAATATTTCCGAGATAAAATCTACGCGCAATCTATGAGAAATTGTCGCCCATAACATTATATGGAATGTAAAAGCTTGGTCTGCTGGGCAAGTTGGTATTTGACATTCATATTAAAAAGTGTTGTTGGCTGCAAGTTTGATTCTTTCACGAATAGTTGAGAGTTAGCGCTTAATTGTTCTGTGTGCTTCTTCGTCTTTTTGTCTCGTTTTTTTTTTTTTTTGCGCTATTTTTAATATGAATATTATATGGAATATTTCGAGCCCACAGTAAAATAAAGAAACAACAAAAGCAGTGAAAGAGGGTTGCATGGACCCGTCAGGCACTCAAAGTGCCTTTAGCTATGTCCCCCGAGAGAATTCTCTACAATGTTTTTTTCTCGAATGAACTCAAACTCAATGATGCGCGTAAAAATTAGGGAACATGTCTTAGATCGGAACTGTTACAAAGCTACACGCTAGGTGGCGCCAGTGCGTTCTCTCATCGTAAGCGGTCACAAGCTGTCACAACGCCCTCCGTCACACTCAAACGCGAATGTGCGAACCAGCCTTTACCGTGTGTTTGAGAACATTTTAGCGTGCTATTGCAAGTGGTAACGAGTTTGACAACTGACTTGAGCCTAGTCGTTCTTGGTCTGTGGTTCGTATCGTTTTTGAGCCGCTTTCTGGTTATTCTTGAATCGCAAGTGGTATACCGCATTCAGAAGTTACCATTGTTGCATATTGGCACAACAATAACCGATTATGAATAGGACACGTGTTTTCTTTTGTGCAATGAACATTTAAAGATGTTTCAAAGGGATTGTTTTTTGTTCTTCGTTTTGATTAACCAAGACGAAATGCAGCAGTTTGAAAAGTAGTCGAATCTTGCACTTGCATCACGTAAGACCCTCGTAAAAATAGCCCGTATACCTTTCTCGTGGTGAAATCTTCGAGAAGAGCGGTTGTTTTACTTTCCCGACAGAATACTTTTTTAACAAGATTAGTTCACACCATGAATTTTCTTTAACTTGATGTATATCTGGAGACTAAACTTGGGAATCCAACCAAAACCGATAGTGCATTGTCTATTAGCAGCTCAGCGATAAACTGTCTACATTATACTGCAACTGATACTCCGTTTTATACTTTGTGTGCAACGCTGTCAAAGCTGCTGGCGCGAGCATACAGCGCTGTATACTAATGCCCCTCTCAGACTGGCAATTAAATGTCAGTTCCATCGAATGACAATTGAGCCATCGGCCAATCAGCGCGCGGCACTCCGGGAGTGGCGCATTCCGCGCCCCACAGATCGCGAGCTGATTCGCCCATCGCAACAAATTTTATTCGATGGAACTCACATTTAATTGCCAGTCCGACAGCGGTATAATTATGAAACGGAGTATAAGCTTCTCCTAAATATACTTTTAATTTACTAGGCCTTTAAGTGAAATCACTTTAGAAACTTCCGCTTATGTTACTTAGAATTTCTAAATCAGAGCTACTTCAAATTGAATGAACCTGCCACAGAAAACGTCGAGGAGACGGAATGATCAGTCCTTTCACAGCCTTCGAACAATTGGCATGGCACAACCCGAAAAACCTTGTGTCGTCCTACTGTGAAGACATGCAAGCAGCTTTACCATTGAAACACTAAACCCAGCAAAAAGGTGAGAGCGCTGATGGAAACTCTGACGGAAATCTATTTACCGTGACCCTCGAAACACACCATGGCTGGCCACGTACAGCACGTCCCTTCACTTCTTCAGGAGAAGCAGCGCCTGTAACGAAGACATCAAAGTGAGCAGGTGAGCGATCACTTTACACGGCGCGCCCACACACACCACCTCCACTCTTGTTCCCGTCATGTAGCAAGAAGGGCAACCAAAAAAAAAAGGGAATTTGTTCCTTCTTTGCGGCCGTTTGTCATCACCACCCCCGCACCCTTCAAAGATCCGTGTCCGCGAACAATTGGACAGAGAGCCGTTCATTGTTGTACCCTGTCCACCCCCGCCGCCCCCAAGAATTTTGTTTTTCGGACACCCCAGACCCTCCAACACCCAGGGGACCGGACCCTCCATGCGTTAGATACCGTGACTGAACGGATTTCGGTGTCACAATGCACGTGTCAACGCAACTTGTATGGGCATTCGCGTTGGGGACAGCTAACATGACACTCGCCACACTAGGCCACTGACCACTGGTCACATCTTTATTTTGGATTTCGCGTTTTATGTATACGGTCTGCGGAGTGCTTTGTTAGTTTAAATGCGACGAATGTATGAGGCGGTCGAGTGTAAATTCGACCTTGACGACAGGCTTTAAATGGCTCTTGAAGACAGGCTGCGCCTGTGGCGATGTGCTTAAGATGTGGATTCGGAGTGAGTTTTATATTATTCATTGCATTATGAACGAGTTTCTATAGTGTTCTCAACTGAGAGAGGGGAAGGGGTCAAGGTGCAGGCTCCTCTATGCTTTGTCAAAGTGTCAAAAGTGACTTGTGCAGCTGGACATGGATTAATGGATTATAGGTAAATTGATGGGCTTATCTGTGGACAACTTCGGGGTATTTTTCTTTTCAAATATCCCCAGATGGGCTCTAAAATGGCATTGACTGGGTTTTCATTATCATTATTTTTGTCAAAACATTCTTTTGGGATGTTTTTATTTTCCTCATAGAGGCATCAGCTAGGGGCCAGCGTCGATGTAAAGGGGCACTGACAGGTCAAAATCATATATTTTTTTTATTATCCGAAACGATTGAAAAGGGTGCTGGGACATTACCTTTAATATTCGAAACTTGGGAACTCAGTAAATGTGAAGTAAAAAAAAAAAAAACAATTTCCAAAAGCCGAATTTGAAGTTCCCACGCGGTCCGCGCCAGCGCAGTGACGTCCTAGATTGAGTCGTCCTGCAACTCGAGTTTCTCTCACGCTTCCGCGTCGTCTTCGCCCGCGTCCCGCCCCGTGCGTGCCGCCTTTCGCTGTGAGCAGACGACACTTCACTTTCGAGTTTGAAGTTCTTTTAGGGCTCTTTTGAGCGATCTCAAATTCTTTGAAACGGTGTGAGGTAGAAGAGAACGCGCAGAGGACTTTTGTGAGCGACGTGAGGGGCCACGTCGCGCCGGTTCTGCGTGAAAGGCTGCCCCGGCGGAGTCACTACCGAAAGTGCAGTACACAGACACCAGTGACCAAACCCATGTTCATGTTTTGACCGTTTGAAGATTTCCTTTTCAAAGTCTGAAAGGTCGTTGGGCACCTAAAAAAAAAAAAAAAAAAAAAAAAAAGAACTTCGTCCGATTTTCCGACTCGCCTATCATCCTCAGTGCTACATGCGTCGAGCGCCGCCATGTTTTCCGAGGGAGGATAAAAAGCCATGAGGCGACGTCAGTCCGGACTTCGATTTTCGGTATTTCAAAACGAAGGGCCGTAGTGCGTTCGCAATTGCGTTAAAAAACATCTTTTAAGAATGCCGTTATTAAATATTATAGAAATTTCGCTTACAAAGCTTCTAAATTTCATAATCAATTACGTCACAAATAAAAAGAAGCGAGGAGGTGAGGAGCGGGAGAGAAAAACGTCAAAAATAAAAAAAAAAGCGCGCGTGAGCGTGGATTTTTTTTTTTTTTTTTTTGCTTTGGTATTTGTTTGCGTGTCTATGATTACAATTTGCATCGTTTTTGACAACAAAACATATACGACCTTTGGGGTGTCAGTGTCCATTTAAGCTTCGGTATCTTATAATAGCGGATCCGTATTTTCGGGGTCTATTTTTCTACGAATTCGAAAGTGTTATTTTCGGGGTCCATTTTTTTTCCCACGAATTTCGTGCTTTTCGGTAGCAAATTTCGGAATCCCACGAAAAATCGGGGATTATCGAGGTTGGTGTGAAAGAAATTAGGACGCAGGCATGAGATTCCCCGACCTCCATGGAACATACGCGTGCCTCAATTACTTCCAAACGTCCCCGTATCGATAAGAAAAAGAAACGAGATAAAATGCGTGGTTTCGAAGCACGAAACGGCCTTTCCGGACAGTTCGTTGGGGGCTGTGTTCCAGGTCATTAAAAAATAGAGCTCTAGACAAATATTTTCTTTCCGTGAAGCTTAGGTTTTTTTTTTTTTTTTTTTTTTTTTTTTTTTATCAAAGGTTAGCTCCAATTCAGAGTTTTTCAAAACCCCGAATGGTAGGGGATTAATTTTCGGAGTTTTTCAGTATTTACCGAGAACACGGAACTCCACCTATAATGCAGTGGAAATTACAAACTGGGTTCTCGTTATGTGCTGTAGTCATCACGTTCTAGAGAGCGGGAAAATTGAAATTTATGTAAACAACACTGTGTGGGAAGCCCTCGAATAATGATTTTATAATTTGCATATTTAGTTTCATCAGCCTTTAGAATGTTACCACATAAGTGAAGTCAGTCTTACTTTTCTCTGCTGCACTGCTACCGGTGGACAATTCACCGACTACAGCACGCTGAGTGCAACCTCAAACCGGACATCCTTAAGGCCTATTCCACGGTCCCATCGAAACCGTCAAACATTGGAAATATTCATGCGGCCCCATAAGGCCTCTTTGGGAGTCATATATAATGTGTGCTAATATGCACTTTACTATGATTTGCGATATGACAAATTTACATAGGAAAAGAATCTACTGTGAGAAAGCTGCGCTTGCACGTTGAATGCTTAGCTGTTCAAAATTGTAAAAAAAATGTTTTTAGTTATTTTTCGTGCAGGTGTTTTCTTTTGAAGGGGAATAGCAAGCATAGGCAGCCTCACACATAAACCTCGCGACACAGATTCTTCTACGTTTGGCTTTCCCAATAATGTCTCGAGGATATTAAACTGGTTTTCGTCAGAATGCCAGCTTGCAGTGCCATAACACCATAATGTAAAGAGAACAGCCGTTTTTATGGGTTATACGACTTTAATTTACAAAAGCTTTAAACATGCTGTTAATTGTGAGAAATCGGAACTTGGAAATTTAAGCGAATTACAGCCATGCATCACGCATTATTATTTGCCACAAAAATTGTGTGTTATTTAAATGATAAATACCACAAGAAAAACCTGCCATAAACTTAGTTATAACAGAATAGTCGTGCTATTTAGCTATTTTTTTACATTTTAATATAGAAAGATGCTATATATCGCTCATGACTGCTCGCAAAACAGCAACGCATTCATTTTATGACTAAATATTTCACGGTTTTAAACATTTAGTATTGACAACAAATAACAACGAGAAATGACTTGCTATTTCCTCCAGGTACAATCGTTAAAGGTGGCACTCGGCGCGCCCATAAAGTAAGTTCCGCTTTGAAATACAAGACTTATCCAGCATTGTTCGTCAAATGCCTTATTTTCAATTAATACTGCATGCTTTAATCTATCTTTCGATCTCATCATGTTATATGCTAAGGCGTTATCCTATCGTGGCATAAAATTTTAGGTACGCTCCACGTAGATATAATTCTGCTGCCTGCGTCAGTTGAGCCAAGACCTTTGGCATCCATCGTGGAAACAATTTTTGCTACCGTGTTCTGTAAGGATTTCGAAACGTCAGGGGCATGCGTTGCAAGATAAAAAGTTGCAAAGCGTTGCTTCTCTAAAACGATTTCTTTCCCTTTTCTCTATCAAATCGTAAGTGACGAGAGATGGCCTGCTCTTCCACAATGCATCATGAATTCCCTGACGCGGTTCGCGAAACATTCGAACTCGATTCCGCACCATTCCTTCGTGCATCGCAAATATGTCGATGGATCTTTCATGCTTCGCATGGTCTGACATTTGTCGAGTTTTTAATATTTTACCACGGACCCCAACTTCGAAGTCGGAGGGCCGCTCTATTCACTGAGACAAAAACATATATTGCCAAGCACAAACCGCAAAAAATATCCACAGCCTCACAAAGTGGCGTCAGAACGCAACTTATGGAGACTGGAGAACAGAACTGCGCATGCGTGACTCAGAAGCAGACAGTCTCACGGAGTGCTGCATATAGTATAAATTGACCCGTGTGGGCTATGTACAGTTATTCAGAGAAAAGCGCCCCAGAAAAAAGAGGACAAGGAGGACAAGACATCACAGAGCGCTACTTACAACTGAAAGTTTTATTGAAAACATAATTATTTCTAGATACAATCGCCCTCCCCGCATAAAAAGGCGAATGCCTTATCGCTTATGTCCACCGACGGTGTACTTTAGCAGCTTTCCTCACCTGCCCGCTTTATATTGTACGCTTCGAATAGCTCTCTCTTTCTCTCCGTTTTGTTTTTAAGTTTCCCGAGAATCCTTGTTTTCTGCAGATTTGGTACACCACGGGCATCTGTTACAGTGAACAGGAGGATTGCCGGAGAGAAAATTTCTGGTCGAAACGCGTGCGCGCGCGTATGTGCATTTGTGTTCTGTAGCACCCTTACATAGCGCAGTCAACGAATTTTGAAGCTTATTTCTTTTCACAGTGCGCTTTCACACCTTTCTTGTTATTGATTCTTGAGCACCGCGCGGATGGTTTGTTTAAGAGATGAGAAAACAACAGGAACCTAAAAATAAATAAAAAACGGGCTCCTTTTATAAACAAACTATCGGGGCTGTGCTCAAACATCAATAACAAGAAAGAGGTGAAAGCGCCATGTGAAAAGAAACACGCTACAAAGTTCGTTGACTCTGCCACGTTAGCGGTCTACGAAATATCAATGCCATGCGGAAAGGTGTACGTGGGGCAGACGGGGCACTGCATCAACGATCGGGAGAGTGAACACGCGTACCGATCAGAAATTCTCCCTCGGGCAATCGGGCTGTTCACTGTAAGAGATGCCCGTGTTGCCCGTTGCCAACAAATCTGAGGAGAACAAGAATACTTGGGAAACTTAAAAACAAAACGGAGAGAGAGAGAGAGAGAGAGAGAGAGAGAGAGAGAGCTATTCGAAGCGTACAATATAAGGCTGGCAGGAGAGGAAAGCTCCGTATGAGTGCACCGTCGGTCCGCCTATTGCCGATAAGGAATTTGCCTTCTTATGCGGGGAGGGTGATTGTGTCTATAAATAATTGTGTGTTTTGAATAAAACTTTCAGTTGTAAGTAGCTCTGTGCTGCCTTGTCTCACTTGCTCTCCTTTTTTTTTTTTGGGGGGGGGGGGGGGAGGGGGGCGCTTTCATCTGAATAGACATGACACAACTGGCCCAATTATTCATTTCGTTACCACTTATGTACAGTTAGGCAAGCAGTATACTTACGCCACGCTTAAAGAGCATCGTTCAACTCCTCGGTTCATTTCCCAAGCTATGCTGCCACCAAGATCTTGAGCACTATGCATATTCACGGACTCATTATATGCCCCTGGTACAAAAGAGTTAGTTCAGGTAGTGAAACTTTCACACGAGTTAAGACAGAACCCCTGAAACAAAAAGAGGTCCCATTAGATGTGGAGTTATCAACTCTTTGACCGAGTGTACAATGGGTATAAGCTGTGTTGTCAAAAGTTGAAATTTTATTTAGCATAATCCTATATTCTGAGCTATCCAATAAAGCAGGGCAAAACGGTTATTGGAAGGAGTAGTGTCTGTCCCTTGTTTTATTTCAATTTGCTCGATCTTCAAACAATTTGGCTCTGCTGGCTCAAAATACTGCATGTTCTATCATTTTTACCGTACGACATATTCGAATTAGCGAATCATGTTAGCGTCATATCATGATTTTTCCAGACCTTCGTTTATTTTTTCTAACAATAAACATACCTTAGAATATAGAAGTATGGACGTTTTTGCTGGTTGTTTGTAAAATGACAAAAAAAGTATGCTATGAATTTGTGTTTTCCTTTCCTCCGAATAATTTAACTTATTATTTAAACTTCGTTATTGTTCGTGAATACCAACTTCTTTATCAGGATAACATATACAATCGTGTCGTATTACTAGAAGAACTTGTAGTGGCCCACGTGTCCACCTCACTTTTTTTTACCTCAAAAGAAGAACAAAACGCTAAAGTCACGTTACAAAAACGATACTGACTCATGCTGCGTGGAGTTTAGCACCGCTAACAAATACCCAACACTTTTTATCGACTAAGAGTGAGAGGTTTTTCCGCAACATCTGTTATTTTCGGCAGTATGACCGGTTCAAAGACATGTCCTGTTGTTCGATTGTGACTCTCCAGTGTGTTGCAAGAACATTTGACACGTCTGGGAGCATTGTCTGCTAGACGTTTGCTGGGTGTGACTGAGCTGTCATTTTTTATTGGACACGATAATCCATCCAGACAATCCTTTCGACGTGTTGTCAGAAGCATGCATATAAAACGCTAAACAAAGTACGGAAACGGTTATGATACTTTTCTTTTTCTCACAATTGCCTATAGTTTTTTTTTTTTTTTTGTAGGCATGGTTTTAAAAGCGGAGCTAACGTTTGCATAAAACTTCTTTAGTCGCGGTGCTTGCAAACAGGTTAGCCCGATAGAGATCATTCGTCGTCAATTCTGTGTCATTAATGTTTAATTCAACCAGGCCCGGAGTGCATTTGCAGATTAAACACCTTAACACTGCAGGACAAAACATCAATCCACACAACGGCTATGCAGCAACCTAATTCGTACTTCGAATAAATCGTCTTATCCTGATTTTTTTTTTTGTCGCCATTTAAAGAAAGGTAAACGAAAATTAAACAGACGCATGCTCTTGTTTACGTTAAAGAATCAAAGAAACAGCGTCAAGAAAAGCCTCAATCGGTGCTTCTATACACGGTACAGCTGGAGAAAGCACAATAGTAATACAAATTCACTAACGATGAACTTGTGTCGGTTTGTTTTACTTTTCAGTGTCTGTGCAATTCGCTTCGGCTATTATATGCTCCAACTGACCGAATGGTAAATGGTCATAATTTGAGGCAACAATCTCGATCGAGCTGCTTTCAACAGAATTAAACGTTTATGACGTGCAATCGATCTCAATGTTTCGTTGTATATTTTGGGGACTATTTGCGAGAAAAACGATGTGTAGCATATGACCATACATCTGCTAGATAGCAGTCCACATCGCGAAGAAAAAATGACAAAAACGTTTTAGTTAACGAGAGATTTCCCTTAAACTTAAAAAAAAAAGCAAACAAAAAACAGTCGAATCGGACACGAGGCGCGCAACAGCTACACATCGCTCGGTCTACGCGATTAACTGAACCGTAACGCTAAACGTAAATTACGACAGAGAGAAACAGCAGTTGTACTCTTGCGAAACACAGATGAACAATTTCGTTGCCGGGCACCCCCACGCGGCGGAAAAACAAACAGCTGTTGCCACGTTTTAAACACGCAAATCGTTTTGGCGCCATTTTTTTTTTTTTTTGCACCAATTGGATTGCGAAGGCGGGAAACTTGGGAATCCGTTGAGGCATGACGATAAAAGAAAAAAAGAAAAACGCGTGTCTGAACCTTTAGCTTGAACAGATTGTTAGCGTCACCTGTTGGAAAAATGGTCTTAACACCCCACGCTCTGATTGGTGTGCTCGCTCCCTTGTTGTTAGCGTTTCTTGTTTCTTTTTTACCAGACTCGTGAATCTTTCATTAGTCATTGTTTTATAGTGTTTTTGCGTAAGTTTTAAAAAGCAACCTAGCAATTTTCGCGAGGTTATTATTATTTTTTTTTAATCCGATTAGATTTTAGCATGATGACTTTAACCTAAAACTAAAACAGAAGGAGGCCTTTTTTTTTACAATGGTAGAAGAGGAACGGACAGACACGTCTCTAGGCGCGCCTGTGCCTGTTTCTTTTTCTACAACTGTAAAAATGTTTTCCTCCTTTTTCTCCAGTCTCGGGTTAAAGTCATCACGATGAACTTCCACCAGCTCGCCTGCGCTCTGACTGTATTTTGAGATTTTAAATAATGACGTTCCTATCAATCGAAATAATTTTTTTTTTAAATCTAATTTACGCGCCAGGTAGATTAGCCCATAATTACTAAAACCATATAAGGTAATCTATTTGTACATATTAGGGTGGTTGATCACATGTAAAGCGTTCGAAATTCTGATTTTTTAAGCGACCTTCCACGACTAAATATCAAACAGATCATATACAGTCAACTCAAGAATATACTTTCCATACGAATTTATAAAGCACGTTTTAAAATGTCTCCCAGTTCTGAAGCGCCCTGATTATGACAAATTGGTACCTCTGTGTTTGCTAGTATAATCGGTACGTCTGTGACGGGTCTCCACAAAATTCGAAGAATATACTAATATAGAATGCGTGATAAATGTTTTGAAAAGCCTTCCCTGTTGGTAATACTACTGCAAGTCGCCTCTCAGTTTTTGTTTTGTTTTTTTTCCTCTGTTGATCTTCATTAGCAGTAATGCAACCCCATTGCAACAAAGTCCCCGAGGCATGAGACGCTATTTAATCTACAATCACTTTGCGCACATCTAGGTTATTTTATGCCTTACTTGTACAAACAACTCGGTTCACAGTATTAGGAAAGGGGGGCAACGTAAATGTTTATTGACGTGGCGAATTCTTTGTTTGCTGCCTCTTTAAACTTGATATTCCCACGCAGGGCGACATGCAGAATGTTCCAAAAGAAGCGTCGAATATTCTGTTTCAAACAACGCTTCATCGCAACCAAAACCACGCTAACAAGACCAACTATGACCGTCATAAAAATGCTAAGATGTTCGCAAGGCATGATGCTAGAATAGTGTTATCCTGATACCAGCACCTTGCGCTGACTTACGTGTTTGTGCACATATCATACTGCAAACTCCGTACAACTGCTGGGGCTAATTAACGTTGCTACAAGAAACAGAAAAAGCAATACAAGCCAATGAACACGCGGAGGTGCAAAGTCAAACAAGAAGCTTAATATCGCTATGATAAGTTTAAATGCTCGCCGTGCGTTACTTATGCAGCGCACTTTTATCTTTTTACGTCGTTTATTTCTACGAACGTCTAACTAACAAACCAGGTAATATATATTACTGAAAGCTTGTTAAATTCATACATGAAGTCCTACAAAGCGTTCCCCGATCGTCGCTTCAAGGTGCAGATTTCATCGATAAAAATATTATTCGCAGTAATACCTATACGTAACACAACGTATAGGTATAGGTATCGCAACACATAAATCAACTTAAAGAGGACTTGGCATTTCGGTATTTGGTTCATCTGTCATCAAAGTTCTGTATTCTTTAGCGAGCAGATTGCATTAAGCCTCGATTCGTCCACGCCCTCAAAGAGCTTTGCCTGGAGATAGCTTCATGCCACCTCAACTACGCGTTGTATGGCCAATTCGCGGCGATAAGATCACACCGTGATTTTCCCATTAAGTCGATTTGTTGTCCCGCTTTTCTTTCGCCGTTTAACGGCCTACGTTTTCGTTCTTGTTTCGCAGCAGAGATATAGCCTCAGAGAAAATTATCGGGCGCAGCTGTCGTCACGCGACATGGTTGTCTGATCTCAATCGTAACCGATAATTCGCCATGCAATACGAGGGTTCAAGGTTCGACAGGGGAAGCTGAGGATACCAAAATTTTTGGGCAATATACTACCATCTACAGAGTCCGTGAGATAAAATGAATCCTGTTTTTCGGGATGGCTAAATACTATCCACGCATCGCAGAGAGCTGAAATTCCGTGAGATGCAAAAGATGGGAGATCATCAAATGACCGGGATCGAAATTTCTTTAAGAACCGACGTTTCCTTAAGCCTAATGTTCGTCAAAACAGGAAAACGTTGTGGGCGCATATGGAAGTCGGCGAAACAATCTTGTCAGCACAAAAAGCTATATTGCTTTCTTCCTTACAAGCTTTTTTTTTATGTTACAGGCGCCCGCTTTGTGATGTATTGGTTCGACAAATATTACGTTTAGGCGGGCAAATTGTGTTTTGCTGTGTTATCTTTTGTGCGAAGTAACGTCATGATCTCCAACTTTCGCATCCCATCACCACCGCTAGCGTCGCATTCTGATTAAGTTACAGCTTTGTGTATGTGCGAAGTTTATTTACCCGGGCCAAAAAAAAACAACTGGGTTTTAGTTTCTTTTACGGACCCGGTAGAACAGAATGCCAGTACAGCTCATTGTGAATCGTAAATTACAGGTGGATGTGGCAAGCAAACCACTTGCGATTCGAGGGGTGTGTGTTTGGATTGTCTTTCGCTCTTAAACTCGCAAACTCAAAGTCTAATCTTAAAAAAAAAAAAAAGAGAAAAATGAGGGAAAGCTTTGCGTCAGCTCTTCCTAATTCGATTAATCAATTACAGTCTCAATTTTTTTTCAAAGCTGTGTTAGCTGCTGAAACGATTGACCATGACAAAATAATCGAAGGTGTTTCGCGCGTGCCCTTGTCTGCAAACTGGATTTCAGGTTTCCAGCAAGAAATCCAGTGATATTTTCAGTTCCATAATTCAGTTAGCGAAAAGTTATACTGTTTTTTTCTTTTTTTTTTTTTTCCTTTTTTGCGGTAGGGTGGTCATTCCATCTACTGTATATTTTTCGCCCGGACATTGGAGGTTTCGTTTCGATACCGACAAGAATACCAGACAAACAAACAAACCCTATACCTGCAGCGAGCGATATTTTATTTTTTTTTAGTTCTTTGATACTCCTAAATGCTAGAAGCTTCCTCCTGTGCTTTCTCGCAGTCTCCGCGTCATCCCAAAACCTGTACACGGAGCGCTACCTGGGCCTATATGGTATCTCACTACTGCTCGCCGTGTTATCTCTAAAATTAAACTACGGCCTCAATGAAGATATGCCAGTCCCATCAAGGCGCCTCCTCAGTACCCTAGCGACTACAGTAGAAGAAAAGTAGTTCTCAATTTGTTTTAATGGTGAAGCGATTTAAGTTAATAAATATATGTCCGTGAACTACGTTTTTCCCTTAGACGTCATCAGATCCCAACACCGCATTATCCTCCAAGCAATGCAATTTGAGTTCTTGAGGGTGTTGTCAGTAAACAAGAGTGGACATAAATTTATGAACTTGATCAAAACTAAAATATGCTGGGAATTAATAAAATGCTGAAAGATTTCGATGCAAAACATAAGAGCACCAGCCTGAGACATGATTGGAAACATAGGGGCCGCATTTACATCACGGGCATCGTTATTAATGTACAACTTGAAAAATAAACTTTCCACTTACCTTGGTGATGTCCTTCAGCGTGAGTTCCAGATCAAGTCCACAAACACAGCAGTCCACAGTCCTCGGGAACAGTTCTTGTTCACTCACTTCCGCGCACACCCTGAAGTCGCCCCATAAATCTCTACACATTTTGTTTCGACAACGTTTATGCTTCAACCAACATTAAAAACTAAGCCATCTATTTACTTGAAATTCCGGTAAGCCCAATGCATATCTCAATCTAATCATAATGTAATATTTGCATTACATAACTTCAAAAATAATTGAAGACGATCATGTTCCCATCTGCCACAAAACACCAAGGAGTCGGTAGTGTTAAATAAGCGATGGTGATGACTCGTGACCCCGTGTTGGGTTCCAAATTTAAAACGGATTCCATTTTCCATTTACCAAGTACCGAAGAACTTTTTAGAGTCTGCAGGCGGTAGTTCGTATCTTTTAAAAAGTGTATTGGTGCCACGAATGTTTGTGATACTATAAGTACTGTCCTAAAACTGTACGCGGCCACTACCTTGCCTTCCTAAACACTGTGCACGGCTTATAAAAAACCGTTAGCTTTTACGGCGATTAAAATAAACTGCGCTTACTTTCACCAGAGAAAGTCTCAAAGCTTAGGCACTCCTCTCAAAATATTCGAAACACAACCTTGCGTTCTCTTTCCCCCCTAAAAAAAAATTGAACCTCGCCTAGCCTAATTTCATCACGCCAAAAGCAACCGGGAAGAGACGAGAAGCGGCGAGATCCTGTCCATTCGAATCCCAGGTTTAGAATGACGGGCCCGATTTGGCCTCCGCAATACCAAAAGTCCCCATTTTTTTTTTCTCTCCTTTCATTCTTCTTTTTATATCTATCATTACCAGACTTATCTTCAGCCGAAGCTATACTGCTGGCAGGCACGGACACCTCCCTCGCCCCTTTCCTTCTCAAACTATTTTCCTCCTTTCCACTTTATGGCTCAAAGTTTCCGTGGCGTTATGGGAGGCTCGCATTTTTCGGGCGGTTCGGGCGGGGGTACTTTTGTGAGGGGTCGACGCTGTAGCTGCAGGGAGGGGAGAGGGGAGGGGGGTTGCGTAAGGGGGAGGAGTTTAATAGAATTTTCCTCTCCCTTAACTTAGGCTTCCCCTATTCCCTTCGCATCGCCGTCCTCCCCCTCCCCTTTTCTTAACCTTCTTTCTGCTTCGGTTTTCTGAAGCTCGTAGCACTAGGGGTCCTAACTCCCCTCACCCACTTTCTTACACCTTCTCTCCTAGTAGGGTGAGCTAGGCGTTTAGCAATAATGTTTATTTTTAATGCCCGCGCACGTATGTTCGTTTCAGAATTCTGAGACATTTCGGTGTGCGAGGATATCAACTGTTTCTCCTCTTTTTTTTTTATGATAGCCTGACAAGTCACGGGAGCCAGGCGGAAGCACGGAACGCACAAACTCGTAGAAGTGGAAGCGTCGGCGTAGCAAACCTGTCGTAGGACAGCAGAAATTGTAATACTCTTGTTCCAACGTTACGTTGCATTTTTAGCACTTAATGAAGCTAAATACTACCCGGCACAGGAGGACTCTGCTTTCAAGCTATTTCAACCGAACAGATAATTCATACTTGTGAGAAATGCGGTTCGAGTTCCTTGTTTAATGGGTTAAAGAAAGGACAAACCAAACATAAGATAATGCTTGCAAACGAAGCCCCTAGATACCTTTGAGTTGCAATAGACGTTACGCCAAGAAACCTAGACTTGGTATTTTTAGTAGGGGTGTGCGAATATTAAAATTTTCGAATACGAATCGAATACGAATAAGACAAAAAACGGGCTTCGAATATCGAATCGAATATCTGTCTCGAAATACAAAATTGCAAAACAAGAGGTAAGAGCAGGTTTTATTGCTTTTTTTTAAATAAATCAATGAACCTGCATTTTACTGGGCTGCAGCAGGCTAAAGATACTTCTAGTAATGCACTCATTACAAATTATCCTGTAGGAAAATTAACTGTTCAACGTGTTCAGAAAGTAAGCGCTCGCTACGCGCCGTGACAACATTTCCGCCAGTAAAAAGACCCTTTCAGTCGGGAAGCCTGCTAAATTTCATTAAAATTCGAAGAAGTTCGACTTATGGACAGTGTTGCCCGGCTACTACACGAATATTTCGAATTTTGGAGAACAAATAATTTAGAAAGTAATTCATTTTATATTTATAAAATGCTTACCAATGTTTTCGCCATATAAAAGCGAAAATATGCGCTTTTAACGCTTTCATTAGTTATTAATGTGAACCAGTGATGCCAATAAACCCAACAAATATTGCACTTTTCCTCCGCCAGGTGGAATCAACTATAGTCCGTTGCAACCTAAAAACGAACGCTGGAGAAGAAAGGGGGAAACCTCCTTTTCTCTTTAGCGTTCCGTCTGCTTCCTCCTCCCCGGCCCGTCTTACCCTCGCCCTTCGTTCTTAGGTTGCAACGGACTATAGTTTTTTTTTTTCTAATTTTTGCGCAAGCTCACAAAAGTCGAACTTCAGTCGAGCCTTTGTCGAACATCATGTTGAAAGTTCGAAAAAGTCGAACTTGGTCGAACTCGGCCTGGGCAGGTTCGCGACATCCCTAGTTTTGACTGCGCGGGAGTGGAAGGAGTTGTTGTCGATGGCGATGCAATGTTCTGCTCGCACCTAGCTTTTTCTTTCTTTTTTAATTTTCAAACATTTATATTAGATAACACACTGGAGATTTATTTTATATTTATATTTCGCTCTCGAGGTTTATTTTATTGTATCAATTCATAGAACGCGCAATTACATCACACATTGCTATAAAAGTGCCACACATTAAAGGGCTTGGTGAAAAAGAAACCGAAATTGATCCTGTCTTAATTGCTGCCATCGGACAGAGAAACAGAGCAGACCGATAACACTCGCATCATACGCCTTTCTCAGTGAATAAACATATTAATAAGGGAATGCGTGGCAGGCAGATTATTCGTTACTTGCTCGAATATTCGCAGTTTGTGCGAATATTCGCCATTTTTACCGAATATGCAATTTTCGAATCGAATACGTTTCGAATAAGTAAAATATTCGATTCGTATTCGAAATTTCGAATATTCGCACACCCCTAATTTTTAGTCAAAGAAGATAGACCTATTCTCGGCTGCCTTTCTGAGGCTTTCAGTAGTTTCAGTATTTTGATTTTCAAGGTTTTGCAGGAAATATATTACGGCTACTTCATAATGAGCTTCAAGGAGATTTGGAATTTTAGGCTTTGCTTTCATGTTTATAAAAAAAACTCTCAGACATAAATCTTTTATAAAATTGTTTTCTACCGACATGTAACTGTAAAAGACGTCTTCTCATAACAACAATCGGCGGGAACACCATTGAGTAAAAGTGTTTTATATACAACTGAAGATATTACCACTTTTCATCGAGGGAACGTCAAAAACAAAACGCTATATATGGATCTCAGACACTGATTCAACATATATCATTTGCGGTATAATTTTGGATAAGATTTATACTCGAACATGAATAAATTAACTATACCTAAATTATCGTACACTATAAAAAAAAAAGTGTGTCGTCTTACGCCCTTTTGTCCCATATAGCGCACTTCGAAACTTCCGTCCAACGTACAGCTGACGTCAAAAAGATGGCCCCAACTTTTAGGAGGGGCTTGAGAACGGCGCGATATAACTTAATACACAGCTAAACAACGTCGCAAAGGCTACAGAAAGAAAACACTGAAATTTTGCAGTAGGGCCAAGAAATACTCCGATTATTTTTATTTTTTTTTGTAGTTAGTAACACGTACATTAGCTATTTTAATACCAACTTTCACGAGCGACTTGATGGCCGAGTGGTACATTCGGCTCTCAAGCCGCCCGTGAAAGTTGGTATACCGTCGGTTCGACGTCAGAGCACTCACTGTACGTCGAACTGAAGTTTTGGGGTGTCTTATATGGGACGAAGGATCTAAGAATATATCATTATCTTTTCTTCTTCTGAGAATGTATAGTTGAGTGGACAACGGCGACTATTGTAGGTCAGTGGTCACTGCAATGAGAGGCTTAGCCCAAAACAATCTCGCTGCGGGAATCAACAAACCCCGCCAAAAATCGCTCTACGGACCCAACGTGCAATGGTTATCAAAAAGCGAATTAACGAACTCCGCCCTTGTCTTGAGTTTTCGAACTTTTGACATGGTCACACGTTGGGGAAATTAAGACACTTAGAAATTAATATATTTTTGCTTAAGCAGGACACATGCAAGAGGCAAGCTTCAGTCCATGGTATAGAGTACAAAACGAAAAGATGCTACTAGTAGTTTTTTTAACAACGCTCTTCCTAAGGGCTAGACGACTTGATTGAAAATACGTTATTAATTCGGGAATACTGAGTAGAATCGTTACTGGCTCATAAGCCGGAAGCGAAAGAGTCGAGGTATGAGGCATATGGTGATGAAGAAGAATGTACAGAATGCTGTCCTTAAGGCCCACTTTACGCGCGAAATAAAGAAGGGTACCCAGGACACCCTTCTAGAATTTTCTTCGCTTTGCTAAAGTCGCAGAAGGGCAGAAACCAACGAAAGCAATGCTGGCAGATAATCAACAAAATCAGCTAAGCAACAAAAGAAAAGAAACAAACAAAAACAGAGTATATACTCACTTCCAAACGTTCGAAATAAACTGTCGAACCTCTCGAACACGTGAAGATCTGAACCAGGGTGCCTTCTTTTGCGAGAACACGTTGGGAAGCACCGATATCGGCCCGTGAAACCGACGAGAGCAATATCGGGTCAGGATGAGGTTCCGACCGAGGTTCCGCGAAAGGTTGAAATCGAGTCATCTGCGGAAAGGAAGTTCGCGGGGAAGCGACAAGGGCTTCACCGTTCCGACGGACATCCTACGTACGTAGACGCGTCATATCGGAGAGGGGAGCGTTCCACACTTATCAAGCCCAGTCGTCTGTCCCTTTGTTCTGTAATCCGCGCTCCAACGGTCTTAGGCTTAGAGCTCGCCCATTTGAAAAGCGGGACATGGCACGTACCGAGCATCTCATTATCGCCTCACAGCCAATCAGATCGCAGTATTTGCCCATAAGAAGGCCGAACAACCAATCACGAAGCAAGACGGATGAATATAATAATCCACAATTCCCGTTTCTTAAGTTGTCGGTGCATGTCACCCATTTCGAAGTAGAGTTATGCCATTTTATTAGAACTTTTTTTTTTCTCATATAAAAAAATTGGAATGTGTGCATGTTTATACAGCCTAGAACCTAGTCTGCCTCAACGGGCGACTTGTCTCCCAGCTGTAGATGAGAAATTTAGCCAGTGCAGTACAAACTGCTAGCCTGGGGGTCTTTAACGTGCATCACGCAGTAGTGATACACGTCCGTACGCCGGTACGATGCTCATCCAGATCGAAACGGGCAGGGGTGGGGATTGAGCCCAGGATCCCTGGGCTCTGCAGCGCGAGCTTTTGCTCCACGTGCTCCGAGCTGGTGTGCGCTAGCTCACTGGGCCACCGATCCCCCCCCCCCCCTTTTTTTTTCTCTCGTTTTACTGCCAAGGATATGACCCATTGCTTATAGGTATATACTTAGTTGAAGCAGGTAAATTATATCAGTTCTGCAACGCTTACAACGCAAAAAAAAAAAAATGGAGAGAGTTTAAGGGGTATTATATTGATTTCCTAAGACTGCATTAGGACCGTCTCCCGATTTGTAAGTTTGTCATAAATTAAAAAAAAGCTATGTTATTATTGTGTAAATATAGAACAAAATAACCGAAACAAAAGATAAATTCCTTTTATCAGAAATGCAGCAGGTCTTCCTGTTCATTCGCCTTCAATAAATATTCAATTAGCCTGCAATATTTCGAGAACCTCTAGGGGCTACTAAAACCTGTAAGTAAAAGGGAAAAAAATTAATGTCCTGTAGAAGTCTCGTTACATGGGTCTCACTCCGGAAGCTTCAACAGAGCTCAATTTATGACGCAGATAAAAAGTTATGCGTTGTTTCATTTGAACAAATTTCTTTCCATGGCTAGTTAGTGTCCATGCTTACTGTAACTAACCCGTATAAAACCGCACCTATTTTCCCACCCACATTTATGGTAGGTAGGTATCAGCGCAGGTATGCGCAAACAAAAAAGCAATATATATAAGATGACTGACAGATTCCTGTTTTTGCGCGCGCATTAATTCGTAGACAATACCTGGATGAGTTTATCGTCAAACTTCCACTCGACTGCCTTATTCTATTTGCCTCTCGTTCCCGGAAATGGAATATTTAATTATATAATTCCGTCTTCATGGTGGCGTCTCATCGTGAAAAAGACTGACTGTCGGCTAATTCGCATTTCTTTTTTTTTTTTTTGCCGTTTATATGATAAACCTTACGTTCGTAACTCCTTCCACCTGCAGTCTAAGAGATCTGGAACCGCTACTTATCCTCGAAGCACTTAAAAGGACCAATCACGTATTCCCAGTCTCGTGATTGGCCGAGCTCCCTTCCTAGATTGCAGCGGTTCGATCTCCGAAGTGCCTCGCGGAAAAGTAGCCGCTCCAGATTTCTTTGAGTGTGGATTAGTGCAGATGGAATTACGACACAAATCATCGAACACACGAGAAAAAAACTTGTAACTTACATGTCAGTATAGACCAACACACTGGTGACAATCAAGTCAGCGGTTGGCCACAACAGGTGCATTGCGCGTGCGCAGAAACCAGATCACCGTGAAGCCTGGGCGCATGCGCAGTGCCGATAGCAGCGCCACCGCAGTGCCGTGACGTCAGTGAGTCCAGTGGGTATATCAAACATTTGGCTAAAAACCCCGAGACTGGGACGAGAAGGGACGGACAAACACAAAGTCTCAAAACGCATGGCACTATTTAAGACTTTGTGTTTCTCCGTTCCTTCTTGTCCCAGTCTCGGGGTTTTTAGTCAAATGCTTAACCGCCACCAGCTCGTTTGCGCCCAATCCTTTTGGGTATATCGTGTAACGTAATAAAATTAGTAGACAGGAGTCAAACGCACGTTTACCGAGCAAAGTGTAAAACCGCCCCACGTTGGTGTATCGCATGAAAAACATTTGACTGACCCAAAGTAATTTGGTCCTCTCGTCATTTTTGTTTAAAGGGGCGATGCAACAATTTTTGTAATTTGCGCAAATACCGCTTAGAACGGATCCCTGACATTAATGACCTATGAAACACGTGTTCGTTTTTGACCCCACGCAATAGAAGTCCCAGAAAAAAATTAAAGAAAAACGAGCAGCGTTCACGCCCTCAACTCGCAGCCAGAACAAGCGGCCGCGTGACCTGGAACCGATTATATGCCGCCAATGTTGATCATAGCCACGCGCTGGGGTTTGCAAAGCACAGGACACGCGCTGAGTTCCAGACATTGTTATGGCTCGGCTATTGTCGTCGTTGCAGCGATTGGACACGGGCCACTACCCGAATGCTTCTCGTGCTAGTAATTATCACGAGCCCAAATCGAGTGCCCACGCAATGCTCGGGTTCAATCTATGAATAGCATTCAAATATCGTCATATGGGTGTACTGCGATCCCCACGTTACGTCATCAAATTTTGCAAAGGAGAGATTGAATGAAAATGATCGCTTTTGTCCTTGAAATTACACCGCAACAAAAGAGTTTCTTGGCCAGTGGCGTTGCGTGCGAGTATCCTTGAGTCCCGCCAGTAAGCTCGAGTAAAGTGAAAAACATTCCAACTAAATATCGTTGCACAACTCTTTTAAGGAGAACAGAGGTTTCGAAAGTGGAAGTTATGTAACTGACGTGCATTTGGCGACACTCCTAACGCAAACAAACCATTGTCGTTTTTTTTTGTTTTTTTTTAGTATTGAGAATGCCTTAAAACGTACTATAGATCTGGAAAGTGGTCAGTTGGGGTACTAAACTAAGTAGTAATACATTTTTGATGCCCGTCAAAAACCATTTAAAGTAAAACGAAAAAAAAATAATGGAGTTGTGTTCGCGCTAACGGTGTCGCGCAATGTACCTGACAAGTACCTATAGAAGAGCAGAATCCCCGCAGTTGTAGGGATCACCATTATCGTTAGTTAAGGTGCCTCGCTGTTCTTTGCAGGGTGATGCGATTTTTGCAGCGCCCGTTACCGACAGCACGAAGTCATAAAAAAAGGTTTTAAATTAATGGCAAAGTGCCGGTCAAATCTGAGTTCAAAAGCTCAAGGAGAGAGATAATATTTCACGTTCAGACACAATAATATAAATAAGCATCGTACCCCAAAATGGCTACCCTAATACAAACGTGCCCACATCAAGGCACCATAGTGCTAATCCTCGCAAACATCGAAGTCAGAAAAAGTGCAGGTACACAGCTGCGGCCAAGTGCGCGAATAGAGACCCATTCCAAATCAGATCAACTGACCGCCCATCCCTTTCAACGAACCCGCATGACAATTGGGCGACCGTTAAATCCACACAATTCATCCCCTGGGCTCCCCATCCCGAAATCCAAAAGAACTGACCGGGCGGTCGGACTGTGGTCACTTTCTCTGCCCCCCCCTTCCCTCCCCCCCCCCCCCTCCTCCAACAAACAGGTACCACTATTGGAAGGAGGTTACGGTGGGTTATGGTCCCCGCAGTGACCACAGGGGGTACGTGGTGCACTCTTCCCCCCCCCTCCCCCTTAAAAAAAAAAAAGAAAGCAAAAGTTTTACAACAGACACGTCACGCGAAATCGAACGCGAAAATCTCCGCCAAATCGTTTTGTAGCTGACCTCCCAACCCCACTTCCCTTTCCTACCCACTCCGTAGTGACCACTGTATCCAGGAGAAAAAAAAAAACATAAAATAAATAAAAGCCCACTTTAAAAGTCAACCGGTGTTTCCTGTTAGTTTGTTTAATTTTTTTCGTATTTGTTATTTCTATTTTTTCTGTGGTTGGGCCTTCACGTTCCAGGACACATATCTACGGGAATGGGCAAGCACGTGTGCTTGTGTGTGTGTGTTTCCAAGAATTCGGGTACTTCGGTGCTTGTGCACGGATGCACGTGCGTATCGGCCTCTGGGCACCTATGTTCATTAAAACGTTTGAGCGTTCGTCAATGTCAAATTTATTTTATTCCAACATGAAACAAAATACAATGTAACATTAAAAAAAATATCTTTGAGATATTTA
This sequence comes from Ixodes persulcatus, assembly GCA_013358835.2. NCBI lineage: Eukaryota > Metazoa > Arthropoda > Arachnida > Ixodida > Ixodidae > Ixodes > Ixodes persulcatus. The sequence continues at coordinate 154,711 of JABSTQ010010245.1, forward strand.
GATTCGAGAACAATTGGCCGACTACGCCTCCCATTTGTACTGTAGTTATGGATATGCTGCGCTCTAAAATAACCCGAAACTCGTACTACTTCAGATACCAAGCGACGTTTTCATAACGGATATTTATGCACACTGTCCGGTCGTTTGGATCTGGAGGTGCGCGCGCGCATAAATACATGCCCGAGTGTGATGTTGCTTTTCGTCTGTGTCGATTCATACATCTCTAAGTCGCCATGCCTGCTATGCACTTTGATCCAGTAAGTACTTACGCGAATGTTCTTTCTCTAAAAATGCTGCGTATTTAACATTTTCCCCCCAAAAAGTCATTCACCGTCCACAGTCCAAGACTGACCGCTGACCCCTGACCTCCAGCACGAAGCGTCACTTACCAGACGACCGCCGCGACAGGGGCCACAGGTCAGTAATCTCTAACCCCCTGTTTCTTATTTTATTTATCCGGACGCTTCCTCCGACAGAGCTCCCCCCTAGCGGCGATCACAAAAGACACCGGAAATCGGACCCACACTTCCACATCCGCCATACTCCTCGCTTGCTTTTTCTTCCTCCCTACATTTTGAAGCGCGGTTGTTTTGCTGCTTTTTCTCCGGCACCGGCGCGCCGTAGGGTGGCGCTGTTGCTCGGATCCGTTCTGATGCCTGTATGGATTGCGTTTAGGATTTTGCCTGCCGGTGCTAAGGCCTTGTTTAAGCCCCCGTGTGTGTGAAATTTTTCATCCGCCGGTTGCGACATCCATATCTGTCCTCCTTGCCGGTATTGTTGAAGACGCGCATGCGCTTTGAGTTCCTACCTTAAAAAAAAAAAAAAAAATGGTTCTTAAACGGAGACAGTGTTTGCTCCGGTAGCGAAGTCGTTTATTGTAACAGTGATGGCAAAAAGCGACGGTGTGATACGTTTTTTATCACATTGAACGCTTAATCTTCATTTTAATTTTCACAACAGAGTAAATTACAAGGAACATGCTCGTGCGACATAATTATACTGTAATGTTTTTTTTTTTTCAATTTGTTTGTTTACATTTTTTGTTTAGAAGATGTGTTTTTAACGGCCATTTGGCTTTTTTGCGATTGCACAAGAACACACAAGAAAAAAACGCACACGTCTAAACATTACAGGATTAATATAAAAACAAAAGTAAATTTGACATTTTTGTCAATTATAAGATTAGCCTTTTTTCAATCACTATATCTAGGGTTCGGAGTTTTCGGTTTAAACCGATAAAAGTACGCCGAATCCAATTTCGGAAATTCGGTTTTAACCGAAAATTTTCAGTTTTTAGGTTCGGTATTTTCGATTGAAACCAATAAAAACCGAATCCATTTACTAAAATTCAGTTTTAATCGGAAAAGGTCACTTTGACCTTCCAGTCGTATACCGCAGAACCGTGGCGAAAAAGTGGAACGACAGTGGCTATCGAAACGTGTCCCAATATATGGGTGGTATACACGAATGGCATCACAACATTTTGGTTTAATGTGCGCATCATCGATCGGAACGTGAAGTCCGAAATGCCCCACGACTTCTAACTCTCACTCTAACTACTCACTTTTGCTAGGATTATGCCGAACTAACATTTATAACCAAGTTTCCTTGTTGTTTGAATTTTATGCAGAGCCAATATTTTATGTCCACTCCCTCTGTAATGCCCCTGGGCCCTGAGAGTATTGAAATAAATAAATAAAAAATAAATAAATAAATGTATGTATGCCCTTATTCTTTGTGTGATCACAAATATCAGAGCTACGTACAAGAATCATCTGATCCGGTGTCCATTGGTGTTTATTTTATATTCACCGAAAAAAGCCGATACACTTTTGTGGGTATAAATATACGCCGAAAAAAACCGAAAATTGTATTTTAAAATGAACGCCGAAAAAATTTCTCCGAATTTCGAAAAAATAGAAACCGAAAACGCAGAACCCTAACTATAACGCATTGAGCATTACTTTACGGTCATCTATCAGCGCTACACTCTTGAACTTATAAAGTTTTGTGTGTTTTTAAAAGCACTTACTGACCGCAGTGATAACTAAAGGTACAAACGTGGTCGACAGATATATTATAACATAGTCTATTCAATTTGTCATATTTGCTTTATTCGAGGGAATTTAGAATTAAGCTTTTTTTATAATTTGATTAGATTTGATTTTGATTTGAAAGCCTGTCTTGCCTGTTTGTCTTCAATGTCCTTCCTTATCGTAAATTGATAGAACAAGTGGCATAACTCCGGGACTAGAGCATTATTCAGTCAGCACGGGTTGAGTTCTATGCGATAGAAAAAATAATATAACTGCCATAAAATGACGATATAACAGTGTTATACCTCACAAGAAAAACGATAACGTATAGTTGGGGCCATGCCAAAAAGCACGTAAAATATCTGTGGCCTAGGATCAGGAGGCCGCAGCTCCTCGACGTCGTATGTTCACAAAATATATCGAACGTCCTCGAAGCTTGCTTGCAAAACAAAACGAAAAAATTGCACCCATGCAACCGTGAAACAGAATCATTCCATGCGGCTGCTGTCGCTTCGACGTTCGCCGTTAGCCCAAAGCACACGGCCGGGCCGAAACGGCGGAGAATAGGCCGAAACGCGCCACAATGCTCAAATACGTAAATATGCAGGGACGGGGGCGATGCCAAGGGTTCCGTTACAAAAAGAACCTTACTCACCGTCTCCGCGGGGTGGGCACAATGAAATCATATTTTTATTCATTTATTTATCTATTCAGTTTATGCGAGACTGTGTATGCTAACTTTGCTCGCTTGTGAATTAGGATACCCTTGCTCCAGTTTTTATAAGACGAGGGGCCGCCCCCCCCCCCCCCCCCCGACGGCTCCGCTACGTCTCAGCAGCAACGCATATTCGATCGAAAAAGCTAAAAGAAAAAAAAATATATATATTTTCAGTTTAGCCTCGAACGCGGTTAAAAAAAGAACGGACGCTAAACCGAAGAATAGATCCTAAGGACGCAAATATTCAAAAGGAGCAAGTGTCCGCCGAGGCGGAGATATGTAAACACAAAATACCAAAAATCCCGTATATATATTTTTGACAATAATTAAATAAGTTTGAAGGAAGAAAAAAGAAAACAAACGACGAAGCTGGCCTTCTCTTTTTCGTCAGGTACAGAGAGGGGAAGAAGATGGTTGCCAAATATCAAAAACGACCTAAACACAGCGAAGGCTATGTGTGTGTGTGTGTGTGTGGGGGGGGGGGGGACGCACAATGGTTCCCCCTTCTTATTTCGCTTTCAAAAAACCGTTACCCCACATATATTCTTTTTTCTTTAAAAAACCCGACGTTTTTTTTTTTTTTTTTACGTTCTCCCCGCTTCTTTCGTCTCAGCGGAAAGGAAAAAAAAAAAGAAAAAGAACACCTCCCGAAATAATAAAAAAAAAAGTTGACGAAATTTCAGGTTGGTATAGAAGAAAATGCGAGCGTCTGGCTTTCCGCACCCAGCCCAAGACCGCGTGCGCTTCGCCGACACACAAACACGAGACGGAGGAACCTCGACGACGCTCTTCTGTTACGGAAACACGCACACAGACACACACACACACACACACACACAAAAAAAAAAAGAGCCGTTAGAAGATGGCATCAAAAAGTGCCACAAGAAACCCGTGTTGACCTTTTCTTGTTCATGTTTAAGAGAGAAAAAAAAAATGAAGGGGGGAGAGAGAAAAAGAGAGAGGGGGAAGAAGAGGAGAGGAAAGCGACCTGAAAGAAGAATTTTGGTTGCGTCGCTCCGGTGTCTGTCTGTTAGCTCTGTCGGACGGGTCACGAATCAGAAAAGAAAATAAGAAAAAGGAAAGGGAGACCCAAAACGCTTCACTACAGAACCCGGGCTTGCATCGGATCGTGGGATTTTTCTGATGGGAACGGGGGAATAATACGGCGATCGGAGACTCGAGCAGGTGGGGACGTTTTTTTGTTGTTTCGTAGCGGTAGATTATTTTTTTTTTGTCATTGTAGTTTGTTTCTTGCGTGTGTTTATTGGCGGAGTCTAGACACTTTAGTTCCGCCGACGGTATTTTCTTCTGAGGAGGATATAAAGGTGCATCCCGAGCCTGGGGTACCTTTCGTCCTTTTACAGGAAGCTCCACTGCAAGAGCGAGCATCGCTGTAACGGCACTTTTGCCTCCTCCTCTTCTTTATATTTTTTTTTTTTTTGTTATGTTAAATGGCGCTGACGTCCTTGAGACGCGACCTAGTTTGTGGAGCTCTTCTTCTGCTATGTGAAAATAGCTCCACTTTCGCCCGGTGATGACTTTCCGATATTTATTTCCAGGTGGTAGGGGGGGGGGAGGCAGGCAACGGCGCACATGGTTCATAAAAAAACACATCTGGCGAACACTAAGGACCGTCGAGCCCAAGTCAGTATCTGGAGCTGAGCCGAAAGTGTATTTAAAAGAGTTTTCATATTGTTACAAAAAAACAAACAAAAAACGCCAGGTAGATGCCAGAATGCTTAAACCCAGGTTTGGCAATCCTAGGGGCCTAACTTGTAAAATTTTGCTTCGAGACGTTAGCTAGTGCCAAAGGGCTTCTCTTTAACTCTCTTCTGACTTTGCCTGGTTCACCACATAATTGCCAACGTTCCAGACTTGAGCCAATTAGAGTCACCGAATGCTCCCAGACTACCGAAACTCCCAAGCTTCGTTTCAGAACCGAGTGGCGGCGCGGCAGTCGCGATCCCCAATATGGCGCTGCTCAGTGTAACGTTCGTTTTCGTGTGAGCTCTTCAATCTACGTTCCTGGCCTTGTTCGAGGCGGGGTTTAAGCCGCACATCCGGAGGCCTCCTGGCTCGTGACGACGACCACTCCCCGAAGTGAAGAACCCAAGGGTCCAGTGGAGGTGGGAGAATTGGTAACGTAACGAACGGTTTAGTTACATGGTTGCGATACAGTCGTCAAATCCGAGAGAACAACGGAGCAGCCTCACGCTCCGCCTTATATAGGGTCCGTTTTCTCCCTCACTCCCCGCCAGGGCAGCAGGTGCGACGTAGCAAACCGCCGCCAAGTGCGTTGCAGCAAAGTCCGCCGCAATGTGCGACGCAGCCAAAGTTCTCCGCAGTTAGGCCATGCCTCTCTCCCCTTCCGGAGCGCACGAACCCACACGCACACAAACACGTCCCGTTGACGTCACGGACGCGTTGAGACTCGTTTCGGGCAGGCCCCGACAGGCGGGCGACGGTCCTGAACACGTCGGGACTCGTTTCGCGCAGGCCCGGACAGGAGGGCGACGGTCCCGGACAGATCGTGACTCGTTTCCGCAGCGTTGAAACTCGGAAGAAGGTCGCCGAAGGTTCCATTCTTAACAGCCTGTGGAGACACTGGTTTGTTTTTATTCAAGTCCCTTCCTTCGTTCCGAGCGGTGTGTGACTTGCTCTTCGCTGTCTCGTCTCTCTCCCTCTTTCGCCTCGAAACACATCGAAGTCGAGTGTTATATGCTTAGCGTCTGAGGCGTAGAGTTTGAAACGCAGCACCAGTGTAACCGGAGGGAGTAAACGAGCCGGCAGTCTTCTTTGGCAAACCAGATTAGCGGCTACTTGATATAAAAAATCGAGAGAAAATCAACGCACCTTCCGTTCGGTCCTATACTCATCGATGCCCAGAGCTCCCAACCGCGTGCATAACCGCCGCAGCCGTGGTCACGCAAAAACGTTTTATGTAGGTTTTTTTTTTTTTTTTTTTTGGGGGGGGGGGGGGGGGGGGGGGGCGGGGGGCTCGTTCACAAAATGGCCGACTGATAACTTCCGCCGCGGGCTAAGCCAGCCAATCAGAACTGGATTCTGCGGGATTCACTTCCGGTAAGCGGACTGAATGGAATTCGGTACTCTGGGAACATTCAGTGACTCTAGAGCCAATTAAAGATGTCGCGTACGAACCAAAGACCTGGCGGTGAAGCCTAAGTCTGGTACTTGCTTGGCAATGTAAGCCCCAAGTTACCAAGTGCAAACCGAACAATCAAACGTGAAGCCTAATTCTGGCATTTCCACGGGAAATCGGGCTCAAAGAAGCCAGGTGGCAATTGAACAACCGGGCAGTAAAGCCTAACTGTGGCAATTGTTTGGCAATTGAGGGCCAAAATACCCAGACTCTCCCCAAAGAATATCAAGTTTCGTATACCTTCTTTGTTTATTGTTTTGTTTTTTGTCTTTCAGGAATTAAAATTGTTCGACCAAAACCAAATGTTGGCCCAAAGAATTGTGCTACTTGGGCAGTCGTATATATACTTCACTTTGCAAAGCTATGTGCATTTTGGTACAGATCTAACCTCGAAAACCGCCATTTCCTTGTTTCTCTTTCTCTCTCGCTTCGTATCGTTGGTGACAGCTTAAAAGTTCAGGGGATGCTGCTCCCATCTTTTCTATACTTTAGCAGAGCAACGCTGGAGAGCAGGAGGCCACTTCTTCAGCGTTTGCTCTGCCAAATTAAAAAGAGATGGGAGGAACTTCCCTCGAACCTTTTTTTTAACCTGTCACTTCAACTTGTCAACAGAGATTCCAAGTATTTTAAATAGGTCCATATAATATACTCTACCCCATATTTTGTTCTCAACTTGAAATCTTGCCGAAAGGTAACTGGAAAGGGAGGGGGGGGGGAGGGGGGGATTAAAGAAGCATTTCCAGGCGGAGGTACCTTTCGATGGGAGCTCCACTACAAGAGCGAGCACCCATGTACCGGCAGTTTACTTATTTTTTCTTCTTCTAAATGGTGCGGCGACTTACTTTATTGGATTCTTCTGCTGCGTAAAAAATCGTGCCACTTTCGCCCGGTAATGGCTTTCTGACATTAATTTCCAGATGGCTGTGGGAAGAAAGGTGAGGGGGGGGGGGGGGGCAGTCACGAGTGCTCAAAGTTCATAAACGACACATCCGGCAAACAATCTGGAACGTCAAAGATGGTCTCTAGAGATAAAACCTAAAATCAACTTTAAAACAAAACCGTTGACCGTATTTGTACTAAAAAATAGTAGTAATAATAATTATCATTCGGATGTCTTGAATCGCGGGTGGGGCGGCAGAAAGAAGAGTAATTTTACCTTCTGACTCTCCAAAGGCTCTGAACATTTTTCGTTGGTGGACTTCGAGTTTTCTAAATAGTGCGAGGAGGGGCAGCAATTTCAACCACTTAAAATCGAAGCCTATTGATTACATTTTCCTGTATTAGCCATCGTCAACGGTCTCTCAAAGCTAATTGTGGCGTTGAATTTGCTTCCAATAAAATGGGGACGCCATAACTCACACAAATTCGTAGCACTAGTAGGTTTGAGAAGTAGCGGAATGTTTCTTCAGAAGGAAGTGATGCTCGCAGAAGCATGATACTCAGCATGCGTCATTAATACAATTCGCCAACTACATATGATGCACACTAATAAATCTACCAAACCAGAGAAAAACCAGAGGCAGTGTAGCCGGCCGTCTATCACAAGTCATTACTCCGAGTGAATGCAATCAAATAAACGCTTCCAATGTATGTAAAGCAGGCCGAAAAAGAGTACCAAAGTAACTTTGTATTTAATATACCAATTCTTTCGGTATGTAAAATACCGTACACATACACATTTTGTCGTACGTATGTAGTTAAATTCAAAAATAAAAAAGCTTAACATATTTTAAATACCTATAGTTGAAATACTGCCCTACAAAAACGTTTAGCTTGGCCTCGTCCCTTGAAGACATGTATTTAATTTTTCGAACATACATTGTTACTTTAACGAGCACTACCGTACTTCGACGTAGTACGAAAGCATAGCTGATAATGCTCAAAAGATCGAGGCTTCCTGAAGGTAACTCTTCGAGTACTCGGGGAAAACATTTTTCTGGCATTTCAGAAGTGAAGACCGGGCGTGCACAGCTTTGATCAGCGATTGCTCTCATTGCGAGTAAAAGTTGACCCCAGATATGTTTGGTGCAGTTGCTACATCTCTCGCTTCAGTTGCATATTAGTAAATGTGCAAAAACGATCACAGTTACCTATCCATTTTCTTCATCTTACAGCATTGAAAGCCCTTCCGGACGGTGTCAGGCAGACAACACATTACAATTGTTTGTTTTAGCTTGATTAATATTTTGTTTTGTTTTGTTTTGTGAACGTACGAATTTTCGTAGGCCGCACACTTCCCTCGCGACAGCAAGAATCCAGAAGAAGTGGACGATGATGATACTGATGTTGGTCATCTTGGTGATGATGATGATAATGATGACGGTACAATCCACGTCCCTAGTGGCGATGCACTCTCGAGAAAGGCGTCGACCTGCCCACCGGTTGGCGCATACGTGTCACGTAGCCAAACCAGAGCGGCACGACCCAACACGTTCGATCAATTCAAAGTCAGTAAATAAAAAGCCACAAACATAGCACGACTTCCTCTTCCGACCTTACCGCATCAAAAGAACAGAGGAAGTCAGAAAAACACGTCGAAACTTCACATCCGGCATGTTTCGATAAAGCAGACGACTCGATCGTTCTTTGCCAAACTTTTTCTTCTTGCGACTTTTTTTATTACTTATTCTTTTTCGCATCAAACCATCAATAAGAGCGGTTCCGCACCGTTATTTCGAAAACGGTACTACCGCAGCCATTGCAGCGTCTGAGAACCAGTGCAGAGAAACGGGAACAGATTGGCACCGAACCCCGTCATAATATGTTAAGAAGAAACGTAAAAGAAAATGTTAGCAACAATGTCGGAGACGACACGTCCTCATAACCGAAGCCACGTAGGGTACCCACAGCCCGTGCATCGTCTGTCTGGATGCAGCCTCGACCAAAAGCCACAACACGACGTAGATGCCACAAGCGGCCCGAGCTTTCTCACGCCAGCATTTTTTTGTTTCTTTTCATCCCTCTCTACCGCTCTCCACAGAAAACGCAGAACAATGATCGACCAGAGTCGCCCATTGCGCAAGAAAAACCATCATTTATATCGCATTGACCCGGGCACGTCATCCATCATCTAGTGCGTATCGTATATCATAAAGCGCCGACACTTTTTGCCGTATTTCTCTTTCTTTTACCTCAAAATTCAAAAATTTTCGGGGAGGTGGGAGGGTCGGACCGACGGGCGGGCGGGCGGGCTGCAGGGACAAGCGGGAGGCGAAGCATCGACGCCATATTGTAAAATGCCCCCACATTCGCATGTCGTCATGGAAAAAGTCAAAGCGTCGCCTCGACAACGGAGCTAGCGACACAAGGGGATCGCGAACCTTCCTGACCTCCGGGACCCTTGCGAGAAGAAAAAAAAAGTTGCATCGTCATCGTGACAGCTGTCCTGTCCTGGCGTCGTCGTGGGCCTAGCTCCTGTCTTTGTGAGGCGTCAAGATGGCGTCATGGTGACCCCCCGCCCTCTTGTGCGAGCCCGCATCCAACAAACGACGAAGTCACGATAAGTGACAAGTAGGGGCGAGGTCCGTCAAAAGGGAAAAATCGGTGGGGCGACGTCTGCACACCTATGGTCCCCGACGCGCTCGTAGCTGTAGTTTTTTTTTTTCGCCCACTTTCTATAACGCGGAAGGAACTTACCGCTGGCCTTCTCTCCTCATCGGCCTTAGTCCGCATCCTCACACGGTACCTCCTCGCCCTTTCTTACTTCTAATCGAAATACTTTTCTTTCCAAATCTCCATCGATCTTCCTCTGCTTTGCATTTTGGCGATTCCGATCTTGCATGTCTCTTGTTGATGGCCCACCATCACGCTTCTGTTGCATAGACATACCCAAAGTGGACGTCCACGCAACAGAGGTCGTGATGAGGAACCATCAACAAGATGCTTGATGAGAATGACCAACGTAAAAGAGGTGCCTACAACCTGAGTTTCTGCTGAAGTTTGGTACACAGGCTTGGGTGTAACACTGCTCATGACGTTGACGACCTGCAGCACGGACATGCCCAAAATGGACATGGGCATGTCCATGCTGCAGGTCGTCGACGTCATGAGCAGTGTTACACCCTATCCTGTATACCAAACTTCAGCAGAAACTCGGTTGTAGGGACCTCTTTTACGTTAGTCATTCTCATCAAGCATCTTGTTGATGGTTCCTCACCATGACCTCTGTTGCGTGGACGTCCCACTTTGGGTATGTCCATGCTACAGGCCGTCGAGGTCATGACCAGTGTTACACTCTGCACTCTGCGTACCAACCTTCAACACACATTTTTTTAGGCATCTATTTTATGTTCACTGTTCTGATCATACATACCTTTTCTCGATGGTCCCCTATCGCGGTCTATGTTGCATAGACGTTCACCATCAGCATGTCCTTGCCACAGGTAATCGGCGTCATGACCAGTGTTACTCTGCGTACCAAACTTTGGCAGAGATTGGTTTGAGAGCATCTATTTCATGTTGGCTATTCTGCTCTTACATTCCATTTGTTATGGTCCATCATCACCAGCTCTGTGGCGTAGACGTCCACCTGGAGTATGTCCACGTCACAGGTCATCGACGTCATGACCAATGTTACACTCTGCACTCTGCGTACCAAACTTCCTCAAAGACTGGTCTGGAGGCATCTCTTTTATAGTGGCTGTTCTGATCCCACATGCCCCTTCTTGATGGTCGACCTTCACGAAATCTGTTTCGTAGGCGTCCACTTTAAACATGTCCATGCCAGAGGCCATCGACGTTATAATAATGATAATAATAAAACACTGTAGTACGTTTTTTTTTTTTTCAGTGTCCTAAAACAGCCACATAAGCCTCTTATTGTGTTAACCAGTGTTAAAGCTTGCACTCTGCGTACTAAACATTCGCAGACACTAGTTTTATGCACCATAGCTTTATGAGCTACTCCACTGTTTCCACAGGAGCAGCATGTGTAACAGAAAATCTCTCACCGCGTACGTTGTTGGACACAAAAAGCCAGCCAGAAAAAAAAAACCAAAAAAAAACATCGACATTTCTTTTAATTTGTTTAGACACCTTCACAGCGAAAACCAAAATTTACAACACAATTTGATGATGCACATGTCGCAAGACTGGTAGTGCTGATAACTGATTCCGTGCCCGCGTAAACTGAAGTTGTCTGTCTCGGCGCCATGGGCTTGGGCCTGATGACGGGGCAACGTGCGCGCGGGTCTCATCAAGGCAGACGACGTAGAATAATACGATTTCGGAGAAAAATGCGACTCTCCACGCAAGATGGTCCCACCATGGCAGAAGTGCAGCTAGTCGTGTCTCGATGGCTATCATGCAACACTCACTCATGAGTCAAGGTCTCAAAGCGCAGCCGACAACTGACTTCGCACACCCAAACTCACAGTAGCGTGACGGAGTGCATGCCGCGGTGTTCTTAACTGCGAAAAAAAGTGCCGCAAACCGAATTTCCGACGGAACGACGGCGGCGCATCTGGTGTTTAACCTCATTCCGGCGGCCGGCGAAAGCGAGAAAAATAAATAAATAGCAGGGATGAGAAAACTATAGAAGCCTGCTTTTCTCTTTGGTGGGGACGGGGCGAACGTTAAGAAAAGCAATTCATCACGGCGGGCGCCCTCTGCAACGAAATATTGACACATATCCGATGAGTCGGGCCGCGCGAATCGGGGCAGACGGCGTCATATGCTCGAGTTGACGCGATATCGTACCACGCAAGCATATGCGAACAGCCCCATAAAAAAGAAAGAAAAAAAAGCGGCAGGAAATAATCGGCAGAAAAGAGGGGGGGGGGCGAAATATGTTCTAAAGGTGAGAATTTGACTTCCGGGATAACGGTTTTGGTATATACCGTGTTTTTGTGTGTGTTGCGTATGTTCCCGCGTGCGTGTGTGCGTGCGTGGGATTCTATACATAGTGAGTAGATCGTCCAAGTATACGCGGTGTCCCCAATATGCCCCTTGGCGTTTGATGAGCGAGGTCGCAAAGGTATCGCGTAACTTTTATCTGGAACAATATTAAAGCACGAAATGCTTTTTAACGCTGCCCCGCAATCCCAAAAGATTGTCTGTCCGTACATGTACCGCTAAATTTCAATCAATCAGTCAATGAATCAATCAATCAATCAATCAATCAATCAATCAATCAATCAATCAATCAATCAATCAATCCGTGTTTTATTGTGCCCCAGATCTCTGGTAAGACCTTACGGGGCTTACACTTGCAAAAAGTGAAAGACAATCGGACCAAAAATTTTTTCACATAACAAAGTGAGCCTCACAGTATTACACGTTTTTTTTTTTTTTTTAAACATGCAAGGGTAGTGAAGAGGTCTACAGGTTAAATCACTTGTCATACATGGTCGGCATCCGAGTCAACGGAAGGGTAGATTCTAAGTTAAAAGGGTAAAAAGAAAGCGTAGACGTATTTTGTCGCTGGGGGACATGAAGTAAGATTTTACTCAATAATAGGATGGAACCAATAGCAGCGTTGAGCAGTTTATATAAACGAAACCATGTCGCGAACTAGTCGTCTATCCAAAAGAGGCGAATCATAAAAAAAAAAAAAACTCTCCGTCCAATGTGGCGGTCATAGATAATTCTTAGAAATCGTCGCTTCACGCATTCTAACCTTAGCACTTGACTGACTCCCAGGGAATCCCACACAGTAGAAGAAAAATTCAACCTTGATAAAACTAACGACCGAAATAGGCGCAGTATGCAGGTGTAACTGCGTAAATTAGGGTGATGCGTGCAAGTACGCCTAGGATGCGTAATGAATCCTTGATGATTTTCAAAATATGGTCATTAAAATTGAGCCGCGAGTAATTCAACACACCAAGATCGCGTACAACTAAGATCATGAAATGTTTGAGTCATGCAATTCATAGGGATAGACGATAGCATTTGCCTTACGGGGAGAAATGTACACCCTCAGTTTTGGCGGGATTTAAAAGGAGCGAGTTTGTAGAAGAAGTTTGTACAAATTTAGCGGGGAACTTTGCGTCACCTGACGTCACGGGACCTATACACCTTGGGGAAATCGACGGCATGTGACCTATACGTCACATCAGTTTTTTCGCCAAATTTAGCGGGAAAATTCACGTCTTGTCGCCAAAACATCAATTCAGTTTCCCGCTAAATTTAGCGGGAAATTGACGTCACGTGACCCATGCACCTATTTTACCAGAAAAATTTAAGAAAAAGCCCGATCACAACGATACAGCAGAAGAGCCACGGTTGTCGTTTCTGAAGATGGCTTGGCGCTTGACTCAAATTGGATCGGCTTGAGCAGATGGCCCGCCGGTTATATTCAATTACAAGCATAATAATTACTTACTGGCAAAGCAATGAGCCCTTTATATGATTAAAACTTAATATTATGCTTGGGTAGTGACGCTACTAGAAGATTACTAAGAATTGCTTTACAATAATTTCTTCTACTTGAGCTTTAGTGTCCAAAGAAGCCCGCCAGTGGCGTTGCGTTAGCTCTCGTAACGTTGTAATCTGTATAGCGGGTTGCGAACGTTCTCAGAAAACTCGAAATCGCGATTCCGCTACGCTATGTGTAGCGGAGACCGTAGCGGATTGCGGATAGCGTAGCGGGAGTGACTAAACCATCTACTAGAACGCTCGCTCGACAGCTTCAAAAACTCTGGGCGAGGCTCATTAGGCCTGTACACGCTTCTTCGTGATTGGTTGTTCGCTGTTCGTATCGGCTAATGACGCAATCCCATTGGCTGCCAAGCGATAATGAGATGTTAGTCGTGACTCGCCACGCCATGTGGTTCCTAAGACGTCCGTGATTATAGTAGCTTACGGGCATACGAACTTCGGAAGTTTCAAAAAAACGCACTCAAAATTCTTAAAAGTGTTTTTTTTTTTATATAATTTAATTTTGTATGTCTCACTTAGTTCAATTGGAGAAACATTTGAAATCCGCTGTGAATTAATTAACCGACTCAGAACTTGCAGTAGTGTGAGGATATTATTCAAACCGATGGTTTACAGCATCAAACAGTTAGAAAGTATACGGGCCATGATGCGTCTTCATGAGCATTTTGCGCACCTTCTGAAATCTCGTAATCTAGGCATTAAAAGAAGTATATTGTATTTGCTTGAGTGATAGCCACACTTAGGCGAACAAGGCCTGCGTGTCTGTTTTCTCGCGGAGCACGGGGATGGCGAGTCATCGCGATCGGCAGAAAATGTCAACGATTTACGGGACAGAAATAACGACTTCACGCGAAAATGCTATCTTGTCAGATCGCATCTTTACGGAGAATCGTCTTCTCAACCTCGTTATTCGCTGTTTTTTTTTTTTTTTGTTTCTTTTTATGCAGAACGCGATTTTTGTTTGTACATGTGCTCCGCAGGAAAGTAGACACAGAAGCCATGCCCATAAGGAGTGCGGCTATTACTTGAACAAATACGGTACATAAATGAATGAATGAATGAATGAATGTTTATTTCCAGAATCGACCTAAATGGAGACAGGGACTAAAGGCGTGAAGCCTGACAAGGTCTCTGTCCCCAATGCAGCGCTTTCCAGCAGCACACAGTTTACAGAGTTAACGCTTAGTAATAAACAAGATATTCATTTTTAGAATATACCAGAAAAACAACTAGTATAATACATACATATTCAGATAATTAGGGAATACAACTGCCCATTATGAGTGTCCTGAGCTCCCTTTTAAATTTACTAAAAGTGTTATTAAAATCTATGTGGTCTTTAATGTTATTCAAGGATTTACTGACTTGATATTCCATTGTTTGTGTTCCATAATTTGTACGGATCTGAGGGGGCCGCTTATGTGCATTTCGAAGAGCGTATGCATGCGTTACGACACTTATATCCGTCACATATACTTTTTGTCTATGATCAGTTGTAGTAACTTAAAATCATAAATCTGATTGACCTTGAGTATGCCATATTTTTTTTAAAAAAGTGGTGCAGTGTGCAGTTCTTGTAATTTACCCTTATAATTGTCAAGTAGGCAGAGCATTTTTTTCTGCAGTGTGAGCAACGAGTTATAGTTTGTGGTCGATGTCGTGCCCCACACTAGAAGACAATTGCAGAGCCTAGAGTAAAAGAGCGAATAATATAAGTTTTTCTTTAGCCATGTTGGTATAAGGTTGCCTATTTTATATAGACATCCAACCGACCGTGAAAGCTCGGAACTTAATTTATTCACGTGTGTGTTTTAATTTAGCTCTTGATTAAACTAAACTCCCAAAAATTTTGTTCGCGGACTTGTTCGATAATTTCATCTTTAAAATGTATAACTATGTTGGCACTGTCGCGTTTGTTTTTAGGTGCAAATAGTCTATACTTAGTTTTTTTTTGTATTTAGTTTTAACTTGTTTGCTTGAAGCCGTGTAGCTAGGTCGGCGAAATAGCTATTTGTCATGAGTTCTAACTGCTCTTTGGATGAGTCTGCGAAGAATACGCTGGTGTCACCCGCATACATAATAAGCCCATGAGATCCCGGGATTGCTGTAATATCATTTATATAGAGAAGAAACAAAATGGGACCTAAGATGGAACCTTGTGGGACACCGCATTTTATTTCCAATGTACTTGAGACAATGTTATTCATTTTGACGGATTGAAATCGAGTTTGAAGATAATTTTTTATGAGAGCCAAAGGTATTCCACGTATTCCATATGTATGTAGTTTTCTGAAGAGTACGTCGTGTTGTATAGTGGCAAATGCTTTACTTGGGTCTAAAAAATTCCTAGTGTATATAGTTTATTTTCAATATTGTATATTATTTTGTCTTTTGCCTCTACGAGTGCTTGCTCTGTGGATTTACCTTTCTGAAATCCATATTGTTATTTGTTAATCACAGGATACTATTACTTGGATATAAATTAGTCTATTCTGCTTTGTATAACGCCCTCAAATAATTTAGAGAATATAGGCAAGACCGAAATCGGTCTAAAATTTTGTAAGTATTCTCCGCCTGCTTTGTAGACAGGTGTAACTTTGGCACTTTTAAGTTCCTCAGGCAATATACCCTTTTTTAACATGCAGTTTATGATGTGTGATAGGACGTTGCTAGTATCCAGGGAAACGTATTTAGTAGGAACTGGTTTAAGGGTCGCCGATGCCAGCAGCTACATTATTTTTTTGTTATTAGTAGTTATATTTTCTGTGGGGTGACTGGTGATAACATTATCGAGTTTGTTAAGGAAGTCGTGCTAGGTGTCGTAATATGCTTGCGTATCTGCAGTACACTCGCCAACTTTTACAAAATGCTCGTTCATTGCGTTAGATAAGTCCAACCCGTTTACACGCTTGCCATCGACAATTAGTTTGTATTTCTGTGGCGCGATTGTTATTTTTGGGAGGGTATTTATCGCTTCCCGTATTTTTCTGGGCTCATTCTGGACACGGAAAAATAGGCGCTGATAATAATCATGTTTTGCATTTTTCAAATCAGATGTTAGCTTATTTCTGTACTTTTTGTAGGCTGCTAAAAGATCTTGATCTCTGCTTTTAAGGAAATCATGGGATTTGTTTCTTTAATCCGAGCATATAACTCGTTAGTCATCCAAGGTTTGCGCAATCTACCTTTTCTTTTGTTCATCAGTTAAGTGGGAAGGCAGTGTCATAACATATTTGAAGTTTTTGTAGAAAAGCAAGCGTACGCAATATTTGGGTCGTGTTCAACGTATTCACTGTTCCAATCGATGGTAATGATTAGGTCACGAAAGGGACATGGACAAACACAAACCTAACAGAGTACAATATATTTCGGAAAGAGAGCGAAATGGAGGTAGAAGTCCAATAGTAATGCAAAGGTGCAGGCAAGCTGTACAGAATAAACGATAATAATCCCTGGAGAAGGGGAACGAGAGTTCTTCTTCTCCAGGATTTGGAGATTTGTGTTTGTCCATGTTCCTCTCGCTCCCCTTTTCCAGGGATTATAATCGTTTATCTAGAAGTACAGGCTTGCACAGAATAAATCATGTTTGCAATCCCGCGAAAATTGTTTACACTTAGATATGTTTACGTAGCTTTGAAACCAAAAGCATATTTTCATAGAAACATGACTCAATCCTCAATGTTTTTTTTTTAATAAAATACTTTAGAACTCTTGAGACACATTTCCCTTTGCTGTAATTTGGGGCAGTTATACCTGTGCATGATGAGAACCCAAGAACCCTTCCCCTCCGACTGTGACATGGGCGTCTAAGTACGCCCCAACAACGGTCGGTTTCCCAAACCCCCCCTCCCCCCCCCCCCCCCCCCAAAAAAAAAAAAAAACAACAACAAAAACGCATACTACTACTACTACTACTACTTTGATGAGAATATGCACCAACTCCCAGATCCACGAGCTTTAATCCAGCCACATGCGTAGGAAATATATCATCCGTGGGGTTTCCAAGTTCCTATAGACTCTTTCTTCAAGGGCGCCGCCATATTGAATTGTCGTCACTTCCAGTATGGGCGAAAACATTGTTTTGCCGTCGCCACGCCAATAGAATGCATTTAGGAGAAAAGCGTAACCGTCACCCATTCTCGTTTTCTCTCCCCTCTATTTTTTCACTATTTGCAGGTTGAAACGTTTTAATATTTTTTCGCCGCCCATACCGGATATGCCTACTTGGCGGTCGGGGGCGAGAGTAAGCGGAAAAAGTCTATAACACTGTATTTTTATGTATACACGTGTATGTAATTCAATCGACTCTCATCAATTTTCATACGAGCTTCGTAATTTCGTTTAGAGAAAATAAAATTAAACACCGGCTTAGAATATGGGGATGTCGTGCAAGTGTTTATACTTTCCCCTAATATCGACGTTTATACTAAAAAAAAAATAGTTAAGATTTTTTTTTTCTACAGTGCTTCGTAGCCCGTATGTGTACAGAACCATCACGCGCAGCAATCATGAAGAAGAAAAAAATCAAATTACAACAATAACGTGCCACAAGACATCCGCAGCTACACCGAATTCCCCCCCGACAAACATCTTGTACGGCTCTGGAAAACGACCGCCACCGCGTAACCCAGATCTTCAAGGGAGCATCTTCCGCGTAAATTTCTATTTTTAAAAAAAAAAAAAACATCCTTAATTCCCAACATTCATTTTCTTTTCAGTCGTCTTCCAGACAGGCTCAAGCAATAAAAAAATTAATAAAAAAGATTCGCGAAATGTGTTTTCCAACAAAAAAAAACATTTATTAAAAACATTTTCAAGAAGTCTTACAGTGGGGCCGTTCAGATGAAGATGAAAAAGAGATATGCAAGAGGATGAGGAGGAAGAAGGAGAAGGGAAGAAACAGATTTCACCCACATCTCCTGTTGCTTCAACGCAGCGCGTGCTCGAACACAGCTAGGCCCACATGTTCTCGACCCACTAAATCTAGACCGGAACTAAAACTTTGCGCCGGAAGTGGATCCGCCATTTTGCGTTTTATTTTCCAGCAGTCGTTTCTTCTCTACGCAACTCGAAATCGTTGTTTGTTTCCGAGCTTTCTCTCTTTCCCACAACGGAAGAGAAAAAAGGGAAAGAAGGGACCTCTGTCGAGACGTTGGAAGGCAGCACGTGGCGATCACGTGATTGTGGCCACGTGACTCTACGTGACCCTACTTCCCAACCCTCCCATTGGCTCTTCTGTTTCTGCTGCTTTTGAAATGTAACGATTAATTGTTGATCGGCGGAAAGAGAAATAAAGGAAGAGAGAGAAACGGAAACTGACAAATTACTAGGACACTCGCCGAACCGTACCAGCTCCCTACTTCCATTGTTTCATTTTCGGGTTTCGCATTGTTAGATGCGACGTCCGCATGAAACGGTCCTTCCAGACACGTGATTGTCATTTTGCTGGCAACAGTTTTCGTTTGTTTTTACCGAAAGCACATGTTGGTCAAAAAGCTGCTGGAAAAAAAGAAAATTCGATGTGTGTCATTGTTGTGAGGCTTCAAAACGTGCTCTAGAGAAATCGTAATATTCCAGCAGTTGTATTCTGCGGTTATCTCTTAGGCAGTGAAAATCTCTGGCTAAATCGGTGACCGTCGCGATAAATCTGGTTACGACCAACCTAAATAGAGAAAAGTTTTGTTATTGCCTGAGGTCTTGTGCTGCTGACCTGTTTATTTCGCAATTTCTTTAAAAACTTGTAAACTAAAAAAAATAGTTTTTAGGAGAAAAAAGGGATTATTCTTGCCTCTTCAAATATTTATGAAACAATGAGGAACCGCTCAATTTACAAGCATGTGAAGGTAGCAGTGATGCGTAGATGATACCGCAGCATGAGAGTTATGTATTTCACATTATCGGCGTAGACAATCCATGGACCAGCGCTGGGTTTCTCACGAATTAAAGTATGTTTTTTTTTTTTTTTCAAAACAAAGCCAATGACTGCACACAAAACATACAAAAACATCGAACACCAGAAGCGTTTTTATGACAGATTTAGCGAGGAGCCTGCGAGAAGCCGAAGTGATTCGCAAGCCAGACGAGTGACTGAACCTGGCCCGTCTAGAATATCACCCGATTCAAGATTCAGAAACTCTTCCGGCAATATGGGAAATATCGCATGGTGTCGAGCATGCCTATCATAAGGTTATGAAACTGCTTTACAGTTTTGCGTGAAGACCTATAAAAAAACACCGAAACTTTCTACTCGTCCATATTTCTTTCTGTCGTCAGTGCTGCTTGATTTAAATTGGCTTGCTCCTCTCGCAAATGAAGCGTGCCTTTAGAGTCTGACATCACTTTTATGCTTGACAATTACTAATGCCGCACTTGTTTCCAGCAGCTGAATACTAAACATTTTATCGGTTTCGATGAAACCCAAAGTTTTGGTGTAAATAGTAGTTTTCCAAACATTTGTTCGTTCCTCAAGACGAATTTCCATTTTGAATTTCGAGACCCCGTCTTTCAAAAGTGCAATAATACAAATCGAAAAAATAAAAGATAAAATATAAGAATTCCGTGTAATCTAATACTTTCACTCGTATATTTCAAGGGTGACTGTGCCTTGTTGCACCAAAACATTGTACTTTGTTTTAATTTGGCGCGCCATATCCAAAAGAATATGCGGCCTAGGTTTAGTGTGTGTTGTTGCTGCCCCAGCATTCGGCAGCAAACATATGGAAATTTGTGACAGCAAAATAATAAATCACTTCCTACTTCTAAAGTTGCGTTTTAACTTCTTCCCCGCCCCCCCCCCCTTTTTTTTCTTTTTTTTTAACGAGACGTGTGCCGTTTTAACACGAAATTCCGCAAGGCGTGTTTGCGAGCTAATATCACTTGGAATCTAGATCTTTACGTGGGTGTTTCCCTTAATTTCGGTGTTCATATCTAACTAGTAGATGCCTTCTGGTGGTCTCTCTTATACATTCTTGTCTTTATGAAGCATGAACCAGTTGATCATGCGCAAATGTCATAATCTTTCCTTACAAACCAGAAGGTGGTGAAGTTAAAGGGGGGGAATAACTTGCAAAAGTAATTATCCGGGAAACCCCAGAGCGTCAGCATACGTTCCGCTACGTGACTCAGCTTTTTCAGTTCTTGAAAACGCTGTAAATTATCTTCCCCTATACCTAATAAAGTCAGGTCTCTTAGGAAGATATCGGCTGCCGCTCTGAGGCTTCTGCCATGTCAATCATGTTGTGAATTCATCTTCTCGCAGTCTTGTTTCTTACCTATCCAAGAATTTCGTTCCCAGTAACATTCAGCCTGTTTTCCTCTACTTTCACCGAACTTTACTATTCTTCCCCGACCGCCGTGTGGGATTCTACTGCTAGTGAAAATTGTAAAGTAAGAAGATATGTAAATAAACGTAACGATTTTTTAAAGAATGTGCTTAATACTTATTTGACGAGAACAGTGTTCTGGTTATTATAGGCAACTCTATCATAGTGGTTGCTTAGCTTTGTCTTACACAAGATCAGCTCTTCATGTAACTTTTCATTAATGCTTGCCCTGTCGCACCATATACTTATAGTGATTGTCCGGTTAATCTTTGTCTTCAAGAAAACAATTAAATCTTGTTTTAACTTTCTTTAGGAACACCCTCCGCGCAATATCCGAATTCTTCATTCTCTTCCACGCGATAAATTGGATTTTAAACTCTTCCCAAAACGCGTCCTCAAAAAACGACATTTTCGTTGACAACATTGGCAACCGCGGAAACTCTGACGTACCATCAGGTAAAGAGCCGTGTGTGGGTGCCTCCCGACTGCTGTACTGTAGCTTTTAGTTTTTTATTCGTTTAACCTTGTTGCTCTGTCAGACTAGATCTTGTGGATCTAAGGGGACTTTTGTTGTGCGGTTGGTTGAAACAACCCTCGGACTGCAGACAAACGATGTCCTGTCGCCGTGTGAAATAGAATCGAGCTGTCCGCGTGCGAATGTGGCCACGACCTGTCAGGTTCCAGACTGGTTTCGGTTTCGCCGCATAAATATATTTTGAAAATACAACTGTTCCTCTAGAATCAATTTTTCATGATCTTGCAAGGCATTGAAATAGTCTAAACTTCTAAACTCACGATAGAGCTCACCTTTAATGCTATTCGCATGCAAAATGGTTTCGGTTTCGGCTGCGCCGCATAGACTTTGTTTTGTGTGTAACTGCTGCTCTACGCTCAATTCCTCATGATCTCGCAAGACATGGCCTTCAAATGTCTACGTTGACGGTAGGGCATCTTTTTTAGTCCTCTGACTCCCACAGTAATGACTCTAATCGATGTGATTGATCTCGTGGACTCCAGCTTTGTCCTCAACACAAATTTATATGGCGTGCAAGAACGCCTGCTAGTAAGCAAGCGGTGAAGGAAATATTTTTCGAGCATCTTGTGCGTTTATTTATCCGCCAGTGCGCTCGAAGGATCGTGGCCCCTGCCTGGCTGACATGGTTTTCTGCAAGTTATATTGTCCATTGATTGGTGTGCCCCTTCTTTATATTTCTTACTTTTTTCAAAAAGTGCTGATTTTCCTATAACAACCAGGTGTTTGTAGTTATCCCACATTTCAGAAGTCTTGGGAACCATATCCAGCAGGGAGCCCCATATTTGTCAAGTTTCAACACTTTTGTTTTTGATACAACTCATCAGGGCTGGAACATTGCACGTTTGAGCAAAAACATTTTATAATCACCATCCTGTCTAACTTTATAACTAAAAATTGAAGTCCTTCAACCACATAAATATGCGCAGGAAAAGTTTATTTCAGAACTGGCTCGTGGAACGATTAAGCAACAAACAAGTTTCAAAGAAAACTATTTTTCATGTTCCAAAGGAGAGTAAGGGGAGTGCTCTCCGGAGGCCTGGAGAGCACTTCCCATTCTAACGTTTAGAAGGTTTCAGTTCCTAAGAAAAGTAAAAGTGTTAATCGGTAAACATTCCCCAAAACCTACAAGCCAAGAACTCACCCTCCTCAATCCAGAGTCGATCAGCGACATCACCGTGTACTCAATCCAGAGTCGATCAGCGACATCACACAAGTGCCGCGTGAATAACGTGTACTTTGCAAAAATGAGGTTCCCCTGGAGGTTACCGGTTCCCAAACTTTGTTTCAGAATCAAAGAATAATAAAATGCGGATACGCGCACGTCCGGAGACCACATGTCCCACGGCATAGTCACAGAATTTCCTCTGAACACTTGCCGCAGCGTTGAGACTGCCAGACATATAATAGCTTGGAATTACGGATCATCTTTACTATTCATGGCAATGCTCGGTTACAGATACCGTCAGAAACATAGACAGCATCGGCAATCCTCTTCGCAAAGGTGTGGTAACTCTTTGCAAAGAATGATATGTCAATCCGAGGAACGCACGGATAGTGGCTCCAAGACTCGTCTTGAAATAAAATCTCGATGAAAATCGCGTTCTTTCTTTTTCTTTTTTGCCATGACAAGAAACGCATTTGAACTGAGAACATCCTAAAAGAGAGTATAAGAAGAGACAAATACAGAACACTCATCGAAGAACATATTCCAACCCCCGCGTACACGAAGTGCCTGCATAGCCGACGATCCCATGCCTGATATGTTACGTCACGCGTAACGGCAGGATGTCAGCCATTGACACTGGCGAAATTCGGGGTGCAGTTTCGTACACGCGCTCATGACTAGTTTAATTAATATCCGGACATTATATATCGAGATAAAAATGACGTTTGTCTGTATGAAGGCTCCCTAGACCTAACGAACGCAAAAACTTATGTCCTTCCGATTTAAAGCGGACAATCCCTTTAAAGGGATGGTGAACCGAAATTTGGATTTCAGAAAACAATGCAGGAGCTGTAGGCGGGACGCTACAATCCCTACAACACTACTCGTAAGGCGATATCGGGAATGGACGGCTGTATTTCTGGAAAAAGAGGTCGAGATTGAACGAGGCCGACGAGGCACGTGACGTCAACAAATCTCGTTTCCTCTTCTCTTCGCTTCGCCCCCTCAAGGCGGCGAGGCGGAGAAGACGCCGAGGCCGTTCCCTCTTCTTCTCGACTCTTCTCGGAGAAACAAGACGTCAACATATCTGTCAAATACGCCTCCTTTTTTTTTTAGAAAAATACGGTCTTCCGTTCGAGATATCGCTGTACGACTGATGTGTTGGTGTTTGTAGCATCCCGTTGCACGCTTTTGCCTCCGTGTTTTGTGGAATCCAGATTTCGGTTCAGCATCCCTTTAAACCCACCTATGTCCCTTCGAAATTTCACTCTTTAGGGATTTTGAAAGCTTTCTGTCAGTGGCCTCTGGTAACTTCAGTTTAGTCTTTTTCAGTTGCAAGTTCCTCCTCGAACACTCCGAAACAAAGTATGTAATAGCCAATTTAACCACAAATTCACCTCTATGTTCAGAAATGTATTACATGATTGCATAGTCATGCCGTGCTCGCCATTTTAAAGGCCCTCATTCAGCTGCTGTCAATGCACTAATTTTTTTAAAATCATTATTTGATTACAGCTTGTTTGTGAACATCGAGATGCCTATCTGCCTGGAAATATTGACGTAACGTGCAAGCTCCTTTTCTACGTTTAATACTTCAGAAGCGACTATAAAAAGCAATCTCTCATCGTCACTTCTACATTGACTGTGGACAAAAGGGGAAAAAAAATGCGTGTCTGCCTCCGTACTTGTCAAGGTTGCTGACCTCCCCGAACATTCCTTCATATAACGGTCCAACATCCGCCACTTCCTTTTTTTCTTTTACAACTGATTGCCGATTGCATTTTGTTAAATTTTATTACATTCCTTTCTTCTTTTTCTTTTTTTTTTTTCCTTTCGGCAACGCACTTCTCGCGGCCGAAGGTCCGACAATAGCCGTAAAGAGAGACCCGGAAATCAAACTGTTGGATCACCTACGTGGCAGGGCGTAATGAAACAAAAAATAAAGAAAACGCGGAAATAAGAACGTTCCGGAAGCCAGCGCATGAAACCGGCGCGAAGCGCTCCCTTCCCTAAACTCCCGCAAAAACATAATAGAAAATTCCGTGCCCCCTCTCAGCAGAACCCTGCCCCCGAAATCTCCCCAAATTCCCTCCACCCGCCCTCTCCTCATGTCCCCCATCCCTCCCCTGGCTGGACAACACAACAGCGGCGCCCCCTGGTGCGAAACAATGAACAGCGACCCAAGTGGGCGTCCAAAGATGGCGGCTCGAGGGCGAAAGCCTCGAACCCAGATGTCTCGACGCATCACGTGACGCGATCGCCGCCGTTTCGGTATCACCGCCGTCTGCTTTGCTGCCGCATTGTTGTGGCTCCCTTGGTGTCTCCCGCCGTGTCTATTTTGGCGCGGACGTGTCGGAGATGGACCGGTCGACGGTTTGGGGAATGGCGTCATCTACGACGCTAGTCGCATGCTCCTCTCACCCATTTGCGGAGCCACATTTGGTGATATAGTGATGCTGCGCCGAAAATACGTATGCCACAGCAACAGACAAAACAATGCGCTGAGATGTCGCCAGATTTGAAGCACTTGATGGTGCAGTAAACTAGGGTACATCCGCAAAAATGAAACCCGGTTCTGCAGCCTGCACAAAACAACAGACCGAGCTCACCAGCCAGTTTGAATACGCCACCGCTGCCGCAATGCATCGAGGGAACTTTAGTCTTTCTGCACGTGCGACCACATCGCTGGAGCTCTGCGCGTGTAGAACACGTTACGGCACGAATCCTCTCGTGCACTCCCGTCTGCCTTCTGTGAACTGAGGTTATGGCGGTGTCACGCATGCACCGAACGATTAGTGAGATTGGTCTATTACGCATTCCAAAAAGCTTAAACTTCGTTTGAATGTGACGCTAGCGGTTGTGAAAAAGTGCGAAAATCTGAGCACGTGACGTTACCCAAATCAAGAAAAAAAAAACATAAAAAATGTATTTATGAGCCGACATCCAGCTAAGCCGAATAGTTATCAAACTGAAAAAAGGCATTGTATGCGCTTGTGACATTCATTTCTGTAAAACGAAAAGTCAACAGGAAAAAGAAAACAATATTGTCTCCCTTCCAAGTTATTTTCACTGCAATTAGTAAAGTAAACGCTACAGGCACCCACAATGTAATTTCTTAATTTGGCGAATATTAGGCTCAGGTAGACATCGGCTCGATGAGAGATTTTATTTTCCTGTTTTGTTTTTTGATCCAGGAAACGCCATCATGCTCTCAGACTTCCCCGTACAATCACCACCGATTTATAGCGTCACATTCACACGAAATTTCAACGTCCTTCAATGGGTAAAAAAACTATTTGTCTTTTTTACGCAGGTTAAAAACCAGGAGATTATTTCATAGATCGGACGCCGTAGAATACATAAAGCAGTTTACAAACAAATCCGAATTCCTCCGCGTGCGCAAAAAGAAAAAGAAAGAATATATATATATTCGCGCTAAAAGAAGTTTTGATCTGAGCATGCGCCGACAGCAGCGCCACCACAGCAGCGGCGTGACGTCACGGCTGCGTGTTTTAATGTATAGATACAAAATAATCCGATGGTGTAGCCAAGTCGCGAGAATTCATCGACACGAACCAGATCACGTACTTAGTTCTAGTCCATGTGGGAAAACATTCAGCTCCATGGTGCGGGATAAGGCGAAAAAGAGATTCGCTCACATTTCTGTTCCGTGAACAAAGCAGTCTCGACCGATGAATTCCAACGCTCCGCGAGTGGGCTCCTCCAACGTCCGGGGTTGGACGCCTTTATTACGGAATCTCTATGAAAACCTTTGTCCCCCGAGGTTCATTGTTAGATGGGTCTAGATGGGTATCACGCGGTGCTCTTTCACCGCATACCTTCGCTGGGACAATAGTTAGGTGTGTGTGTCGGGAGGAAGGGGGGGGGGGGGGGGGGGGCATTTAAGTGTGTCGGGGAAATGTGCGAGTACGACACCGAATTTCTTTCGTACCTGGTTTCTGTTACTGCCGCTCGAGAATACTAAACCAGATGCTGACGCTATCTGGGATTCTGGAGCTACTCTAGCATCATCACTAGCAGTTACCCTCGACCGTTCTGTTTGTTTCATACCGCGTAGCTAGCCCTGCACGTTAATCGTGCGTGACACAAAAACGAGCTTATGCTTGCCTGACCTCTTCGTTAAATTTTATGATTTTCCCTCTCGTTCATTTCGTGGCGGAGCAGACCAGCAGTGGACGCTAGTGGACATCGTCGTTTAATTGTGTCCAACCTGCGTGCGTTTAAAGATATGCCGAGAAACCCCGACACTGACTGCGTCAGCACCACGAACGTCTCATATATCTCAGCGTGTTGATTATCAAAATAAAGTAGGTCTCTCCCACGCCAGACATCGAAATGTTTCCAATTCTTCATGAACTGGAGTTGTCTTCCCGCAACCTAAAGCGCGCCGTACTTAAATATCCTGTTATCAATTTTTTTTTGGCGTGTGTATGTTCTGATTAATTTGATTATCTTGCTCTGTTTGGTATTGTTCTGCCAGTACTCCGTGCCCTAAGCAATGAATCCACCCCCCCCCCCCCTTTCCGACCCCTGAATAAATTGATTAAAATTAAATAAAACAAAAATTATTAAATTAAAACCTTAATTACATCGCTCATATACGTTTAGTCCCCTGGTCACTCGCACCGCCTTTCGGAAGTCGCAGAAAGAATGACTGGCTTCAACATCCCATAGGTTGTCATATACGATTAAATACGAGTGGCCTCTGTTGATCAAATGTATCTGTACTCGACCCACCAGTCTTTTACGCAATTGAACCATTCGAGCTACTGCAGTCTATTAATTTATTTTTTCAGTAATTAAGAACTTTCAATAACTTTTCTTTAAAAGTTAGTAGCTCACTTTAAATACTTTTTCAGAGTAATTTCTATTTAAATTACAAATTACCTTTAAAATTATACTTTCTTATTGTAATCATTTGCACAAAAAAAAAATAAAGATAGGTTGATTTTTGCAAAAATAAGGAAGACCTCTACTCAGGACAATCCACAGAGTAAGCTGTCTTTTGAAGGCCTGAACTACATTGCCGGACCCGTAAAGCGAAGATGCGTCAGGAATGGTGTATTCAGGTGGGGCTTTGACACTTGGAAATACTCAGAAATGAAGCCATGTACATCACTTTCACACCAAGTGTTATGTTCTTTTTGACAATATTGTCGCGAAATTGCCCTCGCGCGAGCTTTACTTTACGTATTTACGCTCTCCGAGGGTTCGCTCGTCTCCACGGCACGGCACATATAGCAGAAGCCAACGGAGCCCTGGACTAAGGGCACCACCCTTAGTCCAGGGGGGTGCCCAGAGGGGTGCCCCCCTCTCTCTCTCTCTCTCTCTCTCTCTCGTGATTTCTGCCGGAGTCCGGAAACTTCAAATGGGGGCGAACGTGAACGCTGTAACGATACACTTAGTTTATAGAACCCCGTGTCGGAGATGTTTTGTCTTGTGTATGTCTGCTTTTGGGGTCTCCGCTTCGGAGCTGGTTTTTCCTCCGTGCATGAGTTCTCTGTCTACGAATGTGCTTTGTATTGTTTATGACTGCTCTTGTGAGCTTCGTTCAAAATGTATAATTCTGTCTATGCGCTTGTTTATGGAATGTTTATTTTTGCTATGGGCTCCGAGCCTTTTGATTGTCCTTTAGAAAACCTTCAGTGATTCGTTGCCAAAGTGGCTCCGGAATGCTGGTTAAATGCAGAGGGCTTGGCTCCCGGATACCAAGTTCTGGAGATCTCCCTGCCTCTGGAGGCCAACTTGGACGTCCGACCCCCCTTCGGCTGAGGAGTCTTCCGCCCGCTAACTCGCAAACTTGGGACACCTTATGGCTGTGGAGGAGTTCGACTCGGCCGCCTTTGTCTGGATCCTTCTTTGTTGAGTTTGGCTGTGGTCGGGGCACCCGCTGAAGGTATGATTGGAGTGGACGGCAGGGGAACTCGCCAGAGGTTAGGAGTAGTACCCCCGAAATTTTAATATCAAATTATATAATGTGCAAAGTGACGTACAATAATCTATGGTCCTTAGACAAACAGTTCTTTGTTCATATCGGTAACGTCATCAACTGAGATATTTTCTCCGCGACAATATATTGGTATTTCAAAGAAACCGCGGACGTACAATATGCATGGAGGGAGCAGCGTGAAGCTTCGGGGATATCGAACAGATGTCCTCGATGATGAGAGACACGAAAGTACAGTGCTCAACGAAACGAAAAGGGCCTGCGGAAAGCGTGACCTCGCCAGAGGGCCTTGCATACCTGCTCCGACAAATAGCTCCGACATCTGCCGGGAGAAGCTCCGGCGAGTCGCACATGCGTAGTTCAACCAAGCAGCCAGCGGCTGTTTGTTGAGAAACTCCGTCATGCCTGCAGAGAAACTCCGTACGGTGTATGAGCAGCGGGAATGCGTTTTGATGGCTTGTCGCTCGATACGGTGAGTGCGGAGCGCCGGCCTTGGTTGGAGGGATCGCTTTGCATTCCAAAGCGGTACAAACCTATGGTTCCAACCTTGCATACCGCTATATGCTATGCTAAGGAGACACTGACAGGAAGGATATATAACGACAGGGCGCGTCTTTCGAGCGCCCGGCCTCCGGCGTGCTCTCTGTGCCTTCCGAAGTTCCGTCGTGCTTGGTTTGCGCGCACGCGCTCGAGATGCACGAGACGCCGAAGCACTGTCGAAGGCAGGAAGCTCGCGGTGGAGGCGGGACATCTGAACCTCCTCCTCCTCCCTGCCATCCTCCCCCCGTCAGTGACTACAGGCAGAAACCCATCGAGATAACATATTGAAGTAGAACATCTGTTCTGTAAAGGCCTGTTCACACATGCAGCGGAGCGCTACAAGCATTAGCGCTAACCTCGCGCTAAGCGCGTGCTGACCGGAGCGTTCACCAGTTTTGTATCGCACCGCCAAAACTGCTACTCGTGGCAGGCGATAAGTAGCTGACGGCACGTGAGGAGCGCTACATCAGCGCTTCGCTTCATGTGAGAACCGGCCTTAACGCGCTGTTCTTCACCGAAGGTGTGCTTGAAATATTAGCTTTCGTGACCACCCGCGGGAAGCTAAGCAATGTTTGGCGTTTCACAACGGCTCACGCAATCGAGAACAGTGGAGCAAAAAATGGCGAGGTCTATTTTTGACACCATCGAAGCGGTTGGGGGACAAAGCGCGGCAAAGGTGGCACGCTAGTCCGAAAACTAATCGGCAGGTGGCGCCACGAGTTTCAATGAAAGCGGTCTTGAAGTTTTGCGCGCAATTTCTCGTTCTTCTGACCTTTTTTTTTTTTTAATCGTTTAGGATTGATTGCTGCCTGATCCTGTTCGTAGCCAGCCTAAGACGAACTCGCAGCCAAGCGAAAAAGATGCTCGATTTTTCTTACTATTCTTATTCTGTCTAAGCAAAAAGCAGAATGTCGAAGTTTATAAAGAACCCCCCCCCCCTTCCTTCTTTCCCATTCAGCACAACAAACGACCCTCACAATCATAGCTGAAACGAGAGCACTTTGGTGAGCAAAGGGACACGGTTGCTCTCGTTTGCGAATAACAAATTTGATGGCTTCTTTTTCAGACGTCGCAGAAACGAACGACGAGGGTGCAACGACAATTGCCGTCTGCTACAACGGTGGTCGGTTCAGTTTGTAATCGCTTATTCGGGGCTGCATTACTTTGTTTTCTTTTTTTTTTTTACTAAAAGATATTTTTTTACGTTTGTCAGTTTTTATTCTTTATTCAGAGAACTCTTGCAGCGCCTAGAAGGCATTATTGCAGGGGGCGAATAATAACGAGAAGAACGTATCAGCATTTGCAGCACAAACTATACATTCCTGTAAAGCGTTCCAGTCCTTGACCGTCCTCACAAAAAACGAATTTTTGCAGAGCTCCGTTCTAGTACAGTATTCGCGTATCTTAAGCACATGATCATTACGTTTGGAAGAATAATTTGGTTTTAAGAGGTATGATAAATGTTGTATAGAAATTTCAACTGTAAATATTTTCACCGAAGATCCAATGACGCCCATCCTAGTGATTGTTTCATGTTAGTTGCACTAGAAAAACGGTCGTACTGGCCCAGGACGAAGCGTGCGGTACGATTTTGTATTTTGTCCAAGCCATCAATGCGATTTTTTTCGGAAGGGTCCCACACAGTGCATGCGTAATATAGAAGTGGCCTTACATAGGCAAGATATGCAAGTTCTTTTATTTTTTGTGTAGCGTTTTTTTAGGTTTCTTTGGACAAAGCCGAGTGCGCGACCCGCCCTCATAATGACATCATCAATCTGTGAATGCCACGTGCAGTCGGATGACAAAATGACTCCGAGGTATTTTACTTTATTCTCATTCGTTACTAGCTCATTGCTTAAATATTACTGTGTGTCAATTTTTTTTTTTTTTTTTTTTTACGTGTGAAGCTAACATGAACATATTTCTTTACGTTAAGTTGCATCCCCCATTCACCGCATCAATGTTCCGTTCGATCTAGGTCAGCCTGCAGTTGCAGCTTGCTCCACTGCCAGGAAATTTTTAAATTTCATATTATTTAAAAGTAAAATACATTGTTTCGCCCAAGTGGTGATTTCTAAAAACGTAACGTCACGGACAGGTGTAACGTTACGCATAGTTGAAACGCAAAGGACGGAGCGCGGCGAAGCTTACCACGTCACGTGACGTGACCACGTGGTGCAACGTCACGGTGTCACTTGAAAACTGTCAGTGTATTCTATTCGCACAAAACTTTGGCAAAAGCCTGAGCAATTTTTTGTTCTTTGTTCGAATGGTTTGGAATGATTCGTAGTTTGCAAGGAAATATATAGAGTCTATTCACATGACGTCAGACCGCCTTTTAATGTCGAGTCACTACACACAAGCATGGCCGCCGAAGGCCATAGCGGTTTGCCGATAGGCGAGTTTGCTTTGCCTTCTTTTATTTTTCACCAAGCTCACGAATAAAAGTTCCGCTTTATCGCGCGGCGGCCATGTTTGTGGGTGATGACTCAGCAAGTGAATAGACCCTATAGTGATACAAGATTTTTGTATGGGAAGATAAAGGGTACTATACTCTAGAATTAAGAGAGAAAAAAATATAACAAGAACTAATGCATCTTGAAGCGGCGAGTAACAAACATCGCGATGTATACTTAATTTTCGGGAATTGAATAATGTCGCGAAAACTTGGCCATTCGAATATATCGCCCCACGGTAAAAAACTGCATGGCATATTTGTTTGATTGCTCGTTTTTATTTAAACGCAAGGTCTAGGGTTTTGTGTCCGCAAAATTACTCCCCACTTTGCAAAATATTTTTAGCTCGCGAATACAAAGTCGTTGAGAGTATTCCGTATATATACTGCTTCGTAGAGCGCCGTAAATAATAATAGAAAGAAAGCGTACTCAGTGGTGGTCCAGCCAGCTTCAAGTTAGGAGAATTTTTGGAGCAGAAAAAAAATCACGTTATGAAGCACCTTTGTATCAGAAATTTTTTTTTTTTTGTGGGGGGAGCAGCACTGGAGCAGCACATACGTAAGTTTGGAGCTATTGGGTGCAGTTTCCTCTCAGTGATGCCAGCATGCATTCATGCGATCAGTATGACTGTTCACTTTGGGGTTTTATTGGGCATCGCGCCCAATAAAAATCCGAAGTTAGCAGTCATATTGTACTATAGTTTGTGACAGGTTAAGAGTAAAGTGGAAGCTCCTCCCTCCTATACTTGTTAGTGAGCGCGTTGGTAATGATCTAAGTTTAGAAAGAGTTATATACGTAAAGACAGGAGATGTGTCACTTGAAAACTGTGTTGTCCCGTCTCCTGTCTTTACGTGTATAACTCTTTCTAAACTTAGGTCCTCCCTCCTCTTTCCATTTTTGCAGAGCGACCGCTGGAGAGAAGGCCCTCTCTAGCGTTCGCTCTGCAAAAGTGGAAAGATGAGGGAGGAAACCTGTTACAACTATAGTTGACCAAGCAGTCTCGAACGAGCATGCTAACGAAATGGGAACCATGTGTGAACACATTCTTATAAAGCAATGTCACGCTTCTTAACATGAATGAGCAGAAAAAAAAAAATACTTGTGCTTGCTAATATTTAGTAGTGCGCTTCGAAATGCAACTAAAACTGTTAAAACTACGCTGCGTTAGGAATGTCCGTAAAATTGGTACGAAACCTGTGAAACAATGCCGCGGATCCGGAAACCTGGATTAGATTGCGATGGTTAAACCCCACTGGATTCGCACAGTTGCCAGACGAAAACTCTTCCAAACGCCAATTCGTTTGCAACTTTGTTCGCTTTGGCGCAGTTTGGCGCAATTTTTTCCCTTTGGGCGCAGCAAGGCGCAGGCAAGCGGGAATTTATCAAAATGGCGCAAATGGCGCAACTGGACCACCCCTGCGTACTTCAAAACAGCAACTCCAAGTCTCGTAACCAACACCGACGTTTCTGACCCGAGACTCGTTCACGAGAAAGGTTCATCCAAACGCCAAAAATATTATATAACCCATAATTCCGCGTCTGGACTCCGGAACCTTTCCCAGGAGGTTTCAAAACTTACGTTACTTAAATTTCAAATTAAAATATATGAAACCGAAACAATAAGTACTAAAACTACATTTTGGGTCGCTGTCGAAGCCATTTCGAACGGGATGAAATAATAATTGCTATACACTTTCGACGTTTGGTACATGAACTCCTAAACTCCCGCGCGGAGAAGCGGAAATCAAAATCCACATACTTTAAATTTTACATCAAAATGCGGACTATATGCACACACACACACACACACACACACACACACACACACACACACACACACACACACACACACACACACACACACACACACACTGAGAGAGACACACTCCGTTTCACTCAAAGACCCACCGTAGACGACTGCTACCATCCGATGGGGTCGATCGTCCAGGCCCAGAAGTGCATAGTCACGGCGCCCGTGGTGTTTGTGCGTCTGCGATCGCTGGCCAATTATGCACAGAAAACAAACAAAAAGGAAT
Source organism: Ixodes persulcatus (assembly GCA_013358835.2). Lineage (NCBI taxonomy): Eukaryota > Metazoa > Arthropoda > Arachnida > Ixodida > Ixodidae > Ixodes > Ixodes persulcatus. Next base: position 188,027 of record JABSTQ010010245.1, read on the forward strand.
CACTTAGTGTTACGGCGCTTTTAGTGCGTGATCAGTTTAATCGGTGATTGCATGGCGGTCGTACTTCTAAGTGAAACGGAGCATAGGATAATTGTGACCTCGGAGGCAATATCCGAGTAACCCGGCGATAAGCGAAATCCGATCTGGAGCGACTCAACCGAAACTACGTTCTTCGCTCTTTTTTTTAATTTTTTTTTTGTCGTTATTACTATTCCACAACCTTGGTCTCGGCACCTTTAATATCTTTCCGCAACGGACCAGATGATCTGTTTCAGCTGTAATGGTCACAGTATTGTCCGTGTTTCATTGTCTGCCAACCTTCACATTAATCTGAACATTCCACGTGTGTGGGTATAGCAAATATATATATATATATATAGTATATATATCGCTACGTTCTTTAAAGCAAGGGCAATATTACATTTTATTTCATCCCGTTGTTGTATTGTGCCCAACACTGCTCTTATTTTCAGTGTCGCAATAGTATTGCACGTGTATCGCTGCTTTCTTCAAAGCGACGGCAATATTACATCTTTAGTATTTCAATTTCCAACTTTTTACATTAAGCTATTTATTTGATTTCAGCGCTGTATTGCACTTTGCGTTGTTCTTACTTTATCGTTGAAAAAAAAAATAAATAAAAACATAATGGGACAGGAAAAGGGAAGAGTTCAGGCGTGGTTCGATTTACATTTAGCTGGAATTCTTTTTTTTTTTTTTTATTTCTGGAGCCTCCGCCGGCATTTCTGCTGTATAAGGATTAAGGTATCAACGGGGAGGGGGTACGGATAAAAAAAAAAGATATAGATATATATATTATGGAGAACGGGGGAATAAAAAGGAGTTCGATGCGCTGAATGAGTTTTTTCAAGGTCTACGGATACATCCCTGCTGCTTTTTTTTTTTTAAAAAAAAGGAGAATAAAAAATTTTGCCATAAATTAAGCCACATTCCCGTGGGATTTCGTTTCTTTGTGCCGTGCAGTACCTCCCCGCTTGTTTCCTTTACCTCCCTGGCGGACGCTTTGCTTTTTTTTTTTTTTTAAAGTGAGCCTTTCTGCCCCGTACCCTTTCCATACACGCCCCAAGGTCAGCGTACAAAAAGAAAAGGGGGAGCGTTACGAGGTGGGGCGTGGGGTTGAGCACGAAATAAATGAAAATGTTGAAACGAAGGGAACTTCTCCCGGTCCCCAGCATTCAACGGTGTGACATCCTGACCTACAGCCACCCTTTCGAGACCAGAACGACGGGGGAAAAGAAAGAAAGAAAAACAAAATATGTATACGGTTAAACTTTTATATTGCTAAAAGAGCTGAAAGGCAACAGGGGGAGAAGAATGCGTCAATGCTTTCATGGGTTACCGCCAAATTTGTGCCAGTTTCCTTTTTTACTTTCGGAACATATGTCACAAGCGAACGGAAGTTCGACGGAAGCCACTGGTTAAACTAAATGCTGACTTAATTTAAAACAAAATTTAAAAAAAGGTGCCTTTATCCCTCTATTTGGGAAGGACTATGGAGGAGCTGATTCTGCAGCGTCACACTCAAAGGCCGTAGCACTGAAGTTTCAAAGTCGCCTAAGGAGGCGAACGCAGACACGGAATGGACGCGAGTAGTTCGTCATCGTTTGGCTCGGACTCGTGTCCTATCAGCGAGGACCCGAGCCTGAGCCGATCACTGCCGCAGCAGTCGTGTCCAATCAGCGAGGACCCGAGCCTCAGCCGAACGCTGTCGTAGCAGTCGTGTCCAATCGGCGAGGACCCGAGCGTGAGCCGATCACTGTCGCAGCAGTCGTGTCCAATCAGCGAGGACCCGAGCCTGAGCCGAACGCTGTCGCAGCAGTCGTGTCCAATCAGCGAGGACCCGAGCCTGAGCCGAACGCTGTCGCAGCAGTCGTGTCCAATCAGCGAGGACCCAAGCCTGAGCCGAACGCTGTCGCAGCAGTCGTGTCCAATCAGCGAGGACCCGAGCCTCAGCCGAACGCTGTCGTGTCAAATCGGCGAGGACCCGAGCGTGAGCCGATCACTGTCGCAGCAGTCGTGTCCAATCAGCGAGGACCCGAGCCTGAGCCGAACGCTGTCGCAGCAGTCGTGTCCAATCGGCGAGGACCCGAGCGTGAGCCGATCACTGTCGCAGCAGTCGTGTCCAATCAGCGAGGACCCGAGCCTGAGCCGAACGCTGTCGCAGCAGTCGTGTCCAATCAGCGAGGTCCCGAGCCTGAGCCGAACGCTGTCGCAGCAGTCGTGTCCAATCAGCGAGGACCCAAGCCTGAGCCGAACGCTGTCGCAGCAGTCGTGTCCAATCAGCGAGGACCCGAGCCTCAGCCGAACGCTGTCGTGTCAAATCGGCGAGGACCCGAGCGTGAGCCGATCACTGTCGCAGCAGTCGTGTCCAATCAGCGAGGACCCGAGCCTGAGCCGAACGCTGTCGCAGCAGTCGTGCCCAATCAGCGAGGACCCGAGCCTCAGCCGAACGCTGTCGCGAGCGTGAGCCGATCACTGTCGCAGCAGTCGTGTCCAATCAGCGAGGACCCGAGCCTGAGCCGAACGCTGTCGCAGCAGTCGTGTCCAATCGGCGAGGACCCGAGCGTGAGCCGATCACTGTCGCAGCAGTCGTGTCCAATCAGCGAGGACCCGAGCCTGAGCCGAACGCTGTCGCAGCAGTCGTGTCCAATCAGCGAGGACCCGAGCCTGAGCCGAACGCTGTCGCAGCAGTCGTGTGCCAATCAGCGAGGACTCAAGCCGTCGAGCCGAACGCTGTCGCAGCAGTCGTGTCCAATCAGGCGAGGACCCGAGCGTCAGCCGATCACTGTCGCAGCAGTCGTGTGCAATCAGCGAGGACCCGAGCGTGAAGCCGAATCGCTGTCGCAGCAGTCGTGTCCAATCAGGCGAGGACCCCGAGCGTGAGCCGAATCACTGTCGCAGCAGTCGTGTCCAATCAGCGAGGACCCGAGCCGTGAGCCGAACAGCTGTCGCAGCAGTCGTGTCCAATCAGCGAGGACCCGAGCCTGAGCCGAACGCTGTCGCAGCAGTCGTGTCCAATCAGCGAGGACCCGAGCCTGAGCCGAACGCTGTCGCAGCAGTCGTGCCCAATCAGCGAGGACCCGAGCCTCAGCCGAACGCTGTCGTGTCAAATCGGCGAGGACCCGAGCGTGAGCCGATCACTGTCGCAGCAGTCGTGTGCAATCAGCGAGGACCCGAGCCTGAACCGAACGCTGTCGCAGCAGTCGTGTCCAATCGGCGAGGACCCGAGCGTGAGCCGATCACTGTCGCAGCAGTCGTGTCCAATCAGCGAGGACCCGAGCCTGAGCCGAACGCTGTCGCAGCAGTCGTGTCCAATCAGCGAGGACCCGAGCCTGAGCCGAACGCTGTCGCAGCAGTCGTGTCCAATCAGCGAGGACCCAAGCCTGAGCCGAACGCTGTCGCAGCAGTCGTGTCCAATCAGCGAGGACCCGAGCCTCAGCCGAACGCTGTCGTGTCAAAGCGGCGAGGACCCGAGCGTGAGCCGATCACTGTCGCAGCAGTCGTGTCCAATCAGCGAGGACCCGAGCCTGAGCCGAACGCTGTCGCAGCAGTCGTGTCCAATCGGCGAGGACCCGAGCGTGAGCCGATCACTGTCGCAGCAGTCGTGTCCAATCAGCGAGGACCCGAGCCTGAGCCGAACGCTGTCGCAGCAGTCGTGTCCAATCAGCGAGGACCCGAGCCTGAGCCGAACGCTGTCGCAGCAGTCGTGTCCAATCAGCGAGGACCCAAGCCTGAGCCGAACGCTGTCGCAGCAGTCGTGTCCAATCAGCGAGGACCCGAGCCTCAGCCGAACGCTGTCGTGTCAAATCGGCGAGGACCCGAGCGTGAGCCGATCACTGTCGCAGCAGTCGTGTCCAATCAGCGAGGACCCGAGCCTGAGCCGAACGCTGTCGCAGCAGTCGTGTCCAATCAGCGAGGACCCGAGCCTGAGCCAAACGCTGTCGCAGCAGTCGTGTCCAATCAGCGAGGACCCGAGCCTGAGCCGAACGCTGTCGCAGCAGTCGTGTCCAATCAGCGAGGACCCGAGCCTCAGCCGAACGCTGTCGTGTCAAATCGGAGCCCGGAGCCGATCACTGTCGCAGCAGTCGTGTCCAATCAGCGAGGACCCGAGCCTGAGCCGAACGCTGTCGCAGCAGTCGTGTCCAATCAGCGAGGACCCGAGCCTGAGCCAAACGCTGTCGCAGCAGTCGTGTCCAATCAGCGAGGACCCGAGCCTGAGCCGAACGCTGTCGCAGCAGTCGTGTCCAATCAGCGAGGACCCGAGCCTCAGCCGAACGCTGTCGTGTCTATCAGCGGCCCGCGTTCGCCTGCTTTAGAATGACGTTGAAAATGCAGCACTCGTCTTTATCTATAATCGCTGTTACATCAAAAAGGACTTTTTCCGCATCCCTGATGCACCGCGCGTAGTATAGTTCTTACGGGATTCGGTTGCCGAAGATACGATGCTTTCGGCGTTTGAAGCGCGTACGTACGTCTCGATAAAATAACATAAAAGGCTAATCGAAAATGCACCTACACATACCTTAAATCAACACATGAAGGGGGTAATTAATAAAATTCCGCAAAAAGAGGGATCTTTTTTTTTTTTTTTTTACTGAGGTTTTTGGGGTGAATACGTGTATAGGCGTTGCATACACCCGTTTAACAGCCATTCGATGCCAGGCGGCTGTTGGACTGCAAACCAGCTGTCCGACGATGTTTTACTGCGATAGCGTTAAGAACCTCGTGTCGCAGAAAAGCCGGCGTCGGTGGCGTCGTGACGGAAAAATCCTGATTGGTCGATAGGTTCACGACGTCGCAGCCATACGACCTCGCCCGGGAATTTCAAAGCTCGCAGCGCTCACGTGACGTCAAGCGTGGAATGAAAGTGATTGAAACATGATATGGTAATCCGAATTAAAGGTCGCCGCATGTCTCAAATGATTTCACTTTATAAAGTAGTTCATCTGCCTTAAAGAAAAAAAATTGAAGAATATTGGGCGAGACTCGAACCCACGAACCTTCGGTTGCGAGTCACACACGCTACTTTCTAGGCCACGTAAGGCACGCTTGCACGGCGAATGAGAAGGCGACGCGAATGGGGCCCGATAACGCTATCGCGTTCCACTCTTATAGGCGAAGCTTAAGAAAACACTAAAGTCAGTTTTGAAAAAAAGGTCGTTTTTGATCTTGTGTTGTTAAAAAGGTGTTAGTTCCCACATATACCAAGCCCTAAATAAAAAAAAAAAAAAACCGCCTATTCAACTCAGGGCAATAGAAAAACATGTGGACTACTTTCTCTCGCGGACTTCACTGTGTAGACCAATGAAAGCCCTACAATACGCGCAGATTCCGTATGATTTTATTATAACTTGTTTCGAAAAGAGTCTGATAGCTATACATTCGGGTAAGACTCCTCTTTTTCTCCGCGGGCGAAGCCATCGCTTGCAACTCGCCGACAAGAGCCCTTCGTCGATCACATCACTCGGAAGGAAATTCTTCCCAAAAAGGCCGTGTCGCGATCTTTGAACATGCTTTTAACGAGGAAATAAACTACGCACGGTTGTAGTTTCGAGTTTGTTGGGGTGCTCAGAGCGCCTAGATTGAGTTGTCACCACAAAAGGACGATCTCAGAATCGACTTCAGTGGCCCTTTAAGCGTCCTCCAAGTGTATCCAACCTCCACGAGAAATAGCTCAGCATACTTTGCGCGAAGAATCAGCAACGTCGCAAGCAGCGTGGTTGGCGGGCGGACAGTGACAACCCACTGGACAGAAAAGCCAATATATCACACCGATGTGGGGTCAGATCTGAAGCTACCAGGGACACCAATTGAAAAATATGGTGCAACTAAAAGAAGTACTTCTGAAATCGATTGGAGTCGGCAAAAACGAAGTTGGTGCCAATCGTCCGAGGGCTTGTCGTATACAATGAATTGGGCGTTATTGCACGGCGGCCATCCATTTTGTTTTAGGCTCTTAGCTGGACATTCCGCTTCATTTGTGCTCGGAAAACAACCGAGGTTGTTTTCTAAACACAAATCGAATTTTTTAGGTGAAACTCTAGTATATGGTAGAAAGTTCAGAAGTCAAATATTACGATGTAATACCGTCTAAACGTTCGTTTAAAACCCCCCCCCCCCCCCAGCCCCCCCCCCCCCCCCCTTAGCAAGTTCCTACATGTGTACCAATGTTCCTACGCCTACGTTTCTATACGCAAGAAAACAAATAACTTTCCGGGTTGAAAACAAACGATGTAGACCCGTTCAGAAGTACTTCCCAATGTGAAATCCCCTGTTCTCTCTTGCTTTTCTTTCGAATTGAATGGAGATAGCGTGGTAAATCGTAAGTGCTGACATCTGTGATCGTGAGAGGAAGAACGACAGGAAAGCCGGAGGCAGACGCAAGGTTAGGCCTGTTCATTCCGCAGCCAATGATTGTTTACCTTTTTACACGGCACTCCGCCTGCGTTTTCCCGTGCAATAAAGCAAGAAGAGATTAGGCAACGACCGTGCAAGTGATGGTTTGTTACCTCTGTGTTTATTAAAGTCGTACCAGAAATCTGAACTCCACCGCTGGCAATCGCTGTCCGTGCCCCGCCGCTTCGACGCGGCCGAAAGGTATGTGACGGTGCCGAACGCGGACGTCTTCGTTATTTGCGACATGAGCGCCGTGGTACGTATAATTTCGCCCGGCCTGTGTCGCGCGCGAGTTATTTCTGCGTCGGAAAGATCAGTCGGCTCAGGCGTTGGTGGGCTTGTCAAGTCAGCGCCTGGTCAAGTTCGAGCAGCGGCCATTTTGAACGGCGGAGGGGAAAGCGATGGGGAGGGGTGTGGGGGAGGTCCCTCCAAAAGGAGAGTTTATCTTCCCCTCGTCGATTCGGAGCGGGTCCCACGGAGCGAAATTTTGCCTCCCTCGCGGATTTTGAAAAGCGCTCCGGATCTACGAGTGGAATTCACCATTATTCTCTCCCGATGAGAAGCAATGTCTACATACCGAAATAAAAATAAGACAACTTGACTGTAGCTCCAGGGTATGAATTGGCGAGTAATGATGCAAGTCGCCGCCACAATAAGAACGGTGTGGCGTCGACTTTAGAGGCCCGAAATCTAGCACGCACTCGCTGCCTTCCATCGTGCTTTGGTCACCTTCCATTGTGCTCCGTGCTCATGAGAAGTCGGTCTCGCCGAATCTACGTAACTCGCGCTTGAAGCGGAACGACTGAAGCTCCTTCTTGCCGTTCCCACCTTGTCGGTGACTTTAGCTGAAAGGTTCCGGCAGTTCGTGTTTCCACATAGTCACTAACCGAAGACTAGCAGGCGACGACGGGAATAATCAAACGACTGGATCAAAGTGTCATAAAACCTTTATTAATAAAACTCTCCAAGCACGAGATGCTGATCGTGTCGAACACCAAAGGAACCAAATAGGTAGGGATAGAAAAATTAGAAATAAGCGAAACCGTTGACACGAGATATATGAACGTAGAGAGGCAACAAAAATGACGCATTCAAGGTTGGAATGTCTCAAAAATACGCGCAAAACAAATAACCGGAAGAACCAATCAAGCAGGAATGCTCCACCATATGAAAGACTGGTATCGCGGGGGTGGTCAAAAGTTTTGATCATTCACCTGTGGTCAACATGAAAAAGACCCCCCCCCCCCTCCTCCCCCCAAAAGGTGCACTAAAGACGCTTCTAACATCGTGTGTTCTTGGTAATGACTTACGCGCTCCAAGCATCCTAGAAACCCAAAACTTATGCTCGTGCGACGTCTATTTCCCCACTCAAAGTCTCATCAAGTTCGTGCCACGCCCCTTTCTGAGCGGAAAAATCTGAAGCACAGATTTTTCCTTTCTCGGAAAGGCGGCTTGCGATTGGCTGCCGCGCGGCCGTCGTCACGCCGCTGGCGCCTCCGCTAGATTCTGTGCTCCAGATTTTTCCGCTCAGAAAGAGGCGTGGCATGAACTTCGATCACGTTTTTAGTAGGGAAATAGACGTCGCACGAGCATAATGTTTCGACTTCTGAGATGCTAAGATCCCGTAGAATGAGTTATCACCAAGAACTGACGATCTCAGAAACGTATTTAGTGCACCATGAAGGGTGATTCCATGAAACTATAATGAAAACTGTCATTTCAAATCTGTTCTGCGAAAAGGTAAAAAATGGAAACTTGCTCTGGAATAAATGTGAATACACAACCGTAAAATTGCGGACATACATCCACATAACACTAAAAACAAGTGGATCGCACGACATTAGATGAGAGGAATGTCGACACGTACTGCTGTGAAATTGCACGCCTCCATAGACTGGGATGTAAAAAACATATAAACCTGTTGCGCCTCACTTTGACGCTTAGAAGTAACATTTCTAACGGGACTCTCTGAAAAGGCGGCACGAATTGCCAAGAGCTGCTTGCATAGATTGCAGAAAGGCATTCTATTATATTTTGTCACATATCTGTAGTGTAGCGAAATAGCTTCTTTTAATTGGCACAAAAAATTAAATTCGAAAATCCGGAAAGCTGAAAAAAAAAAAAAAAACCCGAGACAATGACATGACTAGCAGACGTCCATTCGTTGAACTCTCGAGTCAAACGCAACTGCTACTGCCTCTGAAATCAAACATTAACATCATGCACTCATCAAATACTATATAAACTAAAAAAAAAAAAAAAAAAAAAAAAAAAACATAGATATCACCATAAAGAACTGTCGGAGCTGCACACTAAGAAAGTGACTCTCAATGAATTGTCTTCACAACGGGATGCATAATAAATGCACCAAAAACTTGGTGCCATGAATCGTTACGAAGTGTCCATCTGGTGTCACTTCATAACCAATCTCTCACACTAGCTCACGACCGCCTTGCGAAATCCCCAAATATTGACCGCCTGTTATTCACTTTCCTGGGTGTGCAGTGTTCCTCAGCACCAAAACAGAAATGACACAGTAGTGCCACTTACAGCTATACACACTACCTTAAAAGAAGAGCACCCTGATGCACATTTAAACCAATTGACCAGATCTCGACAGAGAACGCACTGATACGGTACTCGCACGGAATGCTCACAAGACCTTGAGTATTTCCGCTCCAACAGCGCACGCTACCAACGGCGGCACACCCGCGGCAATCTGCTTGTACTGCTCCAGGACCGTGCCCACAAACAGAAAGTCATCCGGGTAGCCCTGCACCCTGGCGCACTCTCGGACACTGACCACCCTGTCCTGCTCGGGATGGATCACGGGGCCGCGCCTACTCAGGGGCTCCGGGTTAGCCACGGTGCCGTGGAGGTAACCGCTCCACTGCAGCCGTCCATAAACGCCGCTCCAGTGGTCTCGCTTGTGACCGGTATGAACGAGACTCCAGGGGATCAGAGTGTCCTCCTGACGGAACATGGGGTCGCACTGCGCCGCCGAGTCATCGCTGCCCGCGCATGCACAGACACCTCGTCGCTTGCCGTTGTGCTGAATGCCCTGATGGGTGTAGTAAAGTTTGTAGGCGGTTGTGCCGTCCGACAGTTGAGTCTCGATGTTCGGGAGGTCGCGCCAGTCCGCACCGGGTATTTTAGGTATGGCGGCCAGTCGCGCCTGAGCAAGCGGCGTCATTTTCTTGAAGACTGGGTCACCTAGGCTTCTGCGTTGCGGGTTGCTCTGCAAGTCAGACCTGTTGGAAGACGTGGAGCCCTCCTGAAGGTCGCCGATGGCATCTCGAAGAGTCATTCGGCGAAAGGGTGCCGCAGGCGTTGATATCAGAGGACTCGAGTACACCCTGCCGTCGACCACAAAGGACAGTTCGTTCTCAGTCACTTCGAAGGTGTGTGTAACTTGAGGGAAAGAAGGGAGGACTTGGCCCTTCTTTGCAGCGAGGATGATGAGCCGGCGATTCCTCTGTGGCAGCCCGTAGCAGCCGTCCTGGAGAACGCTGCATGACACCTGGTACCCAAGGTTCAGGAAAGACTGAAGCACGAACACGAGCACGGCACCGTTGTGGTATCGTACCATTCCCCTCTCAGCCGCCAGAACCACGAATTCGGGCTCAAAGAACTCACAGTAGCTGAGGAACGTGGAGACTTGGGATTCTCGGAAAGCCTCGCTGTCGACTCCGAGCAGCGGCCGGAAATTTTTCAAAGATTCAAAAGACGGACTACCGCACAAGAGAAAGATATCTTCCCTCCGCGTGCTACCCAGAAAGTTCGCCACTCCGAAAGTCGAGAGCTCCTTCAGAACGGTCTTGGGGTCGCTCGAAGGCACAGCGGCATCCGGGAAGTTATTCTTGAAAGTATCGCGGTGAGCAGGAATGTCACTGACGGCGAAGACTGGGTTGGTCAGCCCGGCGTCGCAAAGACCCAACGAGAGGCCACCGGATCCACAGTAGACCTCCACACTAGGGAAGAGTTCCTTCACGGTTACACAGTCAGGCTTCGCATCAAGTCCGATCGACATCGCTTCCTGGGAAACTTGAAAGAAGCCAGTAGCTATGTCATACCCATCCCTAAAGTAAAACGGAGCTTTTACAGCGTCGAGGCTCGATGCGAGAAAGCCCTCGGGTCTGTAGATGACTTGGCATTTTGACACAATGTCGGCCATACTGACTTCGAAGCTCGTCACCGAGTACAAGAGCAGATAGTTATCCGTAGAGTCCTGCTGTACTTCTTGAGCTCTGTAGAAGGCCCGTACTATTACTGATCCACTCTCCTTCTTGATGGAAACAATCTGGCAAATACGGTATGGTTCGGGCAGTGCAGCGTCTTCGATCTTAGGAGGTCTCAGCAGTTTACGGTATCGCTCAGAATACACGTCGCTCTCGCTGTCAGACGCTACCAGTGCGCCGTTGCCATCCCCATTTAAACAACCCCGCGGCATTGCGACAGCCTCTGGTTTCACAAACACGCAGTCGCCTGCTTCATAAGAAGCGTCTTCAGAGTCAGCGTCACTATCCATGTCTAAAAGACTGCGACATCCGCAAGTCACGCCTTCCTCCAAGCTCAGAGCCTTGAACACGCAAGACGCTGCGTCACAAAAGAAGTTGCACCGGAGCTTTTTTCCCTCCGATTCGATGTGATTGTCAAGCCTAACTCCAGTAAGATCCACGCTGCATATCGAACTGATGGCTGCGAGTGGAACGTCGTCGCACTCCGACGTGAGGAAGACTTCGGCCGGATCCCCAAACACGTTCCCCATCACCGTCTCCGAGTATCTTCTGAACCAGACCACATGAGCGAAGCTCTTCGAGTCGGTAGTTTCAAGCAGAGCGACCACTCTTCCGACGTAGTCCGGGGTTTGAGGGTAACCAGATATAACGATGACGTCGTCCCCTACTCTCACTGTCAGGCTCTCCCCAACCCGAACTGATGAGTAGAACACAGAGTTCTCCTTGATTTTCAACGGCGGAGAAAGCCAGTTGCTCCGCACGGTGCCCGCAGCAGGCGGGAATCTGCGCTTAGCGAAAGGCTTCTTCGGCAAAGAGGGCAGCGTCTTGTCCATGAAGTCAACCCCAAGATGATCGTCGTTACCGCGGACATCCCTGTTATCACAACGCCTCCGGACGCAGCACTGCTTGAACGTGCCACTGCCTCCATACTTTTTCATGTTCTTGCAAAACACGCAATGCTTGCAGTCTGTGGCCAAGCAAGCCTCGCAGAATCCGCACCTACCCTTCCTCGCGCCGGCCTGGTTTGCCACCACACGTTCTTTGTCCTGGAACAGCTTGAAGATTGTTTTCTCCACGGAAGGCATCAATAACTGCGGTGAAGCCTTTGACTCTGCCTTCTTAGTTTTCTTCCCTCCGACCGCGAGAGGCTGATTCTTCTTCCCACTGTCCCTGATAACTGCTCCTGTGGCACGAGTGAGGTCTTTGACAAACACGCTGCCCAAGAGGGGAGTGTCACTACCGCCACCCGCAGCATCGTACGCTTGGATGTGGTCCACTAGAAACTGCGCGTGCCTGTGGACCGTTTCGACCGAAAATGGCCCAACTCCTTGCGGCAATGTTGTCAACTGTTCAATACGTCCTACGACGTCGTCGTACGCCACGTCCACACCCGCTTCCAGGAGGTGCTCAAGGATTCCTTTGACGAGGTAGATTTTCTCCTGCATCCGCTTCATCGGCACCTTGTACTGCGGACTTGGGTTCATGAGAATGTACTCCGCAAAGGCCGTCGTGATTCCCAAAACAACATTGGAGCCGCCGTCGTAGCCCGTCGTCCACCAGGACACAATAGGTCCCAGCTTGGCCACCGGCACGCCATCCTTGGTGCTCGGGTCTTCGGCGCAAATGCTCTTCATGTAGCCGCTCATGTAGAGAGGTACGTCGCTCTCAATGAGGCCACTATCGAAGGGGCAAACGTGGCCGTACTCGTCATAGACTGTGAAACGAGTGATCTTGAACTGAGGCTGCTCCGTCAGGTCATCCTGGCTGCAGAGCGAAGACGTCAAGCGAGGGTCGATGAGGGCAACGAACTCTTCGACAGCAGTCTTTGGATCACCCTGTAAGAGCAAAGGTGATAACATTAGACGGTTCAAATTAACTGTACAGTTGGCACTGATTGCGCTAAAACAACTGAAAATATTGAGGAATCTGAGCTCGCTGATTCTTCCTTTTGTTTATGAACAGGTGGCAGAGAGAATCCTATATATTAAACATCAGCTTGTTAGGCTATAAATCACATAATTAAGGATCCGCTGCTTTATCTACAGTGCTTTGACGGGACGTGATTAATATAAGTATTTCAAGACGCCGAAGGAAACCGGACAACTAGGAGACACACTCTTCCACACAAAATGTGCCGGTAAGCTTCGACCATTCACCGAAATTAAAACTGTCAATGACCCCTCAAAAAGTATCCAGTAGAAGGTGAACACATTATATATTTTAATGTAACAACACGTTAACCACTCCTGCTCGGACTACTGTCTTTACATCGCTGGTTTGAATGTGAAGTGCTTGACATACGGAGAAGTTGACGACTTCGGGAGGGTTCAGTCTCTTCCGGCACGACTTGCACCAGGTCACCACGTCGCCGCTTTCCCCGAAACTGGACTCTGAGTTGGACCTTCCACGCTTCGACGTCGATGAACCATTGCAGAAAGAAGGTTCTTTGGACGTCCGCTTCTGAGGGGCCCTCGAAGTGGAAGGAGGCGAGGAAGACTTCGCTTCTAAGGCCATGGAACATGGAGGGCAACTTCGTGGTTTAGTCTTCGCGAAAGCCTTCGCGAGCGGCGAGGACTCAACCTTGGATGGTGAGGCGATTTTCTTCGGTGTTCGTTTCGATCCCTTCTTTGGAAGCTGGTTTGTTTTCTTCGGACGTTGTGGACTGGTGGTAGCTTCTTCACAATCGGAAGCCAAAGCTTGACGATGAGCGTCACTTTCAGTGTCCACGTTCACATCGAAAGTACCGATGTCCTTAAGCGCGGCTGATGTTTTCAAAGGCTGCAATGATTCGACCTCAGACGGTCGCTTCTTTCGTGCCGTTGGCTTCGACCCCTTCTTTAGTCGTCGGCTTGTTTTCTTCGGCCGTTGGGGACTGGTGGTAGCTAGTTCGCAGTCAGAGACCAAGTCTTGGTGATGAACTTTGTATTCAGGGTCCGCCCTCATATTAGAACTGTCACTGTCATGGCAGGAGGCTGTTGTATTCAACGGCGGCAATGACTTAACCTTGGATGGTTGATCAGTCTTCTGTGACGTCGGTTTGGACCTCTTCTTTGGTGGTCGGGTTCTTCTCTTTGGCCGTTTAGAACTCCTTGTAGTTTCTTCGCAGTCAGAGACCGCGACCTGATGATGGGCGTCCCCTTCAGGGCCCGCCCTCATACCAGGACTGTCGGCACCCTGACAGGAGGCTGTTTCCAAGCTCGGCCCAGGGACTGGTATCAAGGGCATGGCTGCGTGAGTGGAAGGCAACAGTACGTTATCCAAACGAGCTTACATCGTAAGCTTGCACTGACACCACTTTCTCTTGCATTTGATTTTCTTTTTTCAGCACCTGTTTCTCTACTGTCTGAATTTGTCCAGCCTATACAAGTAGCACTTCGATGCAAGCAAAGCACTTCTGGCCGAATTGTACTCTACATTACAAAATGAGTGGACAGCTAGAGAAGGTGAAAAGCTTGAGACAGCGGTTTCAGACTATTAATTTATTTAAACATACTGCACACCAAAAGGCTCAAGGGGAGCGGCAAACATATCTCGGTAGACACCCTGTTGAACACATTATAAACGTCCGTCCAATTCATGCCCCGCAGTCTTGGTTACCAAGATTACCGTGGGACAGAGGCATCCCTAAATACCCATTCCTGTGCAACAAGGGGAAGTTAACTTTAGGGCACGACCGCTCACGTGACCATGAGCGCCAACTGGAAGTTGACGTACGAAAGGCTAGTACCGGCCACGGGAATCGAAACTAGTCTTGCTTGTTTTGCTCATGGTAGCTACAGGGTTTGATCCTGGATGATTTCAAAGGTAGTAACTTGCTTCTGTTGGGCAAAACCTGAAGCTCGCATGAAATAGTACATGTCACTGCTTAGGCTGGTGTGCGCGCCTGCGAGTGAGTGAGTGAGTGAGAAAGAGAGAGAGAGAGAAAAAGAGAACATCAAAGAAAGGGGGATATCTAAATGATCTTGGTATGACCTTCAGAAATACCTTAAAACAAACTGATTCCTTCCTTCATTTTTAATTTAGAGCGCTGTTTTTAGGCACTTGTTTCCGGGTTGAGCAGAGTCCGGCGTCAGCGTAACCGCGCGCGTTGCATAATGGGACGTCACAGTTTCCCCGCTAAGTTTAACAGAAAAATGTCCACAAAATTTCCCGGTAAATTTAGCGGAAAAATGTTCGCTAAATTTGGCGGGAAATTTGTCGCTAAATGGGAGGGGAGGGTACGGAGGGGGAAGAAAGGTATACCCTCCCCTCCTCCTCCTCAAGAGCTGCGCTCTAATTTCGCATTACAGAGAATGGTAAACGTCTTTAATTGTTTTAAATACCGTTCCGGAGTCAACGACCTGGCATGTTGGCGCCACAAATGAGATGCGGGTTTAGGCACGCGAGCATTCAGGAACATACAAAGGACACCCGCGCACACCATTCACGCTACCGAGCGACGTTAACGAAACAGACTAGCGGTGATCGTGATCTCTAGGTCCTTCTGTGCACGACCAATCGTTGTTCGAATCCATCGCGTCGTTATAGTTCATGCACTGTTTCCCGCTCCGATCCCAAGTACGAGCAATTCGATCGTGACTTCGCCGAGGGTCCATTCTTCGCGTGAACGGTACGGCCCTCGGTCCCAAGGACGCCACTGCACGGAAGTAAGCTGGTTCAGACGTCTGCGTTTGACACTCCGAGATCGAATCTACGCACTATAGCTAGGAGAAATAGTCGCTTATATAACGTTGTAAGAATTATTTCAAGCATACGGTGAAAGAATGACGCGTAAAACGTACGCAGATTGGAATTGTTCCAAGACTACTCGATAGATGGCGCCAGTGTGCGGTGGCGCTGCTGTCGCTACGACGCATGCGCAGACGCGCATTGCCCATACCTGGTGTGAGCAAAGGGCGACTTGTTTCTAAACAGTGCGCCGGTGTGTACTTTCAAACAACTGTGCTCGATGAACGCCGTCCGATCCCCCGGGGAGGGGATTTGTTCTTTGTCTAAAGCAGTAACATTCTTTGCTGATGTTTTCGAACACCTTCGAATGCGGACGGACAAACTCATCGCAGCGTGACGAAGACACCTCACGACAGGCGATCAAACACTAGCCCACACACACAGACACACTCATGCACAAAAATAACCAGGCAGACGCGACTGACCAAGGCCGATCGATAGCCGAGGGGCTATTAGGCTAAACGCTCGCAAAAACGCAGCTTCCGAAAAAAAAAAAAAAAAAAAATCACCGTCAATTGTGTCAAGGTTCGTTTCCTCGCGGACGACAAGATCATCATCATCATCATCGCCGTCGTCGGTGGCCACGGCGAGGACAAACATCGCGAACCCTACACACGAAGAAGAAGCAGCAGCAACAAGAGAGATATCGGCCGCTTTGCACGATGATGAACGGCGGCGCGCGCACGCAAGCACAAATACGCGACAACGACGACTGATCGACCCAGTTTGTTGGAGGACAACAGTTACCTTTATCAAAATCCCATCTAACACCACTGGGAACGCCATTTTTTGGGAGGTCACGAAGCGCGTGATTAGAGCCGAGTCTTCGCCGACCGCTGACGCGCCCCCTCGTGTCCAATGACCGCTCAGCGTGCGTCCACAAAACAATGGTGGAATCGGCTAATTGGTGCAGCGCAGCTTATCCCTTTTTTACACCAAGTGCGAGCACAGCCGACGCAACGACCCGCTAGAGCCAATCAAAAAACCAAAAGTGCGTCGTCACGGCGCTCGTCGCCTTTGTCCGTTTGCTTTCACCGCGATTGATCTATAGACGTCTGCAAGTATGGCCCCTAGAGCACTGCACGGGCCTGGGCCAGCCCGAAGGCCCGAGCCCGGTTCGGCCCGCGGGCCGGGCTCGGGCCGGGTAGCACGTATTTTCTCGGGCCCGGGCCGGGCTCGGGCTTGAACAAAATATTTTTCGGGCCGTGCCGGTCCGGCCCAGTCCGGGCCGTGGCTGGGCAGTCGTGTGCCGCAAATTCTACATTGTTGAAGACAAAACGTGTGCTCATTCATCTTTTAAGTTCACTGAAAACAAACAAGCGAAATGCACAATCACTAAGGCGCCCTAAAAAAAAAAAAAAAAAAAAAAAAACGTTTTGTCTTTTGAAAGCTTTCACGTGGATAAAAGGAAACGTATGGATTCCACCAGCATAGTGGGAAAGTGCGGTCAAGAAAACGAGGGCACTCCAGTCGCGGGGCACAACAATATGAGTGTCCTTTTCCTCTGCCTTTCAGAAAAAGAAAAAAAAAAAAAAAGGAAGAAGAAGCGTGAGCTTCAGTTTGTACTTTGTGCGGGGGCCTTACTATGCCATCGAAGATAAGCTAACTATAAGAGATACTTTTTATCCTTATACAGCCTTGTGAAAATGCACTAGCGTGATTCTGATATTTTCTACACAAAAACGGGGAGAGGAGAGTTCTCTGTGAAACAAATTGAACAACGAAAAGTCCAATATCTCTTCAAGAAATGCATAAATAAAATATTGTCCACTTTTGTTTTTCAAAATCGCTTATGAAGTGCATATTTCGCCCATATTCTCGAAACTACATAATCTAAGTCGGGATATTTATCGTGTCAAAAAAAAAAAAAAAAAACTCAGTTCAAGTTCAAAAGAATTTTAAATAAAATATGCTCGCTTAAATTTATGCTTAGGCAGTTTTTAGATTAAAGCCTGCTAACGTTTTCGGGCTCATGTATATAATCTGTCGGGCTCAAGCCGGGCTCAGTCTTATATTTTAAAAATTTTTCGTCGGGCTCGGGCAGGGCTCAAGTTTCAGCCTAAAAATTCTGCCGGGCCCGGGCCCCTTCCGGGCCGGGTCGGGCTTAGAAATTCCGGCCCGTGCAGTGCTCTACCCTGGGCACCGCCATCTTTCTCCTGGTGTGGGTAGATCGTCTGATAGTCAAGCATTGCTGAGGTCGTGGGTACGCGTCAGCAATGCTTGACTAGCAGACAATTTACCCACACCAGCAGCAAGAAATATGGCGGCGCCCAAAGGCCGTACTTGCAACTATAGTCGGCGACAGGTATAAGAGTGAAGCGAAAGCTCCTTTCACCCCTCTCCACTTTAGCAGAGCGAACGCTGGAGTGGAAGTCGCCTCCTCTCCAGCGTTCGCTCTGCCAAGGGCGAGAGAGGTGGAAAGAGTTCCCACTTTACTCTTAACCTGTGAAAGCAAAGGCACAAAGACGAGGAGTGCCGTGACGATGCTCTTTTAGAGGGACTCGACTGTTTCCCCCGGACGGTACAGCGTCGGCTGCACTTGGACTTACTTAGATAACGAGTATAGATGGCGCGCACCTGTGAAAAGGGGTCTATTACTGGGTCACGTCGACGACGGCAAGGTCTCCGCGCTCAAGAAAAGACACCACAATCGTCTCGTAAAATGCCTACTTTTTTTTTTTCTGTTACTACTTTCTTGTTTCTTTGGTTTTCGTGCCGGCTTTGACCTCCACAGTACCCCCTGAGGCGAGACGATCGCTGCTCGCGTGTACGCGGTTCATGTGTTCTGCTCGTTTTCTGTCGTACGGGTCTCTGTCCATCCAAGACGAGGCACAAAAGTGAAACAAAGCCGGAGCGAAACCGTTTCACGGCGACGGCGGCGTGTGTGTGTGTGAGGGTTTGTGCTGCGTGCAGCCGGCGAGCTTTACGGAATCGACGGAGCGGAACGTAGGCAACCCGTCCATGACAGCTGCACGGCCGACCTCGCGTTCTCGCCGCTTCGGTAATACACTGTACGGAGAGTGTCTTTGGACTCTCGACAGGATCGTGCATATTCGTCACTTCAACAACCGTAGTAAAGAGGAAAAAGAAAGGTTTGGCCCCTCGCCGAGTGTTACTAATTTCCTCCTTTAGCGGTGAGTTGAGACATTTGCGTGCGCGCTTCAGGTATGACAGGCTAGACTCCGAAATAACTTTCTGTGACGTTCAAGAAGTGAAGAGCGCGCGTGCACAGCAGCTTTGATGGGCACTTAAAGTGCGTAAGCGCACGTAAAAGTGCAAGAACGTCAGAAATGCATAGTCACAAAGCTCCAAGAACAACACCGATGCCAAGAGTGCTGTAAAAAGCAAAAAATCTTGTTTTATGCGCAGCCCCTCTCTCCACAAGAGCCTGCGTATGAGATTATTATTTCCCGTTTTCATCACTGGGGGCTAGGATTTCTGACACTGATCCATAGGCAATCGCTCGCCTCACACAGCGGACGAGAGCAGTCCCACACAGCATGCTGTGTCAGGGTCACATATCATCATGATATACCATCTGTAGGCTGGCAGCAGCGCTACTACACAGACCAGATACTCCCTTGGAAACTGGCTTATAAATGAAAAGAAAGAAATACAATCACATTTCACGAAGTGGGACAAAAAATTCGGCGGACACTTAAAACTGCTTACATGTAGGAATGCGAAAGCATTCCTACACGCAGCACATTCCTACAAGCAGCGGGCCACGTCTCCCTTTTTCACAGGGCGCACCGGCGGTGACATCATGCCCCCCAGTGCGCAGGCGCGGCGAACCCAGCCGGCTTCCGTGACGAAGCATCTGCGTTGCTGTGCTTTTCTTTGTGCTTTATTTTCTGAGGCGCGCCCGCTTTGACCTTGAGCGCCCTCGCAGGCTTCAGCGACGAAGCATCTGCGTCAATGTGCTTTTCTTTGTGTTTTATTTCTGAGACGCGTGCTTGCTGACGTATGGGTGTGACCATCTTTCGGGCAGAACGCTGCCGCCTTTTCGCGTAATGGGACAAGTAAGGCTTTCGCCTTAATAAAAACGCATATAGACATGGACTGAAAAGGACAACAAAAAATATATATTCGGATTAAATTATATTTCCTCGGAAATCGTGTAGTGTGTAATACAAACACACAACAATGAATAACCAAAAGCTTGGTTAGTATAATTCCTACATCGATTTGTGTTTAAAAGGCCTCGGACAAGGCGTTTATGTGTGTCTGGAGCTTTACGAAAAGAAACAGACCTACTTGCAACTGAAAAAAGTCGTTCTTTTGTTTTGTTTTCTTTCTGAGCGAAAATCGCCTGTTGAGAAACCGGCTGCTGAAGTGGAACAGGGTTTTGCCCACTCTCAATAATGGAGCCCGTCAAACGTAGTTTTTATTACAACAAATACCCCAAAAACACGTTGATTAAAAAAATCGTTAATACTATAATTGCGAGGACTGAAACAACCTAAGTGACTTCTGAAGTCTTCGACCTCACATTCCTCCGAGCTGGATGTTGTTTTGGTGCGACTCTGTTCGTCTGTCTGAGCAAATACGGGACTCTGCAGCGAAGAATTAAGGGGGCAATAACTATTGCACTTCGCATACAAAAAAAAAAAAAAAGGTTATGTTTGGGTGTTGAAGGCCCTTTAAAGGTACCAGGAAATTGCTCCACGGTACCCTTACACGGCACATTCATGAACAACAAAGTCGTACAAAAAGTTGAGTATTAGCGGCGAGATGTTTCGGTGGCGCCCTCATATGGTTACCTTTCGTGACGTCATTACCTTGCAAACAACAAGTTCGATGGTGTTTGTAACTAGCATGGCGGAAGGTTGAAATCATAGCGTTCTTGAACCAACACCTTCAAAATTGAAGTTCTCACGGTCCTCTTATTTCCGTCCATGAGAACTCCTTTGCTGACGTCATAGTCAGCATTCGGCCAATCGTGGAAGGCCGACCACAGCGACGCTTTCGATCACGCACGTCGCCAATAGAGGTTATTCAGTAGGACGCCATATTATATATAGGGCGCTGTTTAGAGCGCTTGCTCAGAACGAGCTCACATCAATAGCCTGCTAAGACCGACAATCTTGATGGTGCGGAATGCACGTTGCAAAAGAACAGCGGAAGCTCGCCGTCAGCACGCGCTCAGCAGCCGCGCACACAGCTTCCCCGTGTGTACCTCCTATAAGCGGACGCGGCGCCTGCGAGACATGGGGCGAGCTTTCCCTTACAACAGGCACGTATTGCAAGAAAACCGACCTGCAGGGGGAGGACGCGGAGCTGAAGGAGAGATGGACGGGAAAATGAAATTGGACTGCAAGAGCTCGCGAAATCACCATGGATGAAGGATGCATGCCGAACTCTCTTAATTGGCCGGCCGCTTACGTCCTCTAGCCGATGGTTTTAATTATAACTCTTGTAAACGCTACGTACAGAAATGCGTACATCTAAGATCCTCGTTTTTTTTGTTTTTTTTTTTTCGGAAACATATTATGGATATTGTTTTTATCTTAACAGATTCGTTAAAAAAGTGATAATAATAATGATGTTTAAAATCCTGAGACTGGGAAGGAAAAATGAAGAAAAATTGTAAGACAGAAAAAAGGGGACAGGACAAACGTCTCAAAAACGAGACGTTTGTCCTGTCCCCTTTTTCTGTCTTACATTTTTTTTTCCCAGTCTCAGGATTTTAAACATCATGATCAATATACACCAGCTCGCCTGCACCTTGACAATTTTTTATAATAATAACCCGTGCAATCTACACGTATGCGGTTTGTGCAGGTGAGTTATCCGGCGAGGGGGACATAGTATAGGTGGCTAATCGTAACAATCAGTCGGCTAGTGAAGTGACATTTGTTAATTAAACTTTTATCTAGTGAAAATAGACACGTGGTTCCAATTAGAAACTTGCTGAGCGTCATCGATAATCACTAAATCAGTACGTTTTGGAAAGACTTTGAGCTCTTGAGAAGCGCAGTAGTGCGCTAAAGTTCCCACTCGTGCAACAGGAGCAAACCTTCCGGTGCGGTAACGCGCCTGTGCCATTTCCCGTCTCTTATCATAGCCCCAGCCTTGCACCTCTTGCACGAATGGTACCTTTAACGCCCCGATTTTTGCGATTTTCGATGACGCTCAGAAAGTTTTTCCTTGGAACCATACGTCTTATCTTCACTAATTAGAAAGTTAATTAAAACATTTTACTTAATTAGCCAACTGATCGTTACGATTAGCCCCCTATGCTATCTCCCCCTGGCTGTATAACTCACCTGCACCGCAAAAGTGTAACTTTCGCGGCTTTTTTTTTTTATTTATTTTAAACAAATTTATTAAGCTTAAAAAAAACTGTGTACTGAGTTATTTAAAGAAATTTAGCGGAATTCTATACTCTGTGTCTCGGAACCAAATCCTTGTGAAGAAAATTATTAGAACATGTGTTCCACGATAAATGGCGAGCGGCGTTTCAAAGGGTAAGTGTAAACCTCTACCCAACATACAAACAAATTACGATAAAACATTTTAACAGTAATACTTCAAATTTCGGAATTAAAAAAAAAAAAAAAAAAAAACTTGGAATCGCGCTTTGTCGGCGCCACGAGGCACAACCGAAAGCTCGTGTACACTGCCGAGTCGCACGACACACTGCGAGAGTGCCCACTACTCCCTCTCTGCTGCACAGGCGGGTGAGGAAAGAACCGGATATAGAAACAACCGGAAGTACATGTTCACGTGACCATTCGGAACGTCTGGAAAAAAAAAAAAAGCCGCGGTCACACCTCTGCTGCACCATACAGAAATACAGTATGCAGACAGTGTCTCCTGCGTGTTTGTTCCTTGTATGACGGCCTTGTTACATTGGCCGTTTGCGGACATCTTGAAAGCATACATGGAACAACAAACACTGCTCTGAAGATGTTTCGGGGCCGTAGACAATTCTGTGATCATTTCTGCAGCGAATACCATTCCTTCTACGTCGAGACCGGCTATAACGAAGTCCGTTATAACGAAATAGCGGCTACAGCGATGCGATCACGATTTCCCATTCCCTTTCGCACACCGTTCTAACCGAAGTCGGTTATAACGAAATAGCGGATATAGCGAAGTGATTTCCGATTCCCGTTGACTTCGTTATAACCGGTCTCGACAGTATACGATGTATGGGCAGTGGGACTGTGGCTTGAAACGCAACTTAAAGGCGTTCGTGCAACGATATTGGGTGGGAATGTTCATCGCTTTTACGCAAGTTTACTGGCGCTAGTAGGGACCCAACCAAGTATACATATATACTCGCACGAAATACCGCTGACCAAGAAGATTCTTTGTCGCAGCGTAAGTTCAAGGATCGGAGGTTTTCTTTTGAGTCTCTCCTTCGCAGAACTTGAAGACGAAGTTGTGGGGATTGCATTGTTGGTGTTGTCTACAATGCGATCCACAGGATTTCGTCATTAAGCTTTGCGATCCCCGCGGTGACATTATAGGAGTTTTCGTCGACCGTTTTCGCCGTCCCGCAACGCTCCCCACATCCCGCTACGATACCCGCAACTCTACAGTCAAGGCCATGGGCGCGCAAGGCGCAGTAGCGGCTTCTTCGTTGCGGAGGGCTTAGCGGAGGGGGAAACGCGGTCTGCGAAAACTCCCTAATAGGGACCTTTCAGCAAACCGTTACCGTGTTCCACGTACTGCACCACTGGAGCCTATAAAGCATGCTTTTAAGCGCGCGCTTAAAAAGCATGCTTCGAAGGCTCCAGTAGTGCGGTACGTGGAACAGGGTAACGGTTTGCTAAAAGGTCCCCATTATTTAAACGCGGCTCATAGATGGAAGCGCGCAATGCGAGAGCATTCAAGTTGGGCTCGTGGCAATCGATGCCTCCACATGCATTCGAGTACTGGCTCGTGCCAGTCGCTGCGATGACGGGAATAAAGGCCGGTTCAGACACTTGCGTTTGAGTACAGGTTGACTGCGTTGTGTCGAGAACCGAAAGCGAGTCACCGGCACATCTGTGCTTCGTATGAAGCGTGGAATCCAATTCAAGGAATCATCTTGGCGCGCGATAGAAGCACTAGGGATGTCCTGGTTTCTCGCCGCCGTAACGCAGTCAAACGCAACTGTCTGAACCAGGCTTAACCCTCTGTGCTTTGCCAACCCCAGCGCGTAGCTATGATAAACGTTGGCGCCATATAATAGGCTCCAGATCACGTGGCCACTTATTTTGTCTGCGAGCTGAGGGGGTGAACGCGGCTCGTTTTCCCCAAATACTTTCTGCGAGAAAAAAAAAAAAAAAAAAAGCTAGCGCGTGTTTTCTAGGTTATAAATGTCAAGGATTCATAGACCCCTTTCGAAAGTGCGCACTCTGTTGGAAGCTGTAGAATCCCTTCACAATGGCGGACGCACAAGACACCGCCAATGTAGGAACCTTAGAAACCGTACTAATGGCATTTCATTTCTAGCTTGTGCAGTGTTAGAATTTCAAACTCTGTGGTGTCGCGCTTTCCGCCATTGTGCAGTGGTTCAGACCTTTTAACAATGGGCGCGTGAATTTCGAAAGGGGTCTATTCCGAACGGTATTTACTGGAAGTACAAACATTGTTGCATCGTCCATTTAACACGAAGGACGAGAACCAAAATGTCTTGGATATAAATTACCTTTCATACGGTCCGTGACTAAAATTGTATCCTCCGCCTGTAGTACGTTTAATCACAAAGTTTCTAATCGAATACGTGACCAACTAAAAACTTATTAAAAACAACCGCAGCTTGCGACACGCGGGAGTTCTACAGTATGACATTCCAACAAGCAGATCGTCGGTTAGAATATTACTTCTCTCTACATTACCATATCGCCATCAATAAAAGGAACAAAACATACTCGAAGGTTGTGGTACAGATAACAACAAAGCAGTGATTTGTAGAAGTACTTGGCGTCTGCGAGTCTAAATGGAATGGTAAGTAGGCGTGCATGACGATTGAAACGAAGCTCTAATCTGCCTTTGATCGGCGAGTTTATCGGGTAACAGATGCATCCTTGAAACTAAAACAGGCAAGCCTCTAGCGCGGCCGCGTAAATTTTTATTTAAATATATATTTTTATATTTGGTTAAGCAGAACCATTGCATGCATAATAGGATAGCCGAAGGCTACGTACGAAGCGTAAACAAACGTCAAAGAAAACTCAACGGGTTCGGTGTAAGGGCGCTGTTTAGTTCCAGTTCAGCCACGGTGCATTTGAGAGCTCAGCGTGTATGGGAATCTACGACAGCTGTCATGCCTTCGGAGCAAACCAGTTCACGAAAGATAACCGTGCGAATTCCCGGATCAGATCGCCAGATAACTGTTTACGCTACACGACTTCAGTGGGCACACGGCCAGGCATGCGATGAAAGACATGTTGAGATTTATGAAGAAGATAAGATCGTGGGCCGAGATTGTG
The DNA here is from genome assembly GCA_013358835.2 of Ixodes persulcatus. Lineage (NCBI taxonomy): Eukaryota > Metazoa > Arthropoda > Arachnida > Ixodida > Ixodidae > Ixodes > Ixodes persulcatus. Next base: position 212,838 of record JABSTQ010010245.1, read on the forward strand.
AAATCTATAGAGACGGTGGGCACGTTATGGAAAGGTCAATATTCATTGCAATAATGCGTCAAGCTCGACAAGATATGCGGGTTTATCTCTGTCAGTAAGGTACGCAATGTTAGGAGCGGTTTGCACAGTAAACAATTCGCTTGCACCTCAGGGGGAAGTCAATGTATTATTGCGTATATATTTTGCACCTTGGGGAGTTCCCAAAACCACAAATACAGGGAGTGGTTCAACTTCATACACGGGAAATTGAAAATGACAATTAGCCCCATACCATACCATGTTCACGTTGAGGACATAAAATGGTGGAGTGAAGAGTGAGGGGTGCCTCTAAAAAGAGGCAGATGACTATCAATAAAATAGTATCAGGTTTCATTCTTTCGCAGCCTTCACAAAGCGTTAATAAAGTTGATTTGTCTCTCTTGTTTTCTCGAACAAAGCGTACGCAACTGGGTATCCCCCCAACCTCTTTAACCACACGCGCACACGCGAACACACAGGTTCAAAAGCAATGAACCTTACGATCTGCGCAGTGACAACATCGTAGTGAATGAATTTCCATAGAGCACAACAAAAACAAAACAAAGAAGACAATCTTCCGCACGTGAGCAATTGAACGGGTCAAAGTTCCCAACTGCCGACATCCACTACAAACACCAGATCCAACGACGCATGGAATGCCGGCTACCGATCTTCGCAAACACGGAGTCAAACCATCCGCGGAATGCTTTTTCTTTTTTGTCTTTGTTTTTTTCGGTCGCAGCCGACAAACAAAAGGTCAACAGAAACAGGGACCTCCACGGCAGACGACAGCGTGCACACGAAAGCCGGTCATACAACAGCAGCACGTCGTCCCGAAACAATGCGCATAAGGTACTCCCGCTCGTCACGTGACAAGAGCGCCATTGACCGACCAAAGGCGCGTAATACCCCTCGCGGGCTGACCTCACTTTGTTCGTCGCACGCTAGGTTGCGGACCGACATCCCAAGACTCTCGCAACCCTGCGATCCCGATGACGTAACCAGGAGGTGAACAGTCATTAACCCGTTTCCAGTCAAGAGTCGCCCAGGGTAATGACGTCACCGTTAATATTTAGCCAATTAGAGTCACGCACCGTCCGCAATCGACGTGTCTTCGGTGAAATATAGAACGTGGATTCGATCTACAAAAAAAAAAAAAAAAGTTAGCAAATCTTATTAAAAAAAATATTCTTACCCAAATTTTTGCGTGGTAAAGCTCGCAACATAAATCCAGTACGAGTACGCGTGTTGCCGCAGTCACCAGCGCAGATAGGGAGTGTTAAAATAGTATTTAAAGTGCGCGCGGAAATGTTGGAATGCCGAGCTCGAATGATTAGTGGGTAGCTTTTGAGTAGGCTATTCTAAAGCTCCCTAGTATGTTCAAGTGCCAGCTATCTTTGCGAAAATATTTGAACGTAGATAGGAACGACCGTTGACACAGTAGCGTTGGGCTAAGTTTGACTACGCTCCAAAGGCTTCTGTCGAGACGCGACTGAGTTACCATGACTGCAAGAAACAAAGCAGTCGCACTTCCAAGTCGCGGTCGTATCCCCCAAAGTGAGCCACAGCAAAGGAGCCGGATGTTCCCCAACGCTACCGCGTCAACGACAAACGCTTCCCACCGTAAAAAAGTTTCAATTTTTTCTTAAAGAGCGTACGGTCGAGACACCGTTTCGTGGCAACGCGTCTAAGCCTTCCGCGCAATTCAATGTAACAGGCACAGTTCCGTATTAGGGCGTCTGAGTAGGGAGTTTTAGGGAACCTTGTTTGCACATCCGATACGGTACGATGGGATGTGCAGAAACGTTTATTTAAAACCCGCTAGTATATCGTTCCAATACCACCGACAACGATGCAACTCATGCGCAATGGCGTCGGCGGGGTATCGGGTATCGTTATCGGAGTTGTGGAAAACGATCTACTAAACCTCCCTGTTATCGCTGCAAGAGGACGAGCTTTCGACCTCCCGTATAGGTACCTACGGGAGGCCGTGCACATCACGTAAACATGATGTGCACGTAACGTCCTTGCTGTTGTCGGGCAGCTAATGTTGTGTGAGAGGAGCTCTAAACTTGTTTTCTTATCTAGAGGGATGCTTTATCTGCCTTGGGTGACAGCCACGGAATTAACGCCTCCTCTTTAGGCATTGCTGCAGTAAAGCAGTTCAGAGGCTATAGCTTTTGTCACGAATAATGCAAACATATGGGGAGTGGTGCCGCATAGTCGTGCATCAAGCGTACCTGGCTCCCATCTGCTAAAATTGCGCTGACGAGCGACCAGAAAGGAGCAAACTCTCCCTCAATTTCTGTAGTTAATTCTAGCGCGTTTTTATAATGAATACTTAAAAACGAAAGAATAAAAACATAAAAGACGTACAGTAGAGTGTGGTCGTCCGCGTACGTCTTTAATGTTTTCATTCTTTAGCTTTGAAGTACTCAATTTCTCCTTTCCATTCAATAAAAAGGGAGATATCCTCCCCCCTCAACTTTTTAATGTGGGGAGTAGCTCAGAGACCCGCTCCTATATGGAGAGGAGAGCAGAGCGCGAGAAGGAATGGCGAGAGGAAAATGGAAACTGGTTTTCTTCCCGACAACGGACGATTCAGTAGGTCGCCCCCCCCCCCCCCCCCCCCTTTAAACTAAGAAAGTACCGATTCCCCCGATAACTAGGAAGGGAATCCAGCTTGATTACTTATATACTCTATGACAAACTGGGGTTTTTAACCGAGTGAAATTGATATTCTGGTAGGAACGCTTTAGATTACATCAACAACCTTATAGCGGCCTCAGTGAAGCCAGCCCGGTCATACATGGTTAGAGTGGTAACGAATGCCCGCATGGATACATACGTGATGAACACGTTCGTCGTACACAGCTCGCCCTCACACGCAGCACGTGTTATCGCGAGGCTGCGCAGTACCGAAACGCGACAACCAGGACACGCCCCGCGTTCTAAAAATGTCAGTGGCTCTCGCACACACGAACTCGAACGAAAAAAGCAAATCGTGCATTTAGAAGTAAACAAAACATAAAGTAATAAGTAGCGGCGGTTGGGTGACCCGTTTTCGCGGTAATTGAGCCGTTGAGCAATAAGCTTGTCCAGCCATTTTTGTTTTTCAAACAAAAATAGAAAAAAAAACAGAAATGCTGAACTGTAATTTTTTTCTTTGGATTGAAGACGGATGTTTTGTAGAAAGAATTCTCTCCAATCAGAATAACAAAGAGCTTCTACTTACCATATGCGAAACTGTTCGAACGTCTGGCAACACTGTGTGCGCTGCCATCTTTGTTGCAGCGAGATTCCTCCGCTGTTTGTAAATTTCGTAGCGTTGTCGGTAACAATCGAGGCCTATACTGCTCACCGTCATCGATCCTCACCCACACCTGGGGCTAAGGATTATTACTATTGTTTTACGCTCTTCTCGCGCATGTTCGTGCTCGTCGCCCCGCCGGTCGCTGGTTTCTCGCCGCAACCAACGTGGCGGGCGTACACTTCAGCTCGAAATCTGGGCCGGTTTGCTAGAAACAGCGTCTCAGCTGAGATTGGGTGAAAGAAAGCACTGCCAAAGCTAGCGCACGAGCTGAGCGGGACTCAAGCGGTCAGGTGATCTGTTCGTTTTTCACCACAGCCAATAGAAGTCGCAGAAACAAAAATTAAAGAAAAACGAGCACCGTTCATTCCCTCAACTCGCAGTCAGAACAAGCGGCCAGGTGATCTGGAGCCGATTATATGTCGCCAATGTTGATCATAGCCACGCGCTGGGGTTGGCCAAGTACAGGACACGCGCCGAGTTCCGGACATTGTTCAAAGCGATTCACGCACTTGCGTCAAGTTCTACCGAGTGCAACTGCAACGGCCTGCGACGTACGGGTTGCTATGACAACAGCTGCGCCGGCTCCAACAAAACCAGTTTTTACCCAATTTTCTTGGCGCCGACGCGGCTGTTGTCATAGCAACCCGTGCACGTCGCAAGACAATGCAGTTGCACTCGGTATAGGACTCAATGCAGGTGTGTGTGCACCAACCTTTATGGTTCGGCTATTGTCGTCACTGTAGCGATTGGACACGGGCCACAGCCCGAATGCTTTTCGAGCTATCGATTATAACCGAGCCCAAATCGAGCGCTCACGCGATGCTCGGGTCCAATCTACGATCCGCATTCAAATTGCATGTAATATCACATATGGGACAATGTACCAAGAAGTAAAGAAAGATGAGAAAATGAATGCCGCGAGAGTGTTAACTAGTGAAAGGTTGCACTGTTACGTAATTTTGGTAAAACGTTACTTCAATAGTGATTTTAAAATTCCTTTAACAAAAGAACGAATTCTGAGGCGAACCCAGAAAAGTTCATTCTTCCTAAGATTTATACTAAATATGGAAATAATGCAAGGTCATACAGTGTTCCGTTTTATTTTAATAGGATACCAGAAGAGCTTCATAACTTGGATTCTCTAAAAAGAATAAAACAAGACCTGAGAGAATGGTGCTGTAAGTCGATAGGTGACTGAAAAGGACCAAGTTTTTCGCTTGTTCTCTTGTCAGATATAATTCTCCTTGTTTGGTTTTGTTTTGTTGCATGCAAGGAATGCATGCTTTGTCATAACTACGTAAGCAACCTGTTGGACGCCAGGTCCCGCAGACAAGCATACCCATATGCTTTTGCGGGCCGGTCTATGTACTGTATTAAAAAAGAGACAATAAAATAAATATTTATTTATTTATTTAGTTTTTTATTTATCGTCACTGGGGGGGGGGGGGGGGGGGGGGTACCGCGGCTCCGCTGCTACGTCATGAAGTTTCGCGAAGGACAGATTGAAAAAGAAGCGCTCGCTTTTGTCCTCGAAATTACACCGCAACAAAGGGGTTTCTTGGTCAGTGGCATTGCGTGCGAGTATACTAGGGTCCTACTAGTGTCAGTAAGCTCGTGGAAAGTGAAAAACATTCCAAGGGAATATCGTTGCACGGCTCCTTAGATTCCGGGCTGGCATTGCTACTGCACTGAGCTGGTTACATTTCTCACCTACAACTGAGAGACCAGACGCACAACACAATTACTTTCCAAGTTGCGTACAGCGTGTCGCAATATCCACGCGCGTCAGGTTCGCGCATGTGCGCGTCTCCTCTGTCAGGGCACGACGGAGTCGAGGGCCGCGCGACCACGTCACGACGACGTTAATTAACGTATCGACTCGTTCTGCAGGACGTCTCGTTACATTGAAACCTTCCATTATGCTGTCCAATGCCTGTTTTTACGCCCCGTTCCGTCGCCAGGGCGACGTTCCTGGCGATGGAACGGCGTGACTTAATTTCAAATAAAATTATGGCAAATCTTTTTGTATTCAATATTTCTTTCGAGGAGCACGTTGGCGCTGTAAACACGCGGAATTCTACGCCTCTGGCAAATTACATCGAGAAGATCGGCAACGTTTACGAGACGCACAACTAAAATCGATCCGAGCAGGCAGGTTTTTTAGCGTACGCTGTATTATTGCGTACGTACGAACTAGCAACGCTATACTAAAACTGCCCTCCTGCGTGATGCAAGTTGAATATCCCAGGGTAGCAGCGGTACAGCACTGACAAACTTTCTCATTTACAGCGTAAACCAGTGTCGTCGCCACACCTCAAAGGCAGAACGACCGTACGCTGTCTAAACAAACATGTCTAATGCACTTTTTTTTTTTTTTTGGTTGGCGTAAAGAGCGGTTTATTTAAACATCTTTAAATAGTTCTTCTCTGCATTCAGGTAAAGCGGGTCGCGCGTGTGCAGTTTGACGGTCTCGGAGCGGAGCCGAAAACGAAAACGGTCTCTACTGAAACTCTGTAGTTTACCATTTCGTTATCGTGTACCGTTATCGAGGCGCACGAACGATCGACGGATGCTCCATGAATACGGTGTTTTTGTCGATCGTTCGGATAACGATACCCGACTACCAAAACTCGAAACTTCCAGAGTGCACAGAGGGGTGCCAGACCACGCGCTCTTCGAAGAAACAAAAGATAAGCGGCGCGAGACAAAACTACACTTGCACCCAAAAAAGGTACAAGCGTATACACCAACTCATGTTTACAAACAAACCGGAGCGCCCCTTGCGGACGCCACCGGCGCCGCGCATGCGCGATGGGGGTGTGGGCAAGAAGCTCGCCGTCGCCCATAAACAAACCATTAAAACGCGATGTCGTCGGCGTCGGTGTGAGTCCCCCTGCCCTTTTTCGCGTTCGAATTGTTGATTCTACGTCTTCCTGGCGATGTCTGACTATCTTGAGCGGCGTTAGCGAAATTACCGAGGCTCGTTACACCGCAAAACTTCGCGTGAATAATGTGACATGTGGCGATTCATTCCGCGTGGACGCCGCAGAACGGACGCTAAAGCCTGATTCGCATGATGAGATTTCGCTCGCAATTTTCAGTCGCGACGCCGCTCGGGCTGCAAAGGCGTGAACCGTAGCTGAGATGGTCAACGTCGATACTGAAAATCGCAAGCATAATCGGACCAAGTGAATTAGGCATAACAAGTCGGTGATGGTCACTGGTAACAATGATCAACATCTCCTTGTATCTTCTGTTTACATCGAGCCTGCTTACCAACCTTTAAATTAAGTCTTTCGAGGCCTGCACTTACTTCTTATCGCAAGTACCGGGCCAACATTTGGTTTACGGGCCGGCGTCGTCTAAGAGAGCAGACGACAAGCAGAAACGTTTGCAAGAGCAGACGACAGTTCGAACGATCAGGCGGCCGTTGAACTTGAAGACGCACTGAACGTAGTCCGCAGGTGGTCCGCACAACTTGACAGTTTTCTGGCGTTCATGTTGGAACAAAACAAATAAATCTGACGACCACAAGTATCCGTGAATTCAACCCAAAGTGCTTCCCGCCCAAGCAATCATTGTCCGACGGCGTCTGCTTTTCCCTTTTCACGGCACATATCCAGATTCTCGGACGAACCGAGCAAGCGAAAACTGACCTTCAAACCTTTCTCGAGACTTTCGGTAGGACCCCAGTCGCGGCTTTTTGACGAGAAGGCAGGTTTTTGTCTGGTTCCTTTCAAAACAACGCAGGAATACACGTCTGGCATGGGGACTTCTGCCCACAGCCCCAGACCGGAAGTGCGACCGACGCGCCACCACCGCGCCGTGACGTCACAAAGTTGAGTGCGTGTATACTACGAAGGCGTTCGCTGATACGCACGTAGCTCTCAAGTTCGAGCAGCGCCTTTGGCGAGAAAATTCGCATACTTTTCGGTCGCGTTTCGGCTGTGGGTAGGCTCTTTTACATTGCTCGCGGGCGCCAAGCTGGCAGCATTCCATTGGTAAATATATATTTTCAAAAAAAAAAAAAAAAAGATCAATGAAGCAACAAGAAAAACATTCTTATCGTTTTGATAGGACACTGAGAGCGCGAGCTGCATTTTTCTGTCGTTCATTTAAACGTTTTGCTTAGATCTATCCTACGCTCTATTATATACCCCGCGTAGAAAGGTGCTGGCACACGCTCGTAAACTACCACGGCCCGCGCATGATCGAACACTGCAATTCTGCTTTATGCTCAATGCAAGCATTACACTGACGCTTCTTGCGGACGTGATCTGGCCCCCTGGCCGGGAGCAACAGGCCTATATGGTGCTGTCGGGCCGGAAATCACCGCCAGCTCGGACACTCTACTACAGAAGGAAAAAAAAAAAAAAAAAAACGCAACGGTCTTCCGGAGTTAAATGGTCGCGCCGTTAAGACGTAACCACGATGTCCCGGCGGGAAAGAGCGCGAAGTGGCGGTCGTGACACCGCCGTCCGTTGTCGTCGTCGTCGTCGTCCTCCGCTCGCGTGGAGCCGAACGTGTCAACGACTCCGGAGGGGAACTCAGACGTGCTTCTTCAGCGTGTATAAGCACCCCGACAAACCAAAAGAGACGACACGTGGAAGACGCGTCCACGCAAACGAGACAGACGGCGACACGGGCGATCCAAAAAAACACAAAACCACAAAACAAAAATAGGCGGCGACAGCGCGAGAGAGAGGCGCGCCGACGCTGCAGCGCGAGAGCGTCTCAAAAGAACGATGTGCGCTCTCTCGACGTTTTGAGGGCCGAGGGAGACGACATGCCTGACGCCGAGAAGACAAACTGTCGTCCGCTGCTTCGTGCAGCCAAAATCCATAAAAAAAAAAAAGAGAAATAATCATAATGAAGATGCTTTTTATAGAACTTAATTTTACGCTAACCTGGCAAAGCGCGCGACAGCACTAAACATGGGAGCAGTGCGCTCGTAACGATAGCTGGTCGCGTGTCTCGCTCGGACGCTCTGATTGGCTCTTTGGTGTCGTAGCTTTCGCCGTTTTGCCAAGTTACGCTGAAACAAAGTAGGTATACTCCTTTTTTTTCTTTGGGATGGACCGCCGCAGACGCCACGAGCCATCCAATCCAATAACCTATGAATCCCACGCGTAACCTTCGGAAAAGGCTTGATTTGCTGGGTTGGTCGGTAGCGCCCGCTGCGGTAAATCGTTAAACTGATACAAAGCAAGTAGTCGCGGTTGCTCCGTTCCGAGGCGAGCAACACGCGGCCCCAGAGAAGAGCGGAGCAGGACAAATTTGCTCCTCGGCAAGGCTCGCTGCTTTGCAGTCAGCGCGATCTTCCGTCTTTGCTGCTTTCTATTAGCGATTTGCAGCACGTGTGTGTCGACGAAGCTGGTTTCATGGCTCCGCGTTCCGACGATGAATATTCGTAGACGGTATCGTCCCCCACCCGGAGGCCCCCTGACAAAGTTACATGGTCGAGCTAGGCGCAATCGGCGAAAGAGGCCTACAAAACGCTCCTTGAAAAGAAAAAAAGTTGCGAAGACGTTTAGGGACAGAGAAGTTGGTAGAAAAAAATATATGTATCGAAATGACGGTATCAATGTCTGTGGAGCAGGAAGTTCGTCTTGGACTAGAGCGCATTCTGTACAAAAGATTTCGCCAGTAGCGAGACTGCTGATATGCGGTATTCCACGCGCTTCACGCAGTGCTGCTGCGATGCGCGCGCAGGGAGAGAGCAACCCCTCCCTACTTTTCGTTCACTTGGACACATATCGTAATTTGCCATTTCAAACGTTAATCCGCCATCCCTCATTCCAACACACACACACACACACTAGCTTCGCGCGGACGCGAAACAATGATAAACCGGCTCCGTCAAAAGCGGCAGCGGTTGCCAACCACGTCGCATCGCTGCGACGACGAAGCGGCGTCCCAGATACCGTTATTTCACGCCGCGCGACCAGTGTGCCTAGGTCTCGGAGCGCTTCCAACTACTGGATCGGGGTCGTCACGTGGTTTTACGGGTCGTGTTTGCGACACGAGCTGCGAGGAAGGTACGAAATCGTCGATCGCCTGCCAAACGTTCCCCCCCTTCCACCCACTTTCCCCTTCGTCACGCGACAACGCAACTCATGCGCACTTAGGACCATGTCTGCTCGGTGAGCTGCCCCTCATCTCTCAAATCTAGACTCTCTGCGTACGAAGGACCACGACGACGTTCCATTCGCGTCGACAGAAAACACTCGGGGTATATAACAAGACCGCGAGTCTCAGACACTGACATACTGACACGCTGACATGCAAAAATCGGCTCTCTCCACCGTCGTCGCAAACGCCGCACTGTACCTTGTGCTGTTTTCTTTGTTTGTTTTTTCCCTCGCTTTTTCCAACGCTTTTACTACGCATCGTTCACCCCTTAGCTGACATTATGGGGTGGGGGCTAAGCGCTCGCCGGGCCAATGAACCACCTCCCTTTCATCAGCTGACCCCGCTCTCTACGCGTGGATATGGGCGGGAGCCTGATCACGTGGCGAAAGACATGCCGGGTTCAACGAGCGCGAAGCTTCCACCGCACTGTCAACTTAGGGGATGAAACGAAATATAACTGAGCACAAACACGCCACACCTTCTCGCCTAACCACTTTTTTTTTGTCTTCTTTTAAGAGGGTTGTGGGTTCACGCCGTTGAGAACCCGAACTTTAGCGTGGCCGCGTGGCCCTCGAGCAAACAAGACGCGGGTACGATGATGACGGCTTCGTTCGCGATGCGCACCATTGTTTGCACTTTTCAAGAGGGAGTTAGCGCGGCATAAATTTATTACTTGGAAAACATCGCTAGGTGCCCCCTTTCTCTTTCTGCGTTAAAGAAAATAAAAGTTTTTGAGAGAAGGCGTTTGACATGTTTGCATTACAAAAGCGAACGTGTCTCGGCGAGTGTTTTTTTCAATATCAGCCGCCCGCATCCCGATCATCTCAGGCTTTGTGAAAGCTGAACGTCAGGCCGGTTTTATGGACGAGGAAGCCGCGTCGTTGGTATGCAAGCACGAAGGTATTCCGACCAAGACATAGCTTCGTTAAAGGGGGCCGTGAAACGATTAAACGTTGCAAGAATCTGCAACATGTTATTTTCATTTCGCGTATCTTACCTCGCCCTCACCCTGAATACCACGATTCTGCCGCGTAATCTAAAAGCAAGAAACGGGGCTGTGTTTCCGCGCTGTTTCGCTGAAGGCGGGGGGGGGGGGGGGGGGGGGAGCGGCGGGGGAGGGGCAGGGGGGAGGGGAGGGGAGGGGGGGGGGGGGGGGCTCGGGCTCGAACTGTGTGAAGCCGAAAAGTGAAGCCGCCGAATGACTCGATGCTAATTGGCTGAGCCAGGTGATGACGTCACACTCCTAGCTCTACGCTGATTGGCTGGTTCAGAGATGACGTCACGCGCGAGGCTACGCTCACTCGACGCTGATTGACTGGTCATTGCGCAATCACTCACGCGCCACCACCCGCCCGCCCGCAGAGGGTGGATGGATGTTGTCGGAGAATCATCTGCGTCTGGTTTTGGAAGAGCGCCAGGGGCGTTTGAAACCCGGGTTTGCGCCGGTATCTCCATTCCAAGAATTGCTACCGAGTGTACACCCTAACCGATGAAGAGCGCCGAGAGCGTAGACGTTAATCCCAGAGGAATCGGACTGAAAATGCATAGCAAATTGCTGCGCGATTGTGTTAAGCGGGAAACAACCAGAGTATCGCCAAAGTAAACATGTCACATGTTTCACGTGCGACACAATTGCCCAGCAATGTGCTATGCATTTTTCTTCAACGAAGACAACATCCCGCTGATGAAACTCGGATGAACCCTATAGCGACGAAAATAATCCCTGGAGAAGGGGAACAATAAGGCCAAACACAACTCTCCAAACACAGCTAGGATGACTGATTCGCGACCGGAAAAATCGGTCTGGTCCGGGTATCAAACCCGGGACCTCTCCATCTCCAGTGGCAGCGCTCTACCAACTTGAGCTAACCAGGGGTTAGACGTCAGTAGAGCAAACGGGTTTTATCAGCTGCCACCACTCTAACACCAACAAGGGTGAAAGGCTTGCATTTTAAGGTTATGATTATAATGCAACTAAGTGCAAAAGTGCAAGCGAGCTGGACAAGAATATTCCTGTCAGAACCTTTTCATTTCAGTAGTTGCCTGACCAGTGGATAGGAGGCGCTGACGTACCCGCAACATTGGCAGGCGTCAGTTCGGTTGGTTTCGGTTTCACGCGCTCGCGACTGTGTTAGCGCGTTATGTCCGTTTCGCTTACTTTTGTGATAGAAATATGTTAGTTGTAGCACACCACCAATAAAACAGTGGAACCGATACACTCTGAGAACTGCGTAGTGGTTTCGAGTCAAACTTGACTTTTTTTAACACACTTTATCATGGATCTGGTCATGGTGTACCAAACCGGGAAGGGGGGGGGGGGGGGGCAAGCGGCTTGCCCCCCCCCTTCTCCCCCCCCAGCTCCAGCTCTCAGAGAGGGAGAGTGTGTGTGTGTGTGTGTGTGGGGGGGGGGGGGTGCAAGGCATGTGTTTTGCCTTCCCCTGAAACAGCCGCCACTGGGCAGGGCAGACACTGGCCGGCGGCGCCCAAGGGATACCAAAAGCACCGCCCCCCCGGCCCTGGGGGGAGGGGTCTGGTTTGACTTTGCCCCCCTACTCAAAAACAAGTTGGTATGCCACTGGATCTGGTCATGCTTCGTCGTTAATTTCGGTCCAGGTTCTTCGTTAGTTTTGCCATAGTGCAAGAGCAGGTCGACAACCTGGATGAACAATCTGCTGAATTACGAAAAACAGATGAACTTGCAAGTTTACCGCTCAATGTTTTATTTTCGCGGACACCAACTTTTTGCTAATTTAGCAGGCTCGAAAAGGTCCCATAATGACGCAGATGATCTAAAAAAAGAGTGTGTCTCGGCAGAGAAGACAATCGGCCCTTTTATCGGTTCATGTAAAGTGTTCATTAACTGCATTTCACCATGATCGCCAAGCAGGAAATAATTTATTTGTTCTCGGTACCTTTTCCCACGACGCGCTCAGGATGTAAGTAGCCGGCCCGTCAAGTGAAGTTTGATATTTATATTCTAGGAATATTGCCAAATTAAATTAAATGGCGCAAGAGAACTGCAGACCTCCAGCCAATGACAGGCACCACTTCACGGACCTGTGTATACAAATATGTATATAATTGGACTGATGCGCTTTGTACATTTCGGCATCACTAGCCACTGAAAGTAAATCCCTGCTCGGGATCGACAACTCCACACAAACTTTTTTTTTTTTCGTTATAAACGGGTTTTAGGCGCTCTCAAGATGTCTGTGACAGTCTTTTTCACCCGGGAAGTTCCGACTTTTGTGTCCAAATTACTTACTTTAATTAAATTTGGTTACCCCAAGAATATAATTAAAGAACCCGAATGATTGTAGATATCGTGACCCAGCAGTGGGTGTAGTTCCTTTAAAATTATACATAAACCAATCCAGCGAATGTTTCTGTCGCAAAGGCGATGAACATCTAACGCATTTAGGTGTAATATTACAAACAAAGAAATCACTGGATGTTGAGGTAACCATTATTCCCAGGATCAGAAAATACGAGTTAAACGTTCGTCGCCTACCTTATATATCCTGTACATAATCGAAAAGCAACTGTTTTCGATTTCTTATGCAGGCAAAGCGCGATGCATATAGGAAGCACACACAGTGACTTCGTACGATGATTACTCCCGCGCAAACCTAAGTTGATAGAATTATTGGTCCTTGGAAGCCTCGTGCTGTCCTAGAGTCACCTGCACACTCAATCTGCCTCAGTACTGATTCATGTACACCCCTCTAACCTCCTCACGCGTATCCGGCCCGCCGACGGCGAAAATAGTCAAAACATGCCGTAAAATTGACTGCAGAAGTTATGCACGCAATAATGGAACGAAGTTAGGTAGGCAAGTCTAAGCACCAGACGACGCTCTAGAGTAAGGCAAAAAACGCGATGAGAAACACGAATACAACGGCTTCGCCAAGGCGCGAAGAGGAGCGCGGAGCGACGAGTTGAAGTCGCCTTATGGCGGACGCGTCACGTGATTTCAGGATGGCAGCGCCCCCATGCGATGGGGGTTGAAAACGTCCTATAGCGCAAGGGAGGCCAAACCGCGGCTCGCAAGTCTCGTGTGGCTCTTCCGGGTTTCAAGTGCGGCTCGAAACCCCCTGGTAAACTCCCCCTCTCCCAAATATATAAACATAAAAAAAAGAATTTAAAAAGGCATATATAAAAAAAGGCAGCTTGCGTTTTGTCAGCTAATATAGTACCGTCGTACGCACAGCGGACCAATAAGAAAGTACACTCCATTTATGAGAGGAATTTGCCATAGCCACCAAATGAGAAGAAAACATTTTTAAAACAATGCCACACCCCCTTTTTATTGCTGATCATCACTTAAACTGACTCCTTTCTATGGCTATTTCAATGCGTTCATCTAGCCACTGCTGCAATAGCGGGTAAGCATCAAATTGCCGAACATTTTCCTTCAAATCAAACCTACTAAACATGGAGCGTAGCCGTGGCGACGACATATGCCACGCGTCGTTCGCAGGCCAAGCACTGCTCTCTCTCTCTCTCTCTCTCTCTTTGTCCGATGCCTCACTGGCCATAGACTCCTCTATACTCATAAAGCCCGGCAGTACGACGACGGAGCCATAATGTGTCCGGTCGCAGATTTGGAGCGCGAGGACCTGGTAGCACAGAGCATCAAAGAGCCATTTCTTGGGGAACCTGGACGCCAGCGCACAGCTTTTGCAGCGGCGAGGACCCGAAACACACTTGTACGCTAGGGAGACGCTGCATTTCGGCGTCTCGCCGCAGCGGGGCGCCAGTCACGTGGCTCTCCTCTCATCCGTTGTCTGCCGCTCCACCTTTTCCATTTCGGCGGACGCTTCCTCGCGGCGATCTGCCTGGCTTTGTCAATTTATAGGAGGCTATGTCTCAGTGCATCGCTGCTTCTCCTCACCGGCGCCCTCTTCCAACCGAGAGACGCACTTATCCCTTCGGGAAAACTGAACATCACGCCGCCCCACCCCCGCCACCCCCCCCCCCCCGTTGACGCGCAGCAACATGTCCTCGATAAGAAAGCCTCTGTGCTGAATTTCACCGCGTCAGTAATGAAGGCCACCGCTGAGCGCAGATTGGACAGATGTGGGAGTCAGCAGTTCGGCCGGGACTCGCGTTCCCTTCTCTGAACTTCGTTTTACCTCAAGCCCAGACGCAGCTACCGAGGGTACGAGCTCATGGGACAGATCAGACAGCGTCGAAAGAGGACCATTATGGTGTTCTGTCATGTTCCTGTACGCGTTCTACCATCGCTGAACTAATCATAAACACGAAGCACCTAGTGACTTGCACTTTTGATGCTTCCTTGATCGGTACCTCGTAGCGTCGGGTGCGTCTGAACTTAGGCTGGAACGAAGTATAGACCTTTGCATCGCCTATCAACCGGGTGAAAAGTGGCTGAGTCACTGAGCTGTGGACGCATGCGACAGCGTCCGATACAACGGACAACAGAGCAACAGCGCATGCTCAGAAGACATTCCACAGCCCAGCAGACAAAGATGGCAGCGTGCAGAAGGCGATTTTTTGTAAAAGTCTATATGAGGTGTTGGAGTGACCCTTGAAACGCGCAAGCGCGCGACAAGGGGAAGAAGATTTCCGATGCAGGAGAGGAAGATGAGGAGATGGAAGAGGCCAAATCGATTTGTGTTACAGATAAAGTTTTCCGCTGTTACACCGAGCACGACGTACGCACGTGAACGTTCCTCACGCTCAGTCACAGCGCGAGCTCTTTTAGGTCTACACATACGTTCAGCCTCGTGATTGGCCGAGCTCCGTCCTCAGACTGCAGCGATTGGCTCTCTCAAGTGCTTTGCGGGAAAGTAGACGCACCGGATTGCTTAGAGCGCACGCTGCATTCAGCGCGCACGTCGGAAGGTATAGGAGTATTCACTGGCGGCCATAGCTGTGTGCGCGACTGCTGAGCGCGTGCTGATGGCGAGCTTCCACAGTTCTTTTGTAACGTGCATTCCGCACCCTCAAGATTGCCGGTCTTACCAACCTATTAATGTGGGCTCGTTCTGAGCATGCGCTCTAGACAGCGCCCACAAATATGGCGCCCAGTGAATACTCCTTATAGCGCTGTCGTGCCCGTGGTCGTGCAGCAAAGCACTGAAAAAATGTCACGACGCGTGTAAAAATAAAGGATGAACGTTAAAAAAAAAAAAAAAAGATCGAGCAAACATTTTATTGCGCGAAAATTATTTTACACTTTTTTTTTCGAAAAGTGGACAGACACGGGGGAATTTACTGCACACAAATCGGAACGTACACTTAAAAAAAAAAAAAAGTAATATATCTGCTCATGCTATACGGTAAAATACAGTAAATAAAAAAGTGCGAAGATTTTTGGCGTGTTTTGATATATGATTCAATTTTAGGTTCGTTTTGTTTTAGGAGATAGTATATTTCACGGGTTACTCGCTCGCTTGCTTGCGGCAAACCAACGAAATAAAAGCACAACCTCGAAGGAGCGTTTAGGTAACTAAGAATAGTTCTCCCCCCTAAGACCACGAAAACTGGAATGAAAAACAAATGGTTTGCTCTCAAAACGACGTCTCATCTCCAACAAAAGACAAACAAGACACGAGGAAAGATACACGAGAGCGACAGAACCATAACCGAACCAGCACAAAGCAGTGGATCGCGGCAAGCAGCCGTAACCACCGAAAATTTCAAGGATACGCACACGAATACCTACGCCGCGACACAACCACAAAGAACGCCGACTCACGAGGACTTTCGCTCCTAAACGACGCGTACGTACGAGACGACGACGATACCACTACGACACAAAGAACAAAAAAAAAGCCCAAAAAGAAACACAACATTAGCCATATCTTCCCTCTTCAGACATCCCGTCGTTAGAGTCACGAAACAAAATGAATAAAATAAAACCGGAACAAATTCCCGAGGCAACGAAACCAACACGACAGTAACGCAAGCATCCTCCTTCCGGAAACATCGCGTGCTCACTGAGGAAGAGCACCAGTCGCGTGGCCGACGGGCAAAAACCGGCTCCTCTTCCAACGTGTCCTTCTCGGTCCTTCCACCGTGCGTGATCGACATTAATTCCACCCACCGCCCTCTCCCTTTTGTCTACCCACTCCCCCACCTCCCTCGCTTATATGTTGTTCTGCCTTGGGCCCACCGGCAACGGACAGTGGTGTGTGTGTGTGTGCTGAGGCCGTCGGCAGAACAGTGAAAGGAGGCCCCCGCTAGTTCTCAAGAGGCGACAGCCAGCCAGCCAGCCCGCTGCAAGTCTCTCCTGCGCCTCCACAAGGCAAGAAAACCGGCTTCGGCAAAAGATCTGCCACAGGACGGAGCTGCCGACACACACACACGCACACGCACGCACACGCACGCGGCGGCCAAGAGTGAGGCGCGTGCCGGCAGCCAGAGAGCTTCAGTGTCTGCACGGAGTTTGACCCAGTTGGTCGGAGACCGGAGCACGTCCGTCCGTCCGTCCAGCCGCATCATCCTCGGACCTCGGCGCCCACGAGCATCATCCGCCGCCCTAGGCCTAACTTTCAACGGTGAGTCAAGTGGGACAGCCAGATGTCCGATACGCGGTGTGTCCCTCTACGTCGGATGGGACACGTGGATGCTCCGAAACCTCGGAAGGACGTATAGACCATCGGCCGACGGATTGTGCCTTGTCCGCAGAAAGAGTGCGCTTCTGGTCCCTCTTAACCTACATTCGTCAGAATGCCATGCCACTTTCTCGCTCGTGACAGCTAGGCGGAGATTCATCACTGCCGTATGGAGAAGCCGCCATCGATGTAGGCCATCAAGGTCTCTAGTTCGCCATCTGTTATTCAGTTATGCACCCATCGGCATGCTCGAATCGTCACGGACGCAATGGATCGAAAGGCGTAAACAGAACAATTTTCTGGGGGACTCTATGACCAGATCCATCCGGAGGAGCGATAGTTATCACCCTAGCCATACCACATCCTTACCTACACTCACCTGGAGGAGCGATAGTAATTACCCGCGCCATACCACATCCTTACCTACACTCAAAGTTTCCTACAGTGTCTATTTACCTGCGTGGTATACCACACGATTACTCACCTAGTGAGTCACCGACAACAGCATCAGAGCTACCATAAGAAGGCTTTAGAGTTCCAAGCCTCTAATTGTAAGAAGAGCATCGCTACTATAGGCTACTCACAGTATATTTCCTTAACCTCTGCGTCTGCAGAGTACGCAAATGTACCGGGTCTGTATCCTACTGAAAGAAAGCTTACTGCTTAAGACCCCCCCTTCAATAATACACAAAGGTGGTGAGCCTAGGGTAGTGACGGTAGCCTAACACATTAAAGCAAATTATATACGCGTTACTAAAAAAAAGTTAATTAAAAAAGTTTACGTATTATCTTTTCGTGATCATGGCCTCACGCGAAGTCTCGCTATCCTACAACCGTCTCGCTACGCGACGAAGCGACGTCTAGAAAGCACTTCGCTCAATTAATTCAAACCTAATTTATCGTCAGGTACTAGTACGCCGCAGTGATAGATATCGCTTGGCACATCTCGATCCCTTACTCCATAACGAACGCGCGCGCTCCCGACCTGGCAAGGATTGCACTTAGCCAACCGCTCCTAGATCCATACTCCAGTTCACCTTACCATGGACCGCAGTAGGGGCTACGAGCCATACCAGGCAATCAAGCACTGCGAAGGAATCGCATGACTATACGCGCCCCACCACGATCGTCACGTATTCACTGATGTGATCCATCGGTGAAAGAGAGCACAGAAGACGGTGTCGGTATCTACCGCGATTCTGCCGGAGCATGCATCTTTCCACGCGCAGCGATTCTTCAGCTCCACATACCCGCGTCGGCTTTCCCCTTCACACTCGCCGAAGAGGCGACCCGAGAGAGCGGTCGGTCCCTTATCGAAAACGCCTCGTCGAAAACGCATCGTACCGCTTTTCCCCACCCACTCTTGTTCTTTCTACAAGGTTGTACAGTACGCGTGTGTTTGGAGCGATCTTGATCCCCGCAAACAACGTTTGCTTTCGACAGGAAAAAAAAAAAAAAATATCGCTCGAGTAGCGCGCGCCGTTGCCGATGCCAACGGATAACGACGAGCAACGCGGAGAAAACAGCCGCCCAGTCTCGTCCACGTGTCGCCGCGAATTTTGCGCGTCACCGACTGGTCCGTTTCGCGTCCTATTATCCCGCCCGTATACATCCAAAGTTGTCCCGATGTGGGGACAAATGACGTCACAAAAGACGAAGTGTCAGACGCTGTTGGATGTCGCGATCCTGGCGGCTGGTCGTTAGAAAATGCCGGTGAAAAGCAACGAGCGAACGCGAGCGTCGCTGTCGTCGTTACGGCGTCCCAACTCCTGGCTGCCAAAGCTTCCGTGGGCTGTCGAGCCGAAGAGCGATGCTGCAGCAGAACAAGCGTCTGGCACATCCACCACCGCTGATGTGACACCGCCAGGATCGCGGCCGGCGACAGCGTGACACTTTAATGACGTCATCGGGCGCAAAATCGAAGGACCACTTTTTGGGACCCCCTAAACATACCAGTCGGAAGGAGACGCGTACCAGGCACCATATCAGGCACGTAGCCAGGATTTTGTTTCGGGGGGGGGGGGGAGGGGGGGGGGCCGCCCATGACAAAATGTTGTATGAGGGGGAGGGGGGAGAGGAGGTCCCAGCAAAATTGAAGATTTCGGGGGGGGGGGGGGGGGGGGGGGGGGCCGGACCCATGGGCCGCCCTCCTGGATACGTGCCTGCACCATATATATATATATATATGGATAAAAAAGAATCAGTCACGTTTCAAAATGCTTACCCTGTAAAACAACCGTAAACTCGGATCCCTCAGCTTATACAGCCGCCGTCTGCTTCGTTGGGGCGTTAAGAGTTCCATTGCCACAGAACGAAACGGGTAATTTGTCTACCATATAAACGCTGGTCACAAATCAATTTTACGTCGCCACTCGACCGGTGATCCCCTCCGACAGAACAACCTCCAAACCAATACCACATATACCATATATGCGGTACTCGAACAAAGTAATCAAGTTGTTACTAATGAAAACAAGAGGAAAGCGTTACAGCGCTACGTTACCAGACGAACAATACTGACAGTTTAATGACAACAAACCAAAAAGGGGGAGATTGAGACAAGCGCGATTTGACGTTCCCCCAATGCAAACATGAAAATGTAAAAAAAAAAGAAAAAAAAACTCTATATATACAGGAGTATGGCACCGCTACGTGGAAATATTACATCGCACTGAGATCATCACTCGTTCTAGCGACACTTTAGACGGTGGAAAGAGTTCCTTGAACGACTATATC
The DNA here is from genome assembly GCA_013358835.2 of Ixodes persulcatus. Taxonomy (NCBI): domain Eukaryota; kingdom Metazoa; phylum Arthropoda; class Arachnida; order Ixodida; family Ixodidae; genus Ixodes; species Ixodes persulcatus. The sequence continues at coordinate 232,620 of JABSTQ010010245.1, forward strand.
GAATTGGTGATGATTCCCTCTACTTTACGCGAGACATTCCATACAGTGAAAAGTAGAACATGGATTCCTCACCCGTTAGTTATCAAATGGTGACGGGACCGGGCTTACAGCAGGTTATCGGCAACACTGGCTTAAGCGTGGGAGCAGTCTAGCACCAGCATACTCCATTTTCATTATGGGTATGGCTTGTGAGAATTTGAAAAAGAAAGAGGGGGAAAAAAAACAAACAAACAAAAAAACTCCGCGATGCAAGCAACTGGTCCATCTGCTCTTGTTACTTAAAGAAACTAAACCCGCAACAAAATCAATCTCTATTGTTTTCTGGTTTCTTCATCATCCCAAGAGCAGAGTGCTGAACGGTACAAACTCCATGTTTTTCATCTCGGTACGGCTTTTCCTAACCCAAGTAAAATTAAAACTCGCATTACAAAAAAAAAAAAAGAAAAAAAAAGAAGAAAAATCCATACATTGGATGTACACAGAGCGACACAGCAGTTGGCAGATAAACGCAATACCCGATTACATTCATTTTTATTTCCGAGTTGACCGGCTTCCAAGATACGAGGGTTATACATGGTTATGTCTGACTCCCACCTAGCTAACAAAATGTGTCCTTCGCCACAAAAGAAAGCAAAACAAAACTAATTATGAGCAAGCTGCGAAAAAAAAAAAAAAAGTGCGCATGTAGTGTTTGCGCTGACCTTGTCAGACAGGCTTACAGAAGTAGGTCGCGCGTTTAAAACTAAATTATTCACCTTTAAGCTGTATCCATAGCAGGTATGCGAATATTAGCGGTGCCACAATTCATTTAGGGAGTTTTAGTATATATTTCCGATAACTCCGATAACGATACGATGCATGAGCAAAGGCGTTCGCTGATTATCGGGTATCGAAGTTATCGGAAGATCCAGTAAAATTCTCTACAGCTTCTGATTCGGTCCGCTAAAAGTCTCCACAGGCGATATTGAGTTCGGAACGGTACCGCGAACCGCTGTCGTTCGGTAAAGCACCAGAGCAACAGGTAAGTAAGTACATTCGTTGACATACCTTCTAGCTAAAAAAAAAACAAAAGAAAGAAAATGAAAACCCTATTTTTCTTTACCGGTTTCCTAGAGAAAAAACGAGTTTTCCTTGTCCCTTTTTTCTTCTTGTTTTTCACCTTCGATGTCACGCGTTCTGTAGCGAATACTTGCTGAACCGTTCAACGTAAGCAGCTCGCGACAAAAATAACTATCCGGTTTCTACCGTTTGCATTTTTTATGCCTGTTTTGTTTTGCCTTCTCGAGTATTCTATAAATGCGACGGGGAGTCAAAACAGAAGCCCAAGCCCTTTCGCAAATCTATCGAAGCAAATATTTGAAGAAGAAACCAAACAAAAAAAGATATTTCAAAGCAAGCAGCACTGAACGGTGAAATCGGAATGTTACGATCCACTAGCTCGCGTCCAGAAAGAAAGAAACCAAAACAAAATAGAGTTCGCGTTTCCCTCGTTCTTAATCGGCGCAGTAAATCCCCGATGCCACCACGCCTAGCCTCGCCCGTTCCGAAGCCTCTTTATCGGAGAGGTCCACGTGCAATACTCCGTCGATTACGCTGACACGGGGACAGCCGGTCACTAATGAACGCGGAGTGCGCAAGGACGCCTCACAGCCGCGAAGCCGAAGCTATAATTTCCATTAGAATGCGGGCCTCAAGACGCCTGCCTTCTATCGGTCATCGCTACTTCTTGATTATCGAACTTGATTATGTCTGCTTCATCTCATTACTTTCCCGATTCCTTGCCATGTATCGTTTTAGTTTTGTTTTTTGCGCTTGGAATATTTAAAAACGAGTTTGAGACAGACACCAAGGGGGAGGAACCGCCCTTATAGAGAATTACAGTTCACTACATGGGCGGTTCCCGCTTATAACGAATTGACATTCCTGCAACGAAGTCAAATTTGTCGTAGGAATGCTTGAGCGAAGAATGACAGTCGTCTGCCTTGAAGTGATGTCTCCGCCGTACAAGGGTCAATTCACTATAAGCGCGAACCGACAGCGAATCGTCATTCGCTAAAGGGCGGCTTATAGCCGCCCTTTAGCGAATGCTTATAGCAAATCGATATTCCTATGACGAACGTCAAATTTGTCGATGGGAATGTTTAGATAGAAGAATGGCAGTCTGCCTTGAAGTGATGTGTCCGCCATACAAGGGTCAACTGGTTGTAAGCGCAAACCGATAGCGAATCGTCATTCGCTAAAGGGCGGTTCCGGCTTATAGCGAACTGACATTCCTATAACGAACTCAAACTTTGTTGTTGGAGTCATTAGACAAAAAATAACGGGCTGCCTTGATGCTATATCTCCGCTGTACACAGGGAGATTAGGTCAGTGTATCGCGACCACTTGTCGGGGCGGCGGTTTAATGTGCTCACGAATTTCGTTCCGAGAGAGCCGTTATTGATGTGTACGAAGTTTTAGTCTTTTAGACGAGAAGGAAGTTATTAACGGTAATTAAAGAAGATATTTGGCTAGCTTGCGCTGCATACAGATACCGACAATTGTCATATGTGCGGGGCGTGGTTTATTGTGTTCATATTTCTTGATTGGTTTTTCGCCGTTTTTATTGGCTAATGCTCCAATCACATTGACTAAAGAACGACAATACGAGGTTCTGAACTCGCAATGTACAGATGCACGTCGGTCACTCAAGCCACAAGAAACACGGCGTCAATCCCAAGTTTCTCGCGTACGACAGCAACACTTTTTTTTTTTTAATGATGTAGAAAATTACCGAATTCGATAACGATGTACAAGGTAATTGAGACGACATAGTCGGCACTCGTTCCGAGGCCGAAGCCGCACCAAGCCACAACCTAAAAACACGGACGAAATGGCGACCGGTCGCTCCAATGGGAACCGCTTTCTGTCGTACATACAGCCAAGGACTGGTTGCGCCCGTAAAACGCCTCGACCAAGAAAAATAATAAATAAATAATAACTCGTTATTATTGTTTCGGGCGCGCGAACTCTCGCGAGGTCTGGGAAGAGGACGAGAGCAATGGCGTAAAAAAAAAAAAAAAAAATCCAGGTTGTGTCGCCTGCATTCTGGACCGAAAACGTTACAATATTCTCGGAATTTTTCTTTTTCGTTGCAAACCTCGCGCCCGCCACACGCCGCGCCCCGTGAGTGAAAGTAGTCCAGTCAGGGTATGTCGCCGGTATACGGGAACGAGAGAAGGTGGCCACGCGACAACAACGGGTCAGTACGGCACACTTGGCGCGTTCCAAATTATTGCCTTATAGTGGGAGACGCTTTATTACCGGGCTGGTACCTCCAGGGCAATGCCAGATTGTGTTGTGTGTTTGTTTAGACAGGGGGATGCGTTAGGAAGAGAGCCGCAATGAACGTCCAGTGCCACCCACAGGTCTCGCTGCACGATGCATTCAAAGGCGACGTCTTCGACCGACGCCGTCTTTTTCCTGCGATGCCAGAAGGCGAGGCACAAGGACACGACGAGTCTTCGGGAATAACCACTCTGTCCAAGGATCGCAGAAAAATACTTGCGCGCGACGAAGGTCGCCGCATGCTACGAACTGCCGCCGTCATGAAACTCTCGCGGACACAAATAAGAACGCGTCTCGCTGGCGATTACGGATGTGGTAAACTTTTGTCCAGCCTGAGGTTCGACCGATTCGGCGAACCTTCGAACTTTTAGCAAAGTTCGACTTGCGTACAGCGTGGCCCGACTTCTGCACAAAACATTTCGAATTTTGAGAAAGCAAACTAATTTATAAAAGCAGTTCATTTTATATTTAAAAAAAAATGTTATCAATGTTTGTACAAGAGATAAAAGCAAACATTTGCCCTCTTAATGTTTTCGTTTATAATGTGACACGATGAAACAATATATAAAATAAATATTGCACGTTTCCTCCGCCAGGTCGAGTTAGCTCGTTTTCAATTCTCGCCCATGCAGTCTAAAATAAAAAAAAAAAAAAATGTTCGTGATTTTATTGATTTTCTTCAGAACACGATAACACGAATCAAGGTGAAGTGTATCAGGGTGGCAGCGATTGACAAAGCTCATGCACACCGTATTTCTCAGATTTAATCGCATATGAGATCCATGATTCGCTAGGATTATTTTCTTAAAGTGTGCGCACAGAAGTCGAATTTTAGTCGAACTTTGCATTAGAAGATCAAAAAAAGCGGTCGAATTCGAACCTCGGTTGGTCTCCGACATGCTTAGTGGTGAGCACACAACATGCCAAATATTCCATCCCCACATAACTTTACAGAAAAAAAAAAAAAAAAAAAAGGCCAGAAAGGGCACAATTGAGAGACGCGGTCGCGGTCGGCGTGCCAAACTTGAAAAATTCCAATGTCAGTCTTTCTTTTTTCGTTTTTTTTTTTTTTTTTATATTTGAGCACGGCACTATGTTCGAAGGTAGACGAAGGCATTGCCAATTAACGCGTTCGTCGTTAACTTTAGGCAGCGAAACAGGATTTTACAGTAACTTTGACTCACGAGGTTTCTCCATCAACAGCGCGTGTCAAGAGTTTCGCCACGATAAGGAAGTGACGGCAGAATTTCTGCCGTGTCCGTAAAAAAATCCCAGTAAAGTGTTGTTGCTTCTCGTTACTGTCAAGTGTCGTTACTGCTAAGAGAAGAGAGCTCACCGTGCGCCTTCGCGTGAGGCCGTAATTGACCGACGCCACCTGATCGGCTTCGGCCGTCTTTCTGACATGCCGTACGGCTAACCGGCTTCCCAGTGATTATCACCTGCTCGATGGCACGAAAAATCCCCTTCGAGAACGCTCTTTCGAGATCATTGATAAGCTGGAAGCAACTGTGCAGGCATGGGTGTGAGGCACTTCCAAAAAAGTAAATCCAGTACAGGGCACGGGGAAGCTGCCAAAGGCATTCGGCTCCAGGTAGTCTGTCGGGAATGTGGACATATGTACACATCGCGACACTGTTAGCGCGAACACGACATCGGCGCATTTTCGCATTTTACTTCTAAATAGTATTCGTGAGCACGAAATTTTGTGGCTTACATTATAAAACTCAATGAGCTCTTTCCGTAGCAATAATAACCTGGATGGCATCTCTTGGTTTCAAAGAGAAAGACTGGAGAAACCGGCGATCGCTTGTTCGCGCTAACAGTGTCGCGCTCTCCGACCTATAAATGACTAATATCCGCAACAAAAGAAAAAAATAAATAATTAAAATTGTTATTCAACAGGGTGTGCACCTCGTATAATGCGTGCATATCGGAAGTCCTTTTCTAAAATATAAATTAAGCGAATGCAATTTTTTTTTCTTTAAAATGTGAAATGTTTGTGAAGAAGTCGGGCAACACTGTTCAAGAGTCGAACTTCGTCGAATTTCGCCAAAAGTTCGAATATGGACACTGCCGACTTGTTACGGTGAAAGAAACAAAAATATTAGAAAACGTGAACTTTCTCTACACGACAGCTTGTAAACGAGAGCAACGTTTATTTGCCGCTTTGTACCGCAAAATGCCGTTCGCCCAGTTATTGCCGATCGCCAAAACGAAAGACGAAAAGTTGTTTTCCTACCTGCCTAAGAAACAAAACGAAACAGAAAAAAAAAAAAAAAAACTACACTTGGCCTCATTATCAGTTGGCGTAATACTGCAACAAATTGCACTTCGCGCAAAAACACTCTCAAGCAAAAAAAAAAAAAGAAAAAAAGAAACACGGCTAAGCGTCAGAACGTTTTGCTGTCTACTTTTCCTGCACTTCGATCTCCTCGCCTTCCCAAAAACAATATTTCCTTCGCAACTTTTTTTTTTTTTTCTCCTTTGCGCAAGCAGGAATTACTTCCAGTTTTTCGGTCAAAAATGAAGCTAGCACTTTCTTGCTTTTTAGTCCGCACTTAAAAGATCCATCGACAGGCTGACACTTTGTGCGCGCCAAATCGAAACGGGTGCTCTCTTACCATCATAAGTGCCGCCTTCGCAGCCGGCATTATCCCCGTAGAGAAAGAAGGACTGTCACAAGGTTGGCGATTATACCAAACGCATTCTACTCTCTCTGCTTCTAGGTTTGACGTTGATGAACGCTGGAAGGTCGCCGAGACAGATTATTATTTTTTTTATTTTTTATTTTTTTTTTTGCTAATCACGCCATAGATTTCAATGTAGGGTGACCATATTCCTCAAGGTAGAAAACGGGACATCCCAGCGGAAAAGGCGGGGGAGGGGGGGTGCTAAAGTTTGAGATTGGGAGAAAAAAATAATGAAATTCTACATGCGTGCTATGTCTACATGATTCTACATCCGTGCTATATCCAGTAACTAAAAAAAACAATATTTCTACACACGCGTCTTCGCGAGAGAAAAGGTGTTTGTGGGCAAGGACAGTTCTAAATTTTACTCTCTGGGTAAATATTTTAAAGTACCTACGGTTATGTTTGTAAAATATACTTGTAACGAATAGGCATAGTTTCGGTTTGCTCGCTCGGTGCCAATTTCGAAACTATGTACTCCTGCGAAAACGGGACATGATTCTATATTGAGATAAAAAGACGGGACGGCAGAAGTGGACCTCAAAAGCGGGACTGTCCCGGCCAAAACGGGACGTCTGGTCACCCTATTTCAATGAAGAATATCGCGCTTCACCTGAAAGGCTGAGAAAACGCTGCAATGCGGCGGAACAGCCAACACCGCAAAACATGTCCAGTTTGGCTGCAAGTAACTACAGTATAAATGATAGATAATTCAAGTCGATGGCGTCTTTTGCACACGATATAATGTGCAGAAGTCTAACATCTATCGGAAGGAATTGGAGCCAGAGCATTAAAGGGTTTACAGAACTACTATTTTCACCCAACCCTAAATAGTGAGTCGAATCAATTTTTGATACCCATATGTAATGTAGGACGCGTATTCGTTTATTTCTTTGTTTACTCCACATGCTAAGTGTTCTAAACATCCAGTTAATACACACAAAAAAAAAAAAAAGTCGAACCGCCTCATTTTATTGCAGCCAGGCACCGCTGGCGTGCCGCTTGCGGTGTCTGTCGAATATGTCTCGTGGTATCGTGGACTTAAAAGTGAGATTCATGCCCAACAGCAACGCCATTATGAGATAAGACGAAGTTGGGGAGTGCCTAAAACGTTATAATTCGAGCCTCACGGCTTCCTTACGGATTGAAAGGGTGTACAAATTAATATGCGAGCCAAAAATAACATTTCGCTGCCAACCGAGAAAGAAACAGCAGCGGCTGTCACGCATTGATCTCTAAACACAATGACTCCTATCAGTATTATTTATCACGCAATCGAACGAAAGGTAGAGAAATGTTATGCAGTATTCCAGGTTCGTGTATGGCTTGTCCCTGCCAACACTCTAATAATGTTAAAATACCTGTTCCTCAGAAGCTCACCCGCAGTTCTGATTTTAATTAAGCGAGTTATTTGTTCATGAATCTTTTTTTTTTTTTTCATTTTTTAATCAAAAGAAAGACGCTTTCAGGCATCATCTCGTATGTACGTCACACGCAAAGCAACACACAAATATTCCGCCAGGAGCTTCAAGGACCGGTTTCTCACTTGCAATCTGCAACAACCTTCTAGCAAACTGAACTAAAATAAGAAAAAAAATCTATTTAGAAAACGACGCCTCGGTTAACATCGCATTACGTACATTACTAAAACAACAAAAAGAAAAGCGTTATACTCTACGGCGGTAACGAGAAAATGATTTAGCGCAGTTTTAACGCTTATGGGCTATCGACTAATGGGAGAAGCAGCAAGCTTAAATGTCAGTATTCGGTACATAAATAACGTCACGATGAACGTAACGGGCGTTATGATTACACTTTCGCTGCCTCGCAGAAGCAATTCCACGAGCACGTTACGGCCCACACGCGAGAACGGCTTACGCAGTCTGAACGAGATAATCCGCGATAATCGCCATCCGAGACAACCATTGTCTCGAAGATCGCCAGGGACATAATGGTGCCATTGTGCGGCGGCATACAAGGGACGCGTTTAGATGGCGAAATAAAAACAAATAAGAGAAGAAAAAAAAGAAGAGTAAAGTTAAGAAACTATTAGAGCCAGAGATTAGAGCAGTTTCTGCGAACGTTCCAGAATTTCAAGGGACGCGGAAGAAATTCCCATATAAGAAAGAAAAAAAAAAGAGTAAAAAAAAAGTTAAATGGAGGTATTGCCCGTGAAGCGAGCAGCAATGCGATCTCGGTTTACTACACTAAACGCTAAGGGATTCTGTCGAGGTGTTGTCAAGGCGGAATAGCTCACGTTAATTAGTTTGCTAGAAAAAAAAGTATAATAAAGAGAAAAAAAAAAGATACATAAATGACAATGGGATGTCGTGGTGAGTGGTGTGACGGCGGAACAAAATGCTATATGTCGCATTCCTGAGTGGTAGTAGGGCAATTATCATTTTCATTCCAAGGAAAAGAGACTTAGACACTCGGGGAAAACTTTCTCTGGCTTTTTCGACGGGAGAAGGAGAGATCGTGCACAGCTCTAAACGGCGCTCAAACACGCGCCCCTGTACACCTTTGGCTGCAGAGCCACAAAAAGTTGTTTCCCGAGGTAGACCACGGAGCAGTAATAGAAAACTGCAGGGCCGCCGCTAGACCGTATGTTCCAGCATGTCTGGCGACACGCATCCTTTGCCAGAGCCCTCCGCGACGTGCGAAACACATCGCATAAGCATGACCATGAAATAAATGTTGGGCATCACACACACACACACACACAAAAGTACATCTTCGCTGTGAAGTAATAACCGACATAAGTGTAATCAGACACGGCTACCTTAATTAAGCTGCTCAATTTGCGCTTTGCAATAACGACGGCAATAGGCGTCACGTTTCTCATACACCGGAATTCTGCATATGGCGGTTTCATCAACAAATCTACATACAGCTGCATTTTTTTTTTTCGCTCGTATACAGCGGTTTGCTATAGTACAGAGAATGCAATGGGAGCGCATGAAAATAGACCGGCCCTTTTCAAAAGTGCGCGCCATCTCGTCGCCGCTGCGGCGTCTGCCATTGTTTGGGCAAGCACGCTGCGCATGCATTGGACACGAATGCTGCGTCAGCGTTCGGCGAGGACTCGGATCCAATCGCGCGCTTCGTGCCCAACGGATGGATGGATGAACGCTAACGGCTGTACCCTTTATAACGGGCGGTATCTTGCGCGACCCAGTCAAGACATTAAGAACCAAAAGTATGATTTCTTTCCTTCGCCAATTTGCTTACCCTCTGCAATTTCGTACTAGTTCAAGAAAGGGCGACCACCAATCTTGCCTGGTTGGGTTTTGAAACGATCATATTGATGTACCAGCTGTTTTCGAAGCAAGAAAGAAAAAAAGGTAAAGTAAAAAAATTTGCAAAAACAAAAAAACTCAATACACGGATAAACACTGCGATATCAATCCCGAAACAAAAGCGCAATTAACGTTCTGCCAGCAGTACAACGCCCAACAACGTGACCTTGCCTCGAGAGTGGGGACAGGGAAACATACATTCCGGGCTCGCAATTACTATAGAAGAAAACAGCACACCCAAAAAGAAACAGTAGGCTCTATACAATGTCTATCCAAGAGTCAGTTCAATCGATCAACAATCAATCGACACGACCGCACCGAACAAGCAAACGTACAGGAAAGCGAAAACAAAAAATCGACACAAGTCCCACACCGAAAAGCCAAACTTACACGCACACCGACAAGAGTAGAGAAAACACTCGGATTTCCTCAAGAACCCGACCACTGCCGGTCTATTAAAAGTCCGAGCAAGCTCGACCGACCACCTGCCGTTGAAAGGCAACCAAACGGCAGAACAAGTCGTCGTCGTCGCAGCCAGCGCCAAGCGCGCGCGCGCGCTAATTTTCTTTTTCCCGTAGTCTAAATTGCGAAGACGGTCAGCCAGGCACGTGCCGCGCACCGCACACCCGTGCCCTCCCTCCCTGCGGCGCAGTCCGACCAACAAAAAACGGCACGCGCGTGCACACACGAGTCCTGCTGGCTGCCGCCGGTCTCGAGTCAGTTCCCATTCCTCAAGAACGAGTTCTCCCACATTTTGCGGGCGTTCATTATGCAACTCCACTCTGACCTCCCTCCACGGCTCAGACTTTACCGTAGCAGCAGAGTGCATCCCACGAGAGACGCGTGCTTCCCAGAAGTTCTGTCGCAGGGAACGGGTTCGCTAAATCATCCGTTACACCCGGAGGTCCGGTACACCGTTATAGGAAACAGACCGAGTTTACGTTTATGATCGACGACGAGGTTTTAATGGGCCTTTTCTTTTCTCAAGGTACCGTTTTGACGGAAAGCGCTATATGCGTGGACAGACTGCGCGCTGCCCCATCGTTGTCGACTGGACTGTGGAACGCGTGCTGATCATGCGCAGTAGCGCTCTTCTCATTCAGCATTCCTCGCCTAAGGCGAAGAATGCTAAACGGACGTAATTGCTGGAGTGATTGGGGAAACTATTAGTGACCACCTTCCAATATATATGCTTGCAAGTGTAGACTACAGCTCCAAAAAAAAATATGTGATACTCAGATTTATTCTAGAGATATAAGCGCCAGAAACCTTGATCTTTTTGAACAATAGATAAGTTTCGAAGTCTGGAGTGCGGTGCTGTCTAGTGTGTCTGCTGACGAAGCATCTAATTGTTTCCTTGAAAGGTTTAGAATTATATATGATCGCTGCTTTCCTTATGAATCGCATAGGGTTCCTCGAAAGTCTCGTAAACCCTGTGTTACACCCGAAATAAAAAAGAAAACGATAAATAAGAAAATTCAACTCTACCACAGATCCGTACTCACTAAAGATGTTAACACCTTGGTTGCATTTAAGAAATTTAGAAATCAAGAGTTGTAGGTATTATGTACAAGTATCGCCACATCATCCCTATTTCGGTTATGCTTCTTATATATAATTCCCTCTTTTACTCAAAATATAATTATTGCTTCTTGGTATGGGGGAATACGACCGCTACAAACATAAAACTGATACATACTCTACAAAAAAAAAAAGCTGTTCGCATTATATGTAATACTGAGTATAATAGTTCTACTAGTCCATCATTTAGTAAATTGAATTTTGTAGAGATTCCTAATCACTATTATTATAAACTTTTTCTAGCATTAAAAATATCTTTTTGCCAAAAAGAAAATGTATTCATGTCAATTTCCAGCCTTAGGATGAGAGAAGTTGCCTATGAAACTCGGTCTGTAGACAGATGGTTAGTTGCGCACTCCAGAACGAACTACGGTAATCAGATGTTAAAATATATAGTACCCCGTTTTTTAAATCGCCCGACTCAATTGAATGTAAAAGTTTTGAATGAAACCATCAAAAATGTACGTTCCATGTTTGTGAAAGAGTGCCCCTAGAATTTGTAAACTTAGCTACATCGATTAATTTTCTCCCCTCTCCCCCTCCTAATGTAGTTTATTTTTGTGCTATAAGTGCGATGGTGAAAAACATTATGTATATGTACATGCTGTCCTCTTTTGCTGCTGTGGGTTTGACGAGCCTCTGCCCCAAAAGAGGCAGAGGCTCGTCAAGCAACAACTGAGTTGCTTTTTTCTCTGTCTCCCCTCTCCAAATGGAGAGAAATAGAGTTTGAGTAAGTGATAGAAGCGCTGCAAAGGCGGACAGAGACGATCGTCGTCCTTAGGGCCAGGGGCTGCTACTGCAAGGTCACACCACTGAGTGCTGAAGCCACAAAGACACCAGCGAACCGGTACCAAAGTGCAGCGCGATCCTGTGCTGTAGAGCTTTGACGTATTCCCTGAGAACCAGACAACCACGCGAAGCACACACTGCTCGGAGGCTTCATCCAAACTTTTTCTTGGCGAACCCAGTCATTTTCTACAAAACAGCTCGTTTACGTTTTTTTTTTTTTTTTTTTTTTTATCGCAGACAATTACGGATGCTTAAGGTTCAAACAATCGGGTAACTAATTATGTGCAGCTGACACGACTGTAAGTAGAGCTGTTGTCTATCCATCTAGTAGGACGAGGTCACGAGGTACAGCCGTTAAAGATGGACACAGTCGCACTGACACCGTTCTTGTGCAAGGTTGCGTTCGTTATATTAATGCTCGCCTTCGTTATACTACGAGATAACCCGATATCGCTCGGGAACCGACCATAACACGGCACGGAAATCGCACGGCGCCATTGCGCCTAATGACCTAAACCCGATCTCGAGATATAGCGTCTCAAATTGCTCAGATGACCCTTCATCACACCGCTACGCCACGAATCACGTGAAGTAACGTAGCTGAATGAATACCATAACGACGGTCGTTGCGCATGCGTATACTTGAAGCCCGTGTGTCGCAGTAGTTGTCTTCGAGTATTGTTCTTGAACAGCGTATTCTGTACACAGCGAAATGATACGTATACCGAAATACCGCAGCCGATGGACAGCGAACGAGCCTCAAATATAGTAACACACCCACACAAGGGCAAGAGTGTAAGTATAGCCAATTATATTCCAGTCGCAGACCGCTTAAAGGGGCCCTGCAATCATATTTAAGCGTCTACCTTTTTTTTGCGGTTTCCACGTCTCTTGGAGTTCGGGCAAGCCAGCGGGCACGGAGAGAGTAACTAAATATCAGTGCATCCATATTTTAACCGGACGACGCGGAAACCTCCTCCACCGACGGGGGCGACCCGCGGTACCGAAAGCGCGCGATATGTGACGTCTTTGGTCCCTGGGCTTACTACTGGTCAGAGCCGCTAAAAGCTTCTTTTACTCGAAATACAAATATATAAATGGCGCCGAACCGTTTCAATTACTTATAAAAGTAGTTTTTGTTCACTATTTGGGATCAGAAAAGAAACAAATGCAGTTTAGAAAGTACGGAAACAAGAAATGACCCGTCGACATACCCGCCACCAAGCGGTGGAAAAGGCGGCGCATACTAGAAAAGAGTAGTGGGATCAGGCGCCGACACGGAAAGGTCCGGATATATGCGGCGGCGCTGCGGTCGTATCGACTGGAGGATCCGACCGGCTCCGAGCGTTCCGAAGGCCTTCGGTGAGCGGCTTTGTCTTGCGGTTTGGCCGTTTCGCGATATGGCAGAGCGAAGTGGCTCCATTCTGAACTGATCTTTACCCCGTGTTTGCTGTCGTTTGTGGCCAAATGAAATGTCATGCCGAATTAGTGTTTAAATCGCCGCAGCAAATGCAAAGAGAGCCGCTCTGGCTGCACGCTGCATACAGCCTATCCAGAACATGCTTTAGTGGCGCACTCTCGCGCCGTCGACGCGGGCTGCGGCAGCCGTGAGCGCTCGCTGAGCTCGCTAACCCCTTCCCTAGTTCACGGCCACTGAAGCAACCAAGGACGTCATGAGGGAGGTTATTTTTTTGCTTGTTTTGTAATTTTAATTTGCCTATAACTTTGAAACTAAAGCGAATTTTGAGAAAGAAAAAGTTTCACTAATTACTACGTTCAGTGCGCTCAGTTCGGTGCAAAATAAAAAAAAAAAATTAAAAAAGTACTTGCAGGGCCCTTTAAGGTACGCGACACTAGTCACACGACATCGTATTGGCCTGCACGACTCGTAGCATCGTGCAGGTATAGCATCCTCTGCTGTCCGTCGTAAGGTGAAACCGGGTATACGAGCTTCGACGGGAGGTTCACATCCGTGATCGATAACGGCCAAGGTACGTACCACCAGCGACGCTGCCATCGTGTAACCGTGGCTAAAAACGACGCAACGGACGAGGCAAGCCGTACATCGTGTCCGCTAATTGTTCAGCGAGACAAAAACAAACGAATAAAAAAAAAGGCTGGAGATCCTTGTCGCGTGCCGGTGGGAGTCACGGCATCCTGCAAAGTGTGCACACGAAAGAGCAGGATGTGTAATCAAGACAAGGTCGGGCGCCCGTCGTTCCGGTCTTGAATGAAGAGTAATAGCAGACGAACCAAACGACCTTCCAGGTCCGAGAGAGCTCCCCCCCCCCCCCCTCTTGTCTACACTCCCTTCCCCCCTAAGCTGACAGCGCGGTGGAAGCTATCAATCGTACGTCTACATTTCGCCACGTATCCACGCTCCCGCCCACCCACCACCCACCAACATCACCTCACATTCCGTTTTCGCCCCAAGTCCGACCGCTGCAGACGCTGGACCGACCAGCAGCGCCAAAAAGGCGGCTCTTAAAGGGGCGGTGCAACGATTTTATGATTAAAAGAATTTGCATCTTGTCATTTTTAAGTTGTTGATCGTGTCCCGGAGGATAGAAAAATCGCCTCCTTCATTAAAAATGTCGCGATTCCGCTGCACAATCGCAAAGCAAAAGTCGAGCTTTTTCGCCCACCTGCAGCCCCAAGTGGCAGCCGAAGGAACTACGGCTAGAAGATTACGTGACCTCGCTCGGCTCTAAGCTGCAGCATAACGCCCGCTAATGTCAGCAGAGAGAGGGAGAGGAAGCGTCCTCCGAGATAGCACACGGGAACCTACGCGGCACTCCGAATGACGTCACTGGGAGTGCGAACGGGGGGTGACCCTGAAGACTGGGAGTGAGTTGAGGGGTGCCCGAAATGCCAATATTTATCTTTTTTTTACGCAACAACTAGGACATGCAGGCGAAATCGGTTTTCTGTTATTTACTTCATAGTGTCGAGGGTCCTATGCCTACAAGTGCATCGTGTTTAGAAATTCCGGAAAAATACGACTTTGGCAACCCCCCTGTCAGCGTCGCCCCTGTACGAGTGTGAAACGCGATAGCGTTATCGGGCCCCGTTCGCAGCCGCCCTTCTCATTCGCCGTGCAAAACTGCCTCGCTACTTTTTTTTTTTTTTTGTGAGGATTGCCGACACGAGAAAATCCGACCTACTGCCATATACAGCTTCGCTGTAAAACCTTGGCGAGCAAATACCCTGTCAGTGTCCCTTTAAGCTGAAACAAAGTATAGAGCGAGGTCGTTGATTATAGCTGCAGGAGAGCGGGGTCAGGGGATGGAAAAGGGAAGCGATTGATTGCTCCGGCGAATGCGTTAAGTGCTGAACTCCCATGGGATGAATATGCTGCGAATAACCGACGAATTCTGCCCGGCGGCTTTGCTCTGCACGTGGAATCAACACCGGGGCTGCTACGTCGCGCGCAAAGCGAGCGTGCCGTTCGGGCGGCGTTCGCCAGTTATTCGTCACATAATTCGTTCCATGGAGTTCAGCCTTTATAGGTTCCACCGCGCTGTCGGTGAACGGTGTGTGTAGAACGGACAAAGACAGAAAGGCGCGCGCGGCATGCAACGGATGCACATAATAGCGGATTCGTCGAATGCTGGATGGCGGGATGGAGGAGCTAAGGTCGAACGCTCGAACTGGTTATGTCGCAAACACTGGGGCGTTCCGAGAAACGGGATTTTTACATTGCCGGACGACCTTCGTCTTCTACAGTCTCCGCGCTGCGTGGGCGCGCAGCTTCGTCGAAGAAGTGGTCACAAAAAGCAAGAAGAAGCTTGAAACTGTACCGTCCGCCTACAGTTGCTCCTCTGGAAGGCGCGCGTGCTCGGACTAAAAGATGAGGAACTTCGGAACAGCTCCCCTCCGAAGAGTTATTACGGGACCGTGATAGACATCTGCGATGAGGCAGCTCAGCGTCGTACGTCTTTTATCACTTGTGATCAGTCTGAGCAGTAATTAATTACGGTTGTTCGCTCCCGGACAACTATAGATTACTACAGCCTGATTTTAGGCGAGCGAGCTGTGAGCCTCGCTCCGATTTCTTGAGAACCTGATCAACGTAGTTGGCGAAAGTACGATTGAGAGACAACTCAACAATTTTAACGCAGGAACTCATTCGCTCATACTGCGTGCAATCGTCAGCTTCTTGAGCGCCTAGTGCGTTTGCTGCTTACCACGAGACGCGCCTACGTGCTTTTGACCTCCTCCTCCCCCCCCCCCCCCTCCCCCCTCCTCCCGACCTCAACCAATGACGGGAAGGGCCTGACTGATTCGTCAGCGCGCGTTCCCTATGTTGTCCTGCGTTCGGATGAGCCAAAGACGGATTTTGGAAGACTTTCCCGGCGTGTGAGCCAATAAGGTGTATGCTGCACGCAGCGTTTACAGGGCATGCCATCGTGATCAAATCAGATAGTATTCTGCTCGAAGAATGTGCAGTGACACGTTGAGAAAGACGTGCTTGCTGGCATAATTACGCTTATCGGGAAGAAATAAGCACGTTTTCACGAAGGTAGATGCTCCGAAAGTAACCAAACATCGTACGATGGACAAAACAAAACAGATTACAGCAAGTGGGAAAGTATAGCTAAGTATCAATCTTCGACCGCTCTCCGGGGCCCTAAAAAGTTTCTCGTAGCTCCTCTATCCTGTCCATTAGAAAGCCCGAAAACCTGTCGTTAGCAAAAGCAGAATAAAATATGCTCGTATTATCGCGCACAATATACACGCGAACAGCCCGCCATGATTATTCGGCGCACCTGCAAGTCTTCAAAAACTGCCGCGGTTCAAACTATGCGGGGAGCAAGTCTCTGGTTCTTGCACAGGAGTGGCGGTGACGTCAGAACGACGCTAAGCTCTGATTGGCTTTGATTGAAAGACAGTGGACAGACCTCAATGCTAAACGCCTTGAGGTGTACCCACTGTTTTTTTTTTTTTTTTCTTCATTTAACCAATAATAGTTCGGCATTCTGACATCATCGCAACCCGTGCGCAAGAAGCAAACGAACTTTCGCTCCGCGAAGGGCTGGAATTTGTGAAGTTTAGTTTTCCAATCGCCAAGACTGTTCGATACATCGAGGGACAATGGGGATCGTGAGGACGGTGGTTTTAACGTAACACGTCGGCTTAGTACACGAACCTCCCCTGCGGGCGCGCCCACGGTCCCACGAAACTAACGCCATCAATCGAAGCTCCCTAAAACGACGACCACATGCGCGACACACGACGCCGGTCTCGAGTCCGGACGCCGCTTCCTCCAGCTCCAAACTCAAAACTTCGAAGCAACTATCGTCGCCGACATTTGCCGTTATCCCCTCCGCAGCCAATCAGATTGAGGCGTTAGCGGACACGAAAGCAGAAGAGTCAATCACGAAGCAAGGAGTGTGTGTGAAGCTAATAAGCCATTGCGCTTCTTTGTCAATGAATACACACACCATCGTACTTCGATACATTAATATTAACGTTTTACTTTTTTTGTGTGTTCTTCGACACTTTAGTTATGTTTGCCCCCTTCATCTCTGTGAGCGTGCGTCGTCCTGGCTCGTTCAGAAGACGCAACGATGACGAACACGAAATTCCCTTCAACTACGTTTGTTTGAACAATATATTTCTTTTCACGCTCCTAACAATAACCCGTTCCTAACTTGGTAGCGCGAACAAGATACACTCTTTCCTAACGTCAACCAACGCCTTACCCCTTCACCCAGAGATAAAACAGACCCAAGACAAAGAAGACGTCTTCATCGAACCAACATCCGCAAGAAAATCAACCTTCCTTTTTCTTTTTTCTTACGGAAGTTGCTTTTAATCCGTTTAAGACGCAGAATGAATTTTAAAGTCGACCTCGACCATACACATAAGCTGACGAATCATACAACCAGATAACTACACCGACTGGTTTAATCAGGTTTCTCAAGCTGTAACCTACGTAATAAAGATAGCGGGACTGAAAGTAAAGCGAGAGCAACAATCGTTTTGCTCGAAAAACATGACAATGCGGTATGCGAAAAAAAAAAAAAAGACGACACAAATAAATTATATTTAGCGCGTCATTTGACATTCGAACCACAACGTAGACTACATCCGTGACCAAGAAAGAAAGATATCCAAACCTTCATACGAAAAAAAAAAAAAAAAAAAAGTCGTTAAGTTGCGAAATAAACGCGAAGAGAGTTCTGCGTTTGGAATAATGATTCTTTGGGTAAAGTATCCTTCGCCCCTGCAGTCGCCTTGAACTTATCTCGAGAAGCCATCTAAGGAGTCAGGTTCCGTATTCGTAAACGATTCGACCGCACGACCGAGTAACTTTTCTGCTCTTCTTTTATTTCAGCGCGAGCTTGCGTTCTGTTTGTCAGTCCGATCCAAACACTTTACCTCACACTCAAAATACAAAAAAACAAAATAGTAACACAAATATGCATCTGCAATTCTTTCACAATTAACAAAAATGCACAAAAAGAAAACAGGTTTTCTTTAAAAAGTTTGCGCATTCGCGCCTCCTCCTCACTGCAGCATCGAAAACTCGAACTACGATTGGCGCCCAAAGGGGAGTTGCGCTACCACTCCTGCGTTCTCCGTGACTCAGATAAGTCGCGGAGGAAGCAGAAAAAAGAGAAAGAGAGAAGAGAGAGAGAGAGAGCGGAACTCCCCTCTAACCCTCTGCCCCTCCCCCCCCCCCCCCCCCCCCCCCCCCTCCCCCCCAACCTTTTTTTCGGACGCTAATTCGGTATTTGAACTTCGAGTTTCCGCCGCTTGGTGTCGTCTTTACGCGAAAAAGGTCCATTAATAGCAAAGAGAACGAATAAGTTACGAGCAACCGCGATAGTATTACTATCTGAGAATAACCGAAAATGGCATCTATCGGTGTGGGCGGTTCGTCCCGCAGAATGTCGTGGATACACCCTCGCGAAAGTGGGTTTCAAGGACGTCGCGATTTTGCTTTCGTTTTCGATCGAAACAAATGCATTTGTAAAACCGAGTACGCAGAAGGTACGGCGGCACGACTATCGACAGCACGGGAACAAACCAAGACTTGCGGTACTCATTACAGGCAATTACTTGCAATCGATTCCTTCTGAGAGTAGTTTGTTAATCATTTGAAAGCGTTTATTAGAAACTAATCGCGAGAGTAATTTTATGTGTGGAAAGGAGGTCGCCCTTCTCCACTTCAGCTTTCCTAGTTTCCGCCCTCTTCCCCCTTCTTTCTTTTTTTTTTTTTTTTTTTTTTCGCTATGTCGCTCAGAGTACGCGCAAGGCAGAAACAACTCCGGTGGGAAATGCCGCAAAATTATACAGCGTGAATCTTTATAGTTGTACCGTATTTACCGATAAGCGCCGGTTACGTAAACCAGCTATTTTCGGATGGTTCAGTGAAAAGAAACTAGGGCAAGGATGCCGCCTAGTTCATTCCTCGCCTATGTTGCACGCTCACAAACCCCCTGCAAGGCGTCTTACCTATTTTAAGCCATTCTTATCCACAGGCTGCGATATAGTAACTTGGATCACGTGACCTTGTAGACATTGAGCAGATCGCTCAAAGCAAAACCGCCACTTTTTTTTTCTCCTCTTTTTTGTTTCGGCTTAGTTGAATTCGGAGGATGTTTCAACGGCCACACTTTCCTTGGTTTGGAGGTTGCCAAGGGCCATATTGACGGGGCGTGCCAGACATCTGGTTGGTGCCATACTCCAGAACTAAGGTACTCAGATAATAAATGTAGAGTACCCCGGTTTTTTTTTTAGTTAATATATATATATATATATATATATATATATATATATATATATATAATATATATATATATATAATTTGAACTAAATATAGATAGGTGAGTGAAACTAGACAAAAGAGTGCCTTTAATATTTATAATGAGTTTGCTATAATCTATTGTAAATTTCGAAAACCTAAATTAATAGATTCTTTTAATGAGCACTTGCGTTCCTTTCTTATACATTTGCGTGTGTTTGTATCGTTATCAAAATTAATGCACATTCGTGCTGTATCTCCGCTGCCGTGGGGGAGACAGAGGCTTGTCAAGCAACGCCCGAGTTGGTCTTTTTTTTTTTTTTCTGTCTCCCCTTTTTTAATGGAAAAAAAAAGGGTGGGGGAACAATTCGATTTTGAAGTTGATCAAGGAGACGGCGAGTTCCCATCTTAATAAGTGACATCTCGAAGCCCGCCAGTCGGTATACAAACGACCTCGATGCGACAAGGATGCTTTGATCCCACCGCTACTCGAACATCCTCCGCAATCCAGCTGGGTTTTACGAACACCCATAACCACGCGCGAGAGCGAATCTTCCATGTTCCTCAATACATCTGCTAGCAGGGATTAGAGAACGGGCATAAAAGGGGAGAAAGAGAAGATTAGCCGCAAAAAAAAAAGTAAACAAGAAAGAAGAAATCAAAATTTTCCGACGCTATCTCTAACTCAACCCCATTCTGAACCCGGTCATCAGAGACAACCCGGCGCAGCGCGGTTCGCGAGCACCGAACATCACGTGGCGATTAAGAAAGATTTCACCGGGGAGCTTCGTCCATCCGTTCGGATTTGGAGCGTGGCCGCCGGCGAGACCGATATGAATCTACAAAGTTTAAAACGCATTATGGACTCCGGTGATTCGATTATAGTCTCTGAGTGGGTGAGAACGGTGGGGAGGTACACCAACTAAACGGTGAGTACCTAAAGCGTGATTAAAGCGACTCAAAGTAAAAAAACGTCTCTCGCAGACACTGAGTGTTACTTAAAGGGGCGGTGCAACCGATATTCAATTCGAATGTTTTTCACTTTACACGAGCTTACTGGCACGAGTGGGACTCAAGGATACTCGCACGCAACGCCACTGACCAAGAAACTCCTTTGTTGCGCTGTAATTTCGAGGACAAAACCGAGCGTTTTCATTCAATCTCTCCTTCGCAGAACCTGATGACGTAGCTGGGCGGTAGCAGTACCGCCCAGTGACGATATTTGAATGCGGCTCATAGATTGGACCCGAGCATTGCGTGGGCACGTCGATTTCGGCTCGTGATAACTAGCTCGAGAAGAATTTGGTAGTGTCCTGTGTCCATTGCCGCAATGACGGCAACAGCCGAACCATAACAATGTCTGGAACTCAGCGCGTGTCCTGTGCCTTGCCAACCCCAGCGCATGGCTAGGATCAAGATTGGCGGCATATAATAGGCTCCAGATCACGTGGCCGCTTGTTCTGGCTGCGAGTTGAGGGGGTGAACTCTGCTCGTTTTTCTTTATTTTTTTCTGCGACTTCGATTGCGTCTGGTGAAAAACAATTGGGCATTTCACAGGTCATTAACGTCAGGGATCCGCTCTAAGCGGTATTTGCGAAAAATACAAAAATCTTTGCATCGCCCCTTTAATCTCGCTAATTGATAATATAAAAATTGTATGGAACGTACGTTATGAGAATATCGTCGTCCTAGGTTTATCCAGACAGTAGTTTGGTTGGTGAATTCAAGGCTAACGGTCAGTCTACATAAATATGCCGCTGTATCAAGCCTCCCCCCCCCCCCCCCCCCCCTTTTTTTTTTTTCTTCTTTCTTCTTATTTACACGCTAATATATATCGGAGCATAGAGTGGTTAACCTTCGAACACCAAAGTGCGGTACGCGCAAAACGACGCATTATTTATGCCTAACTGGGCAAATATCGCAAATTTACAACCTGCGTAGACCAATAGAGCGTCCCGAAGCTCTTGCTGGCTCAAGGCGACTGTAGCTTTCGTAATTTTGCCAGGTGAGGCCAAAACAAAGTATCGGGCGAAATCGGGGACTTTTCTATTTCTGATTTGTTCGCGCAATGCCCTCAACAACGTTCCTTTAAGCCAAAAACGAAAACACGCGCGAAAAAGAAAAAAACAGCTGTAGCGTCCAAGTTTAGAGTGTGGTAGGATATCTCATGCGACCGGTGAAGCAATGGACCTTTTTCGAGAAGCGTTCTGCGCACGCGCGAGCGCCCGATGCCAAGCGGCGGAAGTCGGTACCAGAAATCGAGGAAATTCGGAAGGACGCTGTGAATCAACGAGTAGAAAGCGTAATTTCAGCATACATATAATTGCGTTATACAAAAAAGAAAGTGGACGGAAAGCAAAACACGACGTCTGGACGGACGCCACGGATGCCCCTCTTTAAAGTCGCGTTGGGCACTCGCCGCTGCTCAGAGGGCGAAGAAACTGGTAGCGTAGCTCCCATTATCGATTGGTAGCGCAGGTAGGTCACTTCCTCGATTTTTAGTTCGTGCAGCCACCGCCTGGTGCCGTCGGTATGTGGAAAAGGTCCATTAGAGTTCATGTGTCAGAAAACAGATATAAAAAAACAGCAATAACAAAGAATTGTTTCTGGCTAAGTGCGTCCACGGATTACGTTTGTCCTTAATGATCTACTTTCGTAAATTAACGTCAGAAATAAAAAAAGACGGTGCGTTAGGCTAGTGGACACATCATTTCAAAGCATAAGCACAAATACATATGGACAAAGAAGATTATGGTACATCCCCTGCCTTCGTTGTTTGCCCCTCTTCTAAAGTTTTTTTTTTCAGATAATTGTACCAAAAAGTATGCCACCCTATTTAAACTTACAACACTTCATCAGACACATATTTATACGTCCTGCCCATAAGCCTCATCACTCCGGACCTGACAGATCGTACGTACACCGACCGAAGACGAACCACCACCGATAACATCTCTCGCAAGCGTGCGGCAGCTCTTCCTCCTGTTTTCCATAAATACAGCCACTGAATTGAGGTCTCTCCACGACGCTTCCCAGCAAGGTCAGACTAACCTTTAGCCAGGACAGAATAACTCGCAGTGTATAGCCTTCAAGGGCCATGCCGCGTAATTTAATACCATCACGTAACGGTTCAAGGGTAGTTACCGATCGCGCCGCACGCACTTGTACAAGTTTGCCTCCATGATAACGGTCGACCTCTTTAATCCCCCTCCCTCCCTCCCTCCCTCCCCCCCCTCCCACTCCCCCCCCCCCCCCCCCCCCCCCTTTTCCTTCAGAAGTCAACGTCTGTTTTTGGGCCCCAGATTGAAAGCCACAACGGATCAAAATCATAAGAAGACGTCTTTGTCGAGGGCAGTGCTTAGCCGCCAAAACCATTCCACGGTCTCTGCTTGCTCCAGAACGAAGACAAGGAAGGACCGCGTGGCAAAACGATGCATGGCCGCGGCATCCACCGCCGCATCAAATAACCACATCGGTAGATGCTCCACGAGGATTACGAATAGACTTATAAAGTCGGCCCCGACGTTCCGGGCCTTAATCTTTTGCCGATCATCCCGAATGAATCGAAAGAGAAAACGCAGCAGCATAGCAACGGAGAGAAAACAACTGAGATTATCTTCGCCTGCCAAGAGCTCTCGCGGGTCAGCAGACGATGCAGAAGCGAGATCTGCCGCGGCAAGCTTTGCCGCCCAGCGTTGCCAACGGTCTAACCGCGAAAGAAATCGAACCAGCACGAGGTCAATCTTCGGGGTCAAATTCTTCTATAGATTTCCGCTTCGTTTCGTTTCTCTTTGGCTTCTTTGCTGGCAAACCACTTCGCCCAGAAGCCAGCACCATACGGCCAGTATACTCATTTCACTTACGTTTATTATTTGTCTTTTCTTTTTTTTTTTTTTTCACCGCGCGCTACTGCTTGAAAACAAAAAGAGAAGGAAAAAAAAAAAAAAAAAAAAAACGGAAGTCCTGCACGCTACCGGAAGTCTTTGCCGCCGCGGCTGCCGACAACAGAATGCAACGTCGCCCCAGACGGAGCATTCTCGGCGGTGCAGTGCTGAACAGAACCGACCCCTAGAAAGGTGGCTCACGTACCTTTGTCGCAGTCTTATATCATTTTTGATATTGTTTTTTTATCTTTCACGCTGACCTCGACAGGAAGAAAGGCGATGATGCTAGCGTCGAGCGCGCGAACGTCACTGCCTCACAATACGTTGCATTGTTGCTCCTGTTTTGGTTGTATTTCCCAGTACTCCCGCTACGCACCATCGTGCTGCATCCGAGGGAAGACCATCGCATCGCCTCAATAAGCCACTATTAAAAAGAAAACAAAAACAATATGCACTCATACGACCCATATCCCATCATACAAAAGCCCCATACAAAAAAAAAAAAAGAAAAAAGCTCTGACTAATTAGTGGACTACAATTTGAAGTTATGTAAGACAACCACCCGCACCTTGTACTCGCATTATGCACACTAAATACACTACAAATGTTGCCGGCTGCTATGTGTCACATCCAATTCCGAAAATATCGCTAACTGGAAAAATAAAGAGAAGCGGAAGAAAACAAAACAATGTAATGCGCTATCTGGCAGGCAAAGTAGTATGATAGACAACCACGGTCAATTATCAAACCCACCCGTGAGTTCTCCATTGAGAGATGTACGCATTTGTCATATGGTTCCTTCGTGTTTTTGTAAGATTAAAAGTAGAATAAATCATTTTTATTATTAATTTGATAGGGGAGTTTTAGGTCGTCTTCACGCATGGCACCGTGAATATGCCGTGCGTGCACAATATAAGCGCCCCGAGTGCAACGAGCGGCGCCACGCGGGCCATCCAAACGCGCTTTATGGCCGGGCTAATCTCACGAGGCATCGGGGGAGTCGATCTCTCGAGTTACGGCCAACACCACCGCCAGCCGAACTAGATCGCACGCGCCGCCACTTATTCATGACGGACAACAAGCTTATCCCTCCATCGGTCCCCTTACCTGCGCAGGCGGCCCCGCTTCAATAGCGCCTTCGGACCCTTTCAGCTGCCGCAATGTTACGCTACAACGGGTCGTAATAGGAACCGTGGGGCACCGAATGTCGCCCTTATCGCGCTATCATCATCATCATCGTCGTCGTCGTCTGGTAACGATGGCGCAACGTCCTGACCGTATAGAGGGCGCTCGGGGTGAATGCGTGACCACAGTGACATGGTCATCAAGGCGTCCAAGTGGCAATTGCTTTGGCGATGGCAGGTCGCGCATGAAAAGAATTCGGTGAATGCGTTCTCTCGACGTGCCCGAAAGTGGTTACTAACTGCTCTTCAAGTGGTTAAACTGAACTGCAGCCCTATGCGGAGCTCAAGTACGTCTGCTTCTTTTACAGGGGTTCTGGCGACGTCAGAACGTCGAGCTCTCATTGGCTCGATTGGAAGAATAGTGGGTAGACTTCAAGACAGCTGTCATCGAGGTCTACCTACTATCCTTCCAATCAGAGCCAATCAGAGCTCGGCGTTCTGATGTCAACGGGACCCCCACGCGAGATGTAGACGAACTTGCACTCCGCATAGGCCACAATTGCCTTCCGCGCGCGGCCATCTTTGTTTACTGGGCAGTGGAACGCGCTCTGAACATGGACAGTAATTCCCATTATGTTTCTATTTTACATTATTTTTCTATTTTTGATATTGACTGTACGCCTTAGCATATCCCACGACTTCGGATATATTTGGTGCGCATAGGCTGAACGCCACGCGACCATGGAAAAGAGTGAGCGCGACTGAAACCGGACAATCCTCGACAAGCTGTTTTCGGGCGGAAAGAGAAAACGAATTTCGAGCCGCAAATTGTGTTCTGGGTAGTTGGGCTCTCATATGTCATGTACAAATAAAAACCTTGGCAAGCATAAATACCCCGTCAGTGTCCCTTTAAAGGGGTATTCCGGTGTTATCTTCATAGTCTCCGATTTGCCTGAAAATTTGCTAAACACACCAACATACATTGCTGAAATAGTAACCTAAATATAGAACCAATATAACTTATTTTGCGAAGTTATTTAGTTTACAATCTTGGTTCTCATCATGTATTTCAAACTGAAAGTCTCTACTGGCAATATTGAAAAAGTGACGTCAGCGCAAGGCAGGGGTTCACTCTATTGAACTAGATTTCGCTCCCAACGGATTACAAGCAGTTTCACGGTGTCAAATGATCGTTTTGGAAGCTCGCTCTAGCACCCTCGCAGCGCCACGAAAACGGATGCTCGGCATAGTCTATTTTTAGACTACCCGCTCGACCTGCAAGCCTGCCTTCCAATGACGTCACGACATTGAAAAGGGCGGGTATATTTGAATGTTGGTTTTGGCATCGCTTTCACTAGCCGATTTCACAATAACTATTCTGAATTTCGTGACACTGAATAGCATACCGGAAAGGGAAAGGGGCCAGTGATTCCGAAAATATAGTTAGTTGGGATTACCTCAGGGCACGCAAAGAAGAGTCGAAGCGATGCATAACTAAACGTAAAAGTTCGACAGGGTCACCCCGCCATTTCAAGGCAGATTGATTTCACGCTGCATCCATAGAGCAAATTTAATATTGTAATTCTCAGTTGCTTGGATCAAATCATTTCACATTTCCAAGGACTTGATAAGTGGTGGTACACATTGTGTTTCATCTGGCATATCATGTGTACCTACCTTCGCGCTTGGATCGCTGTCGTAAGGTAGGCGTCACTTCGTGTAACACTAATGCATTTTCGTTTTCTTCACCACACGCACATCAAAAGGCTGAAAATGACTTTCTTCTCCCCTTTGCCAGAAAAGCAAATTACGCATTGCATCAATGAGCTGTACGGAACGTAATTGCCTAACTCGCTGTCACAATGATTGTATAATGCTCATCATTTCCTTTTCTATTCTTAATATCACTGTTGATTGCATACCAGACCGTGTATTTTTGTGAGTTTGTGTCCCTTTTTATGTGTTCCTGCTCAAGAAATTTAATTATTTTACATCCCTTTCGCCCTCTTTAATATTCTGCCTTGGGGGCATGTAAAATAAATTATAAAATTTAATGAAGTCATATTCGTTACAGCAACACACTTCGCAAAGAGTAACATCTCAACAGAAGCCCGAGCGCAAACTAACGGCACGGCGTTCTCTGTTTCTGCTTTATCCATTCGCAGAGACACCCCCTTGAATCCGTCTCGACAAGGTCCGTGTCACCACCTCGGACGATCCCAACATGGCCGTCACGCTAACAGGAACCACAGGTGAGCCCTCCTGCTTGAATAGGACAGCTAGCCGTCCTAAACCATAATGTGCTTCATTGTAAATGCCAGCGAATCCGACACTACAATCACGATCGTTTAGGGGGACTTAGTACACAGTTTGCACCTTCCGATAACGATGCCCCATGCTCTGTCCGCGCCTGTTGGCGTGGCATCGTAAATAATCTACTGATACTGTAGTCGATGACACGCTCCACTTCCAGCAGGAGCTCGTTGCCTTGCGCCGGACTTTGGTCATGGGCGTGCGACGAAGTGTTATTAAAGGCAGAAATGCTTTTATATGGAATAGCAAACGGGTTCTGGCATCGAGGTATACAGAGCAAGATCGACAACTTCCAGAGGAAAGAGCTACACTACGAGAGAGAGGTCGACCTTGGGGGGAACGTTTGCAAACTTCGGAAACAAATCGGTTTCGCCGTAACAAAGACGTCTCCTAGTTCATCGTAAACAAAGCGAGTAACAAATAAGCGAGAAGAAACATAACATCGAAGACGCGGGCAATATGGCGAACTTCCAAGTGGTTACACTGTGAAAACTCGGTAAAACACAACATAAAAAGCTACAAAACACAAGGCCTCAAACTTGTACGATTGGTCCAGTTTCTACGTCTTCCCTGTCCCTTGTTTTCGCAATCATGAAGATGTTTGCTTTTGTGTTCAGTGCTGACACGGAATCATGTCCAGCACCGGATACCGTAACTGCATGTCAAAGCTCCCTGACCATTTCGGCTTTTACCCGAACAATCCAGGAAAAGTCCCTGAGTTACCTAGACTAAGGTATAAAAAAAAAAAAAAAAAAAAAAAAAAGTACAATAACGTTGTGTCATCGTAAACTGTGATCTTACAAAGAAATAGAATGAGAACACAGCAGTCAACGTCACATCTATTCACAGAAAAAAAACTCAAAGCAACATTTTAAACCAACCAAAGACATCTGTCTGGCACGCTACAGCGAAGGACCGAAGATTAATTAATTTACGAGACTCAGAATATTTGAGCATGCAATCGCAATTTCCTTAGCGGTCACAATGTCCTGCCCAAATTCTCTGACCTAGCGTTCACTTTTGTTCAAAATTCCACGCCTTCCGTGTCGATAGCAAAGGAAGCAAATCACCCATACAGACACAACATGGCGACCAGCCGAGCCCGAAAACCGCCGAAACATCTTCACGGTCGACAATTGGTCCACGTCACAGTTACTATTGTTATTCAGTCCTTCCTGTTATTTTATGCTTTCTTTATCCACGCGTCCACGCGGCGTCCACCCCGCCTTGGCCTAGATTCCAGAGGAATGATGTTTTGTTGTCGGATTTTCCTCGGCGTCGATTACGTCTGCGTCGCTCTTTTCTTTCTTTCTTCGTAAACCTTTTCGACCGCCGGGCTGCAGTACTCGGTGTACAAAAGGGCATCGCCGGCGTCGACAGGAGAACAGGGCGTGATAACTCGGGCGTTTCCCGGCTTTGTTTGGACAGACGGAGGTAACGGGCGATTTGTACGCAAGATTGCCAAACAACCCGGCTTTGTTGGACGCGCAGACAACAATGTGGCGTTGGAAGAAGAAGACCTCGATCTCTGCAGGTTGCGCAGCCCTTGAGCATCCATTTCCCGTAATTTTCTGCGCGCAATGCCCATTACCTCCAGGCGGCTAGCATTGAGGTCTACCCTCTATCCATTCCATCGGAGCCAATCAGAGCTCGGCGTTCTGACGTCACCGCAACCCCTGCGCAAGAAGCAGACGAACTTGGCGCACCGCATACAGGCGACGACACGGCAGACGAACGGGCGTCGGCGTCGCGATGTCACAACCCTTTTGCCTGCCGAAGTTTTTGTCGTCTGCTCGGTTGCGGAGCGAGGTGTCATAAACAGGCGTCTGCCGCTTCCGGCTCCGCCGCCGTATACTACCGCCAGGGGCGCGACGATCCGCAGCGTTCCATAGCTGTGACGTCACCACGCGAATATAGAGCGTACAAAATAAAACGGGACGCGGCAAAGAGACCGAGCGGGGATGTGTGTGTTACAGGCTATGTAGAGTGCCTTCATGTGCGCTTCGCACATGAAGGCTCCCTACATAGTAGATGGGCAAATTAAGCGGCGTTGTACGACTGACGTTGACGATCCTCGAAGGGTCAAGGTGTGCCAGGGAACGGATTACTACACGCGATCCCTCGCCGGAGAAGATTGAGACCCACCGAACCGGAACATCACTCAGCAAAGAGACACGCGCGGAATAAATCTTTAAACAAAGTCCCGGCCGAGAGAGGTAGAATTCACGCGTGACTCATCCCGAGGCGCGGGGGTGGGCGTGCGTACTTACACACGGAGGCGTCGTTTCGCTTTTGACGCGAGCTGGGTACGAGGCAATGGCACGACGTGAAAGCATTCAGGCGCTTCTCTCGAAGCAAGAGATAAGAACAAAGAGAATCTACAGTTGACCATTCACGACCCCGCGATGCGGAACCAGCGACACGAAATGCCACACATACAAATAGTTTTTTTTTTTTCCTCTGTCATAACAGGGTGAGCTTAATCCATCAAATAAGCTTTAAGAAGCCCTGGTCACAGTGGTAATAGATTATACAGAACGCAGTCTGCAATCAGATTGCGGCATTGGCCGACAAGAACACCAAAGCACCAATCAGGGAATGAGAAGCGTGACTAAGCCCCGCCCTGCTTTTCTTTTTTGGACGTCAGTCACTGTAATCGTAACCGCTCGAGTTTTAGTCCCTCACACGAGCCTCACCAACGTTTGTTCGACATTTTTTTCTTTCGTTTTCTTCGAAAAGGAAGTGGACTCGTCGGGAGCCATGACTCGTGAGCAAACGATTAAGCCAAAGTTGTCATTGCAGGGCTCCTGGTCGTGGCCTCCCTACTGGTCACCGTGCTGGGTAACCAAGTCGTCGAGGAGGTAAGAAACCCCAAAACAAATTACTCTTATCGAAATACACGCGGCGTTAAAGGACAAGGGCCGGTAGAAGGAAAAGACCGGACGAGCACTGTCCTGCCTTCTCTTTTCGTGAATTTCTCTCGTCCGACTGCGTACACCTTCCCACTCAAGTGAGCCGAAGGTCGTCACGCCCCCCCCCCCCTCCTCCCCCCCGTTTTCCCGAAAGGGTTCTTCACAGGTTACCAAAAAGTAAGCAGAAAAGAAACCGAACGGCGTAATTATCGGAAGTACCCAATCACATGATTCAAGTGCCTACGCGGACCGTGAACAATACGTGAATTATGGCGTCCTGAGGCTGTTGGTATCATGTGTCAAGCGCATAGAGAGGTGACAGAAATTTTCACGAATTCGACTGAGAGCGTTTGACCAAGAAGCAGGAAGAGTTGGGGAAAGAGCCAGGCAAGTGTAGACAACCGCTTCTTGCAGCATGAGACGCTCGATTGGCTGATTAGATGGCTCGTCTGCGATTGATATTTGGATAAAACGGGTTAAAGATGCCAGGTCACTCAACCGACGCATCTCTCAGTCATTAGCAGAAACAATACGAAAACAAATTTCCACCAGCTGCACTCTCGACACGGTCTGGATATGGCGTACCACGCGTAACAGCCCCAAGCCCCTCCCTTCTATTTACATCAAACCTACCAAAATCACTGTCGCCACTCAATCGCGATAACAATGGAGCCGAGCCGAGTACAACAGGAAATCGGCCGTCCGCGCAAGGACACACAAGGCAGGTAATCGACGACGACGGTGAGTCGCTCGAGGGGCAAACCAAGTCGACGGCAGGTGGTCGCAGACCAAGCACGACGCCCTTACAAGGACGTTTCGAAAATCCGAAACCCTTTGCAGAATGTGCTCCGAAACTGCGGCGGCCACCTGCGCGGTCGGCCATGATCCACTCCGCCAGGTTGAGCGCTGCTGCCCGAGGCGTAGTTTCGTAAACGCAGTCCCCCGTCGAACTGCGCGCGCTTCGTGCCCCAAAGCTTGTACAGCTGTTCGGATTCATTAGGTCGTCTTAACGGATATGGGAATGATGTATCCGGCCTTCCACGATCGGTTAAATACATCACTTCCGGGAGGTTAAAGTCCCTGGATAAAATTCACGCTTACAAGTACCGCCAACCATTGTTGTAGAAACGCGAAAGACACGTGCCTCGAGCGGGTGCTCCGCCGCCATTCGCTTCCAAGGGCCGCTAATTCTGTGCTGCGCCGCCATTTGCTTCCAAGGGTAGTTCGAGACACGGGCCTCGTGCACTGGCGCATTCGAAGCTACTTGCAAGACAAACGTAAACACATCAAGGGGATTTACAAGAGGTGTCCGCAAGCCGCCACCTAACGGATACTTTACGATGTTATCTGATGCCGAGAGCCGAGTTCCTTATTGCGAGGCTTGGGAAACGTGTTATCCCATCCGAAAAGTTCTGCGTAGAATTTGTAGGAAACAAAAAGTTGATACTTCACACTTTTGGAAACAAATTTGGGCTTCAAAATATGACATTTAGACTTCTAACCAAGAATTCATTTGTCGTGTTGAAAGTTCAAGCCTAAAGTCAGCCGTCTGCCATATTTAATGTCACGTCGTACGATGGACCGTAGCGGACGCTAAAAAGCCATCCCCAGTCAATTCAGCACTATGAAAGTATCACGCGGTACACCGTCCGTAAAACTCGGACATTGGATTGGCTTCAATGGCTCGTAGCAACCCCTACGGTCAATCAAGAGGTAAGACGGAGTAGAGCTTACCACGTGTTTTCCTGTGTGCAAGTATTGATATAACCGTAACAATGTGTTTGCAAAGCCTATCAATGGCAGCTCACTGGTGCAGGTGGTGCTTGCGTGGCATTTCACGCGAGCGAAACTAAAGCGTCACACAAATTTACACCCCCGAAGTATTGCACAACAGAACAAAATACATCCGTTACATATAAAAAAAAAAAAAAACCGTACGTGCCGCTGTGAACCGTAATATGATGAACGCGTCCCAAATTTGCCCTCACGCAGCGCGCCTCCCGGATCCGGAGACAGACCATCAACGTGCACCAGATCCCCAAGACGTCCTTCAGCTGCCTGGACAAGTCGGCCGGCGAGTACTACGCCGACCCCGAAACCGGCTGCCAGGTCTACCACATCTGCGTGCCGGGACACTACGGCAAGCTGTCCAAGATGTCTTTCGCCTGCCCCAACGGCACCATCTTCAGCCAGTCCTCCCGAGTGTGCACGCCCAGCGACCGTGTCTACTGCGCCCTCGCCGAGCGCTTTTACGAAAACGTCATGGGCACCATCGACACCGACAAGGACTACTATGACAGCTTCCGTGCGGACGCACCCGTCTTCAACGCCATCACGCCCGCCCATGAGCGTCCCGAGAAGCGGCGACGTCCGGTCCGACCCGTAGAGACCGACTACGATGAGTACGACACGACTACGGCACCGCCGGCTCCATCGCCGACTCCCAGGAGACGCACGCAGCAGACCTCCAACTCCAGGCGCTTCCAGTCCTCGTCTAGAGGAGCCAGGCCGCAAGCGCCTTCCAGGATTCCCGCCACGACGACCACGTCGACGACTACAACCACCCAGCGGCCACCGGCCCCCGCCTTCAGGCCACCTGCATTCAGGAGCCCCATCGCCCGAGGACCGCAAGCGTTCACCCCGCCAGCCGCCCAGCCGACCACCCCACCCGTAGTCCTCCAGCCCGTCAACGCCTTCTCTGCGGCACCACCGCAACCAGCAGTGCTTCCAGCCGTCCTTCCAGCCGCGGTGCCCGCCAACCCAGTGTCCGGAGGCGGTACCCCACCCGTCGGACCCCCACCGCTCCCACTCAACGCTCTCGCCGCCACTGGGGCTCAGCCAGCGCCAGCGACACCAAATGCTCCTGGTACTTTCCGCCTGCCCCAGCGACCCCAGCTCCGACGACCGGGCGTCCCGACTACGACCACGGTAGCGCCGGTCACGTCCGAGTATGAGTACTACGACTACGAGGAGGAGCAGCCCAAGTCGACCAGGACAAGGAGGGCCATTCCGGTGAAGGTGGTGCTTCCGCCTGGAAGACAGGACGGACTTCCCCAGACGAGCTTTACCTGCCAAGACAAGCTCGCCGGCGGCGTGTACGCCGACCAAGAGACGGACTGTCAGCTGTTCCACATCTGTGTGCCGATCGGCAAGGGCAAGCTGCTTGACTACGGCCTGCTCTGCGAGGAAGGCACTGCCTTCAACCAGGAGACCGGAACGTGTGACGAGAGGGACACCTTCTCGTGCCTCCGAAATGTCCACTTCGCCAAGACCGACAAGACCAAGGCCTACTTGGCGAACAAGAAGCCCTGGGCAACCGCTAAATCGAACAAGAGGGTCATCAGGGACGTTCAGGCAAAGCAAGAAAGCTCCGCAGAAGAGGCTCAAGAACCAGAAGAATTTGTCGTTGAAGAAGTCCCCGTCGAACTGCCCCTAACTTCCTTTACGTGCCAAGGAAAGACCGTTGGCGGTTACTACGCTGACGTCGAGACCGGGTGCCGCATGTTCCACATCTGTGCGCAGACGGATATGCGTTTCCTCTGCACGAACGGAACCGTCTTCGACCAGAGGTCGCTCGTATGCAAGAACGAAGACCAAGTGTCTTGCGAGGATGCTCCCAAGTACTACGTGAGCGGCTACAACCAGTTCCTCGAGCTGGAGAGGTACAGGCCCCAGGAAGAGGCCAGAGAACAGAGCAGGGCCGACTCCTTCGAGAGCACCAAGACGAAGAGCAAGTACCCCAAGAAGGTGGGAGACTTCTACAAGACCCGAAGGGTTCTCTGAGGGAGAGCTACATCGTTTTTTTTTTTTTCCTCTTAGGAATGATGACGCCATCATCCGGGTATACATCTCGCAGAGCCTGATGTCTAAGGCAGGTCAGATTTCTTACAATGTCAGCCATCATCTGCAGCTTTGACTAGCGTGTCATCATGGAGGCTCTCAAGGCCTTCGCAGCTCCACTTGAGCAGCCTGGCCCTGGAGAGGGTGGGTGGGAGGTGGGGTAAGGGCTTCATAAATGCACGCTGTGTGCATAACATGTTGTTTCACTCTTTAGTTGATCTTCTTTGGTGTCTGTTGATTCTTGTGGCGAGGGGGAACAAATGCAAGAGGGAAAGACACAAGCTTGGTCACAATGTTCATGCAGCCCAAGGACAAACTGCTGTGTCATGTTTCTAAAATAAAAAAAAAGATCAGTCAATTTTTTTAGACGTGTCTTTCTTACATTTGTGCAGCCACTGGTTCATGCTTTGTGTATACCGCTGCAAGTGAGCCTTGATGGTCACATTAACTATTATCCAGAACTCGCATTGTTCCAGGAACTTCACTGCTGCTGCATCCTGGGATTTCCCCAAGACATTTTGCACCAGTGGACAATAGATCACTGCAGCCACAGTGACTTGGATCATAAAAGAAAGTTTAACTGGACATCTCGAATTTTAAGACATATTAAAGTCAAGGCATTCTGTATTGGTAGTTTGGGCCAATCCCGTCACAGCATGTTCACAACATTAACATGAAGGACGCATGAGACAATTTCTAAACAAATAAATACTGTCATTCTTATATTGTATCAACAGCTGAACGAGATGTATGCTCAGTTTTTGCAGCGCACAGGTGTAGTTGAAAATCAAGTTGTTACATCTGATTTACAGATGCAATTATGCTGAACACAGTGACATAGCTTGGCATGATGAACAGCCATATTAACAGGATATCAAGACATTCTGTCCTATTCTGAGCTCAGACCTTGATACTCTTCCTCCTGTCTGAAATTTATTAGAGTTAAGAATGTGGCACGTCTATATTCTAATAACAAGGCCAGGAGAAGGGAAGGTGATGTTATGGAGGGATTACATTTAATAAATGTGATGCCCTAATGATACAAGCAATGTTCTGGAACAGATGAGACAACCGTCTAATCTGCTCCAGCATTCCTACTGATTTACTGTGTAAAAAAGAAGAAAAAAAAGAAAAGAAAACAAGCATGCCAAGAATGCATGGGCAATCACGCTTCAGACATCAAATGTTAGCCAGGTTCCTCTTCACACCCTCACAGGTTTCCACGAGAGAAAAAATTAGCCTTTTCAGATTGTCTTCGAACTTCCATGTCTCAGCGAAAAGCTGCCATTGTGTGCTTGAGGTCACTAAAGAATGAAGCTGTCCCTAAGCTTACTTCTTTGTCTCCTATTACCTTCAGGTGCTCAATTCAATCAAGGAAGTTCCTAGTTCCACACGGCAAGACAAACTAGTTATAATCCTAAAAGTTAATGCAAGTTGAAGGCGTCACTGCCCTACCCCAAATGTGACCTCAGATTTAGATTCCTTGTGGTCGCTTCGACATGCTCCACTCTCAATACACTGTTCTCTGATGTGAGTTACCAGCTATACATCAATGAGACTGATGTGTGGCTTAAGCTCAGTCTTATGTCTCCTGGGCCCGGAAACAGCACCTTAGCTAAGACTGTGTGAAAGCAAACCTGCCCAACCTGCAGAATGCAAGCACTTGAGACTTGACTTCACCTACAACTCCACTCATGCACTAGCTTTGGCAGTGCTTTCTTTCTCACAGAAGCAAGGGGATTCTTGTTTCAATCCCCACACCTGCTGGTTTTGGTATGGACACATAATGTACCAGGATGTGGTCATGTAATCACCACTACATCACAGACATTGTGGAAGACCCCAGGTTAGCAGTTGTACACTGGCTAAATTGCCATTCAAACAAGCATCGTCAAATCTCAAAAGAGACCGACCTGTGCCTGCATAAGGAGTTCCTTTCACTATGATACCGGCTCCACTAGGAACCATTAAGGGGCTTTTGACAGTGCATAAATTAACCTTGCACCACAGAATGCCCACAGTGCACCTGACACTATCCACAACTGTGATGGCTTCATGCAGAAATTCGAACCAACAATCTGGTTCAACTAAATTTAGAAGTGATTCCGTAGAGAGATGAGAGTCTTCCATTGGTAGAAGACACAAACCTACTCCCGAAGCTTGACATCCAGAGGCGGACTTAGCATTTTACCGCCCTAGGCAGCCTTTAACAGTGCCAGCCCCCCCCCCCCCCCCCCCCCACTTCCAACCCCTGCTCCCCATGGTCAGTGACCATGGGGAGCGGGTGCTGGGGGGGAGGGGGGGGGGGGGAGGAAGTAGCTATATTTTGAGTTAAATTTGTCAGAAAGAGCTAAATGTGGAGCTATAATTCCCAAAGTAATAAGTTCGGAGCTAGAATAATAAAAAAAAGAGCAATTAATTTGGGGGCGGCCACAAATTGGCCGCCCCAAAATTCTGCCGCCCTAGGCAGATGCCTACTCTGCCTATTGGTAAGTCCGCCCCTGTTGACATCCATGAAATGAAGTCTACGACACAACATGAGGTATGCAAAGTAACGTAGTACCTCAACCGTAAAATACCGGGCAAGCGCCCACCCAAAATTTAGAGATAACCGCGAAAAAACGGGGGATGGGCACTTGTCCGGTCATCAATTTTACGTATCAATGTACTGTGCATATTTTCTCAGATCTTACAAATTTGGGAATTGGGCACTTGTCCGGTCTTCAATTTTACGTATCAATGTACTGTGCGTATTTTGTCAGAGCTTACAAATTTGGGAATGGGCACTTAATGTGCAATGGGCGGAAGCGCGGTATTCTACGGTAGTTTAGCCAGGTGCTATGCCCGAGTCCATATAACAATGTTGGCATCATCTCTGAGCTTCAATGATACAAGGCATGAGGTTTGCAAATTTGGTCTGCAGTTTCACATCAAAATTTGTCTATTCAGTCTTGTAGCAAGGCAATCTGGATAAGCACTGCCAGAAAAGTTGGATTCCTTTTCCCAGCAAAGTTGAAGCCAAAATGTGATTTTGTCATACACTGAAAATTTAAATGCCGCATTGCTAGATTTAATCATCTGGGGATGTCCATGGACATTCATAAGACATCCCTAGAACGTTAGGACATCATAAGGACATTCACAGAACTAAGTGAGCTATTGGGGTAATTATTCTGATGGCAGTGGCGTAGCCAGGGGAGAGGCTTATGGGGCTTCAGTCCCAATGCCAATGCAATTCTTCAATCAGATTGGTCACACTGATGAATGCAATAGCACCCCAATTGTGCTACATAATAATAAAGAATTCAACATATAAATATAAAAAGCTTGCCTAATAAAATTGTGAACAAGACCTCTCAACCTTAACATTAATAACCCTACTAAAATAAACTTAGGACCCCCAAGTGCACCAAAAGGCTGTAACAGCACCATCTGGTTTTGAGCAGACACCAAATATCATTTGACTATATAGTCAGCATTAACAACCACTGAAGAGAGGGGTGGTTCGTGTGACATGCTTTGCATCAACTGCGTTTGATGGACTTGGATTGTTATTCTGCAGATAACAGCATATTTCTTTTCCTAACTATTTTAACAACATTTAACACAACATACTCAACAACCGCAGAGAACGGTGGGACCGGAGGAACGAAGTGCAAGGCATACCCAGTGCATACCTTGTAAACGGCTTGTGTGAGCAGTCTTTCTGCAGTGCTGGTGGTTATTTCTACCTAATGGTTAATTATAACCATTAGGCAGTTTTAGTGGATTGTACGCTAAAGCTTTGCGTACAACAAGAAATTGCAGGTCAGGAGTGGGAACGCGCAAAACGCAATAGAAGGGCTAGTGGACTGCGTACGCACGCAACCCTGAGGATTTTGCGTTGCAGGCTAGCGGGCTTTGCGGGAAGCACTCGAGAGATCTCGGGGGCCCAGCGAGAGCACTGGTTTCAAGATGGCGGTTACCTCGACTGGCGCAGCAAGGGCGACGTGGTGTTCATGAAGTTCAGTGTTACGTGAAATTGCGTGGTGTTCAGCTCAGCATTACTTCCCGGGACCTACCGTGGTTGAATCAGAATGCCGTGCAGTTGAAGGAGTGCATGGTGATATTAGTGAAAATGTTCACCGCTCGCAATGTGCGTGAATGCTGGGATCTGCTCAACGCTAAGCTTCTTCGTGCAGTTCGTCGCCGACGGACGAACGACTCTTCGAGAAATCGCCGAAGTTGTCGCTATGCACTGGACATCAGAAGGCCATGGATTTCTTCTCACGACAGCATTGATAAAAGGTGCTGTTTCTACGGGACAATTGACGGAGGCTCTGTGATCGAATTTGGCTACGTATTTGTACTCGAAGCCTCCGTACCCCGCAGAAAAGTGTGCTTGACCAGGCAGCTGCGGCATGGCATAATTGAAATAAAACGAATGGAATTGTTTTCATTTTCAACATTTATTTTTGAGGAGCATGATGGTGCTATAAGTACGCGGAAATCTACGGCTCTGGCAAATTGAATCAAAAAGATCATGCTAGATGTTTACTCAGCAATGTAACGGACGCCTAAAATCGGTCCGAGCAGGTCCTTTTTAGCGTAAGCTATACTATTGCATGTTGCATACGTACGACCCAGCAATGCTATACTAAAACTGTCTATTATCTCTACAATGCAAGATTAACATGGTAGAGGAATGTTTAAGAGCTCGAGAACCACTTAGATGAGTAATCCACATGAATGAAACCTATTTACTAGCTTGTGTTAAATCTAAATCAAGACCTACTCATGTCTTTGACGTCACACCAATAATGCGGTGGCGCTGGCTGTGCCACGGGGCATGCGCAGACTCTTCCTTCTTCGAAAAACGGGCTCTTTCGTACGCATGCGCAATAATCACAGCTCGCATGGGCAAGAAGCTTGTTTGTTTACAAACCATAAGTTTGACGTGACTGCATCATTGAATCTAGAAGCACAGGGAAATAGGCTTTTTGAATCTCAATGTGGGCACTGCTGCAGGGACAAATTTTCACTTCCACATCAGCACGACGGAGCTGTCTATCAAATTTCCGTAACTTGTTACTGACGTCGTGTTAGTAATCGATCGCGAGGATCACACGAGCCCACCCGCCAAAGTAGAGCATAGACGAAAGCGTAAACATTCTCAAGTGGTGTCGTGAATTAACGTTTCGATCGCCACCAACCAACACCAGAAACGCGAACACCGCAGGGCGGCAACGAAACCGCGCCAAATTGCACGCCCCGGAAAAAAACAAAAAGGTAAAGGATCAAGAACAATCACGCTTCGATCTGAGGCGACAAAGGTGGCCTCAGATCAATGAGCGAAGGTGAAAGATGTTTACCCTGTGTGCGTGTCAATGTTGTCACGACGGAAAACAAGAAGCTAAAGCAGGCACTGACATTCGATCACATTCACGCATTTGAAACAACACCAAACTGTCAAAGACAAACACGTGCGAAACGTTCCCACGTGATAAAACGTGATAGCTGCAGGAGAAGGGTAAGTGGTGCCACCTCGTAGGCTACGGCGAAGTGCAAAATGGCGCGAGGGACTGGGC
Organism: Ixodes persulcatus; assembly: GCA_013358835.2. Taxonomy (NCBI): domain Eukaryota; kingdom Metazoa; phylum Arthropoda; class Arachnida; order Ixodida; family Ixodidae; genus Ixodes; species Ixodes persulcatus. The sequence continues at coordinate 271,699 of JABSTQ010010245.1, forward strand.
CTTTCGGTTGTCACTAGTTTTGGAGAATTTACGCAACTGCCCTGGATTTACAGCATGTCGTCTTTGCGCATCTGCTGCTGGCACGATCATGTGGTTTGATGGTTTGATCTCGCAGATCATTTGCACGCGTTCTCGTGCATTCCTGTCGTATCCTGCGTCACCAGTGCACTGCATGTCACCAACTTGTTTAGGGGGTTAGTGCAGCATTTGCATTACGCGGTCACTATAACTATACTTCGTTTTCATCTCAAGAACCGTAGTAGAAAAAAAAAAAAAAAAAAAAAAAAAGTTGACTTCTCGCGGAGCATGACTAATTTCCACCTTTACTAAAGAATTAAGATATTTGTGTAGGTACAGTTTCGAATATCTATCATGTATATATATATATATATATATATATATATATATATAATATATATATATATATATATATATTGTGATCGAAGAGAGGAGAAAGTGATTGTTGAATTTATTGCATTAAAGTTAAAGAAAGGGAAAGCGAGCTGTCAAAAAATTGGGCTAGGAGCGGGGATCGAACCCGCACCGTTCGCCTATCCAGGCCACTGGATTTGGCGGGACTAAATTTTTGACAAGTGCAGCCGTAAGCGATGTTTACGGCTGCACTTGTCAATCTCCACTTATTTCACGAAAAATGGACAAATTCAATATTGCGAAAATTACGAATCGCACTAAAAAAAAGGCTTGTGTCGTTTTGGCTCTAGGCCAGGGGCCTATTTAGGAAAATTATTAAACTTCGAGATAATTAAGCTGTTCATTATTTTCGCGTAATTAATTTATTAAATATTGAGTTTAAGGCATGGTTTCAATTAGAATCTTGCTGAGCATCATCGACAAACACTATATAACAAATTTCAGAATGATAGAAGGCACGCGCGGTATTTTACGACTTTATGAAAAACCGCACAACTTCGAAGGGCTTTTAAGTTCGGTTTGCAATCGGAGCGCTTCTCGGCCCCGACGGCACTGCACCCCGTGGAGAAATAGTGCAACCAACTTCTGCTGCGTTGTCCTCGTGCAACGCAGCTGCTGCGTTGTCTTCGCGCAACGCTGCAGAGGCTGGTTGCACTATTTCTCCAGGGGTGCGGTGCCGTCGGGGCCGAGATGCGCTCCGATGCAAACCGAAACTTAAAAACCCGTCGAAATTGTGCGGTCTTTCAGAAAGTCGTAGAATACCGCGCGTGCCTTCTATCGTTCTGCAGTTTGTTGATTTAGTGTTTTTCGATGATGCCCAGCAAGATTCTAATTGAATCTTGATATGATATCCTATCAAGAGTTGCACGCTTCAATCGCCGTAAGCATCGCTTCATCCATCGACAACCAAGTATTGTTCTTCGCTCGGCTTATGAACACTGCGCAGACCTTGATTTTATCCGGAGGTGAAAACGGGTATAGATTATAATTCCCCATGAGACAGCGGCGTAGCCAAGAATTGTTTCGGGGGGGGGGGGGGGGGGGGGGAAGCTGAAGTCTTATAAGCTCTTACCCTGGCTACGCCACTGCCATCAAAATAATTACCATAGTAGCACAATTAGTTTTGTGATTCTCCTTGGGATGTCCTAACGTCCTGGGGATGTCTTATGAACGTCCACAGACATCCCCAGACCGTTAGGACATCCTAAGTACATTCACGAAGCTAAGTGTGCTGCTAGGGCAGGATAAGACGGACTCTCGGAATCAACATAAATTTTTATTTCGACAAACGCAAGCAACAATGAACCATCCCAGGATCATCACGAGCTTTCACTTGAGAACGAAGGTAGGCGTATATAACTACCCTTTGCGATTATATACCGTGCCTAGAGTGGATTTGTTGCTGTAATTTCGCCAGCGTAACATCACATATGTCACATAAGTGTGCAGATAGGCACCACAACCTTGTGAGTTGATCCACGCGCCACGCCGGATTTTTTCAGGCTCTTAGCATCAGATCTATGGACGGAGTTTGCATCACCGACAAGGACACATCAAACGCTGTCAACTCTAAAGGCTCTGATACACTCCGACGTTGAGCGCAGCGAACGTAACGTAGCGCAGAACGTGGGCCTTTGATGGCCGGCGAGCAGGAACTCTATATCTGCGACAATCAGCATCGGTGTCCGCTGCGCTGCGCCACGTTGCTACGCTCGACGTCGGAGTATAACAGAGCCTTAAAGTTGCATAGCTCACACTGTCACCAGGATTCAGTTCGATACAAGAGCGTTGTGCCAGTGTGCTGTGCTGAGGAAACTAAAATGAATCTTGATCACAGGTTGAGATGCGCCCAGCATAGTGCATACGTTTGTAGTGATATGTAAAGGCAAATATTCCCCGCGCATCCACACAGAGACATACACAGACATACACGAACTCTCTCTCTCACCCTCTCTCCCTTTCTCATGCTGTCACAATGAACATATATAGATTTGCAAGATCGTAACATCACCACTATAATTAGGTAACACTCAGTGACATGAAAACTGAAGTGAGATGAGACGGACCCGGAAATATTCTACCAGAAATACTCTCACAACTAACCAATGTTGACCCTGCCCCCCACCCCCCCCCCCCCCCCCCCCCTTTTCCTCCCTTTAGCACATGATGTGTTTACTAATATTTTGTTCTTGCGTCTCCCTCACAACCACAGGCATCACCATTGTATGTATACTTGCACATACCACTGGTAGTGCAGGTTGAAAAACGTTGAGGCAATTCGCACCTAACGCATCGCTCTTTGAGTACGACATCATCACAGACATAAATAAACACACATGCACGAACAGTCGTTCGATCATCTTTTGATGCAAATCGCTCAGAGATAATGCGCTCGCCTATGGCTGAGACACTTCGCGAGATATGGCAGATTCCTGAGAATTCACGCTTTTTTGTGCTAAAATCAGTGCTTTGGCTCTGTCTGGAGATTACAGATCAGGAATGACGGCCAGCTGCATTCAAAGTACTTGTACAGAAGCTCTCTTCTAATAACCGTTTCGCACTATGAGGAATAGGGTTAAACCCTCCTCAATACATTTTCCCCGCGATCAGCTCAGATATATGACAGGTCCATGAAAAGAAAACGACCTCTAAATATAAGTCGATGTTTTGCACGTAGACTCGAGGCCGGGCTGCTCGTCTAGAGCTCCCCACTATTGCCGTTTTTCTGTATAGCAGCCTCTTCAAAGGCAGGTTTTAACGAGTTAGGCGGCACATTTCGAATCCATGTGATCCGTCATTCCAGACCTGCGAGCCCATTATAAAAGTGCGCAGAGTGCAGACAATATCGTGGACATTCGGCAAGAGGCCGGTGCAGTTTGCACTGACGTGATCGCTTTTACGGTGGATCACAAGTCACTCTACAATCCAGACGTCGCACATTCCCCCTAACGGGGTGCCCCCCGCGAAGGCCCTGCAGGAAAATGGTGAAGGCCACGCGGTTGTCTCCCGTTCTTCAGCTCCAGTTGTCCTGCGGTAAAGAGGAATGCTTCTTGTACGCGCGATTTAACCACGCTCGGTTCTACCGTAGCATAGAAACGACGTAACCAGTGATCGCTGTAAAAATAAGCGCACTTTCACTTTCTTTCTTTTTTTTTTTTAATAGAACAGTTGCATGAAAAGGGGACGAGTGAACCCTGAATTGTGCCGCTGCAGTTCAGGCTTCACCCCGGTACCTCCTAGATAGGAAAGCCGTACGAGTTTTTGTGCGTCACTATAGAAGGCCACCGCAGGGCGCCGATTGGCCATGAGCGTTGCGTCAGCCTTCGGCTCGAACTCGCGTCCAATCAGCGAGAACGCAAGACCCAGCCGAACGCTGTCGCAGCACTCGTGTGTGGGCCTCTTTCAGTGACGCCATCCGTGGGCCTCTTTCAGCGACGCAGGAAAATTCTGCACTCTGACCTTCTTATCTTCAAGTGGTACCGCGCATGCTCAGAACGCGTACCAGGGCCCAGCAGATAAAAATGGCGGCGCGCAGAAGAGGATTATTGGAATGGTCCTACTCATTTTATGGAGTACTTTGGGAATGTGAAACCACAAGTTCAACGACACAATTTCTACGGGTGGATGCAAAAGAAATTACGGTATATGGTCCAGACGCAACGGTCATACAACAACAACACAAAAAAGAAAAAAAAAAAAAAACGAGAAAGTAATTGGTATTTTGAGCTCCTTGTGAGGACCTGCTCCCATTTTCTGGCCAATCGATGACGCCCGCGGACGCGCTGAATAAACGAATATACCCTTTGTGGCAATGCAGTCAATGCTAGGGGAGAGGGTGCACCAACCGCTGTACACGCGCTTTCCTCCTCTCTTAGAATTGCCACAGAAAGCTGACAGATAATTGTCACAAAAAAATAATAATAATAATATAATAATAATAAATAACTACATGGACGCTATGCAAACAACGAGGGATCAATGACGCAAACAATAACATCAACAAAAAGAACACATTTGGCGCGATTCCATCTGATGGTCGGTTCTCGGCGTTTCGGCGTCCGTCCTGTCGCTCGGTCGGATTCAAGGCCGCGCGGGCAAGCCTGAAATACGAGTCTGGCCAGCGACCGCGTGGATGTCTCGGCGCGGTTTCTCTCCTCGCCCGAAGGCTGACGCACCTCCCGGAGAAATGTTCTCTTCCGTGGGCGTGTGACGTGTCTTCGCGGACACCGAGCTTCGCTGCGGCACTCCGGGCGGGTCACCCGTGGAGGCAAAACGACGCCAACAGGGGTGAAGCCAGAAGCTGGAGGGACACGTCCCCAGCGATGATCAAACCCAAGAGACGCTATTGGACGAAAATGACTTTTCCTACCGCAGCATTTACTGAACTTCCGGTGTCTGGACCAGATACCGGAGCACTGAGAATGGTGTCAATGACAAACCCACACAAAGCCGTCCGCGCTGTTGGTAACAAGAACGGCCTAAGTCACTGTACTCTGGCTTGCTGTGTGCCCGTTTGAACAGTCGCACACTGAGTCACGTAGTATGTTCACAGCGCTGGATTGGGGGGCGGGATGGTGAGTACCGTAACCGTAGGTTGCGGTCCATCTTTAGGTGAGATAAGTATCGAAAACCGGTGAGTATAGGATCTTGTGGGAATTCGTACCGATCGAGTGAAGCAAAAGAACGCTGCGTCTGTGCGCAGCTGCTCGTCTCGTCAAAAAAAAAAAAAAAAAAAAAATCATGGCAGAATTTTTTTTTTTTTTTTAATACTGTAAGTTCTATAATTTTCCGCGATGTTTCGTTTTGGTAGGATGTTTTCAAAGTCTCGTTGGAGTCAATTATTGTTAATTAACGAGCTTTAAAAAAAAAGTACTTTCAGAGCTGATATTCTTCGCTACGCTTCGACAAAACTGCCCGGCACTGGCTACAATTGTTTTGTCAAAATACGCACCACAGCATGCTGTCAGCAATTCTTATCATTACGGAGGGGGTCCCGGTTGTTCATAGTTTAAAAGGTTAAAGCACTCGATGAAATAATTGTGTCATGCTACATTCGGGCCGATACCGAGCGTTTAGCCATGCTTATATTTGGGGTAAGAAAAATATCTTTAGGCGCTTGTGAATAGGTACTCTCCCAAGCACACTCAACTTTCTAGATTTCATCACGGCAAAGTGCATAACAATGAAGACAAACAAAAAAGTCATTGTTTATTTGTGTTGTGCGCTCTGTACGCATCCTTTTGCACCGTCTGCTTTTGCCTCGTAACTTGTAACTAGAATTTAGAAGACGAGATTGAAAGAAGATGTCAGACAACTCTCATGCCCTAACGCAGAGTTTATACCCTGGTGTCATTCGCCATGGGAAGTTACGAACAAGCGGTGCATACCAGGCACGTAGCCAGGATTTTGTTTCGGGGGGGGGGGCGGGCCGCCCATGACGAAATGTTGTATGAGGGGGAGGGGGGAGAGGAGGTCCCAGCAAAATGAAATATTGGGGGGGGGGGGGCGGGCACCATGCCCCCCTTCCCCCCTGGATACGTGCCCGGTGCATACCCTTACGTTTATCGGGGCTAAACCGTTTTTTAGTCTTTATTATATTTCTCTTCATCCGGGATCTAAGCCCAGCATATACCTACCGGTACAAAGTCAAAGGCCTTCGTGACATGGAGAAGGTCCTCAAGGTCGAAATACCAGGATCCCAGGGTGTGCCAAGAATGGGAGTCTACAAAACAACAACAGAAATCGGAAAGTGAGAATCAACATCCCGTCGCGCTAATTCTTTTTTCTTTTTTTTCGCGTCGTTCTTTCCAGTTTTTTCTTGTAGCAAATAATTTTCCAGTCGAAAAGACTTCAGCTGCTTTCTCAATATGTACCGTGAAAAAATCGTCTTGCTCTATCTCGAGCAATTAACATAAATTAGCCTAAGTATTTGGTGTGCACTGTGCACTGCCAGCTTAGTATGCATGAAATGATGCATACTAGGCTGGCGGTGCGGTGGAGGCTATGTGCTCGTCGGACCAATTCATCCCTCCCTTTTATCTCCTAACCCCACTCACGCCGGCGAAAGATGGACGTACGGATGGTCCAGCGAGTACGTATAGCTTCCACCATACTGTCAGCTTGATCCTATCACTAAGCTTCCGGTGAGATCCTACGAGACCGACCGGAGAAACGGACTGAAAAGACAGCTCGTTGTGTAGATATCTATACAGAAGGAAATAAGGAAATCAATCTGCCTTTAGCAGCTTGTGTCTTTGTTTTGAAATACCGGCTGGACAAGTGTAATTATAACACCCTCATGTACATGTCGAAATCGCCAAGAGAATGAAATACGTAGCTTTTCTGGCATCATAATGAAACCCTGTCCAGATTATCTGGTAAATCTGGCAGTTTGCGTAGTCTGTGGATGAAAGATTACCATAAAAATGACAAATATTACTTCTTTTTTTTTTTTTTTTTTTTTGGCGCCGCATATTTTTATTGATGCAACGAAACGGACGTTACGAGCCACGTTAGCCAATATCCAGCGCTCCATGAGTGCCACGCGACTTGACGCTGTGAGCGTTGTTCCACCCAACCGGAAGGACACGTGAAATGCTCCGAGTTCTGGATTGTCTCCGGTGACTCCTGTCCGTCGCAGTACATCGCAATGTGTAACGGAGTAACAGAAACATCCGCGACTTGCACTGACGTCACATTGGAAGCCATTACGGTGGACTTCCTGCTAGCGCTTACCTTCTATACCACACTACCGGATTTGTTGTGTTTTCAACAAGTAGGAGTGACCATTACTGACCATTAGCATGGTGCGATAACGACACGTGCAAGACATGCATAGAGGCAGTCACGGTGATGGAAGATCGGACATCGCATAAATAACGCGCGGTCAACTCACCACATGCCATATACTGCAAGGACGGTGGTAAGTTGAGCAATCAATGGCGGATATGTCATCCATACCATACACCAGGTGAGCAGCAACGGGACTTATCAGGGGTCCTGTGACTGAGTCCGCGCTTCTCAGCTCCAAGATGAAACCAAAGCTCGCGCGCTGCAGAACCCGCGGATCCTGGGCTCGACCTCCACCCCTGCCCCTTTTCGATCTGGATGAGCACCACATGCCGGTGTATGTACTACATACATGCAATCACCATCCAGGCTAGAACTAGCTAAATTCCTCATCTCCAGCGGAAGCCGCTGTCATCGTACGTCAAAGGCACACCGACCTTATACTACCTAAACGCGAACGTCGAATTTTCTTTGGACGGGACTGTAAAACCCAGGCACCTTGGGTTCGATTCCGTTTCGACCTTGATTAACATTGTATCGGCGTGAGGTCGTGTATTGCCACTGCGTGATGCACGTTAAAGACCTCAGGCTAGCAGTCGTGCTGCGCTGGAAACATTCCTCCTCTATGGCGTGTAACAGTGTCGCCATACCTCACAGGCACATCGACCTTCCGCTGCCTAAACACGAAGGTCTATACTTAGGACAGGACTTATACTTTCTCGAGTGACCCTTCCATAGCTTATCACTCCCCGCACACTATCAAAGCACCGCTAGTTGACAATGCACTTGCGACACGCGTCCGAGGAGCACGTCGTTCGGGCAGTAAAACAAAAACAATGAGATCTACAGGACGACCCTTTTTGCAGCCATGACAACCCCCCCCCCCCCCCCCCCCCCCCCCCGCGCGCACGTTGCTGCCTGTGGACATGCCTCTATCGAAACAATATGTTGCCATGGCATCCACACTTCCCTCCTCTGCCCCCTTCTCCCCCGTCACCTCATACGGGCAAACGGTTTTCAACGTATATACGGCACCACGATCTATCGTACTAAATAATTAAGAAAAGATTTCCGAGTAACGAGCAAATCACTATATCCCAAATTAATTCACACGTTCCATGTGCTATCGCTGTATTTCTTGCAATAGCTGTATCCCTTTTTTTCTCTCGCAAGTTTATATTGCATTTAGCATCCCATACCGTAAAAGATCAGACTTTAAGAAAGCTGCACGCAAGAACAAAGTAACCTTAGATGTATGTGAAGTACGTCGATATGTCGCAATGTGACAAACAATGGGAAATATATTTAATTAACGCGCACCTCGCAGATAGCGAGGTGCAGTAGTGATACACGACTGCACGTCGATGCTATCCAGATCAAAATGGACAGGGGTGGGGATTGGGATTTGCCAACTGCACAGCATCCACCGGGGTGTCACGTGACACTCCAGTGACGTCACGTCTCCACGTCACGCATCTCTGCCGGTGAGGGTCACGTGACCCCCACCAACAGAAATGCGTGACGCAGAGAAACGACGTCACTGGAGCATCGCGTGACCCTTCCCGGTTGATAGAAACTTCCGTGGCGATTGAACCCAGTGTTTCCAGCGCGAGCTTTCGCTCTACGTGATCCGATCGGGCTGCGATCTCGCCGACATCCTCGCCGAGTGTTCAACTAAGAGCCCCAGGGTGCGAGCAAAAAACCCTTTACCTATGTTTTTTTTTTTTTGTTGTTGTTTTTTTGTCTCAAGAAATGTGTGCCCTATACTGCCCTATACTGGAAACAAAGGGCGCACAACGATGGTTGTCGCTACTTGTAAGAAGCGCGACGCTTGAATTCTAACGATAAAATGTACGCTCATAAGCTTTTTTTTTTTTTATTATTATAGCGGCGCTAACACATTTGATTAGCGATATTTTTCTGTATATGTCTTAATTCCTCCAAAACTACGAGGAAAAACGCGTTATAATGTCTAACCGGTCTATCGCATCTGGACACTCGTGCCCCTCAGAGGTCAAAACAGATAACATCGCATGGATGGCACGTGCTTGAGTTTGCCTCGACGGGCATACCATCCGAACATGTGAGCTTGGAAGCAGAGATGGATTAATTTTTTTCGAAGGTCGCTGCCGATCGGTGGGTCGTAAATAACTTTGCAAGTTAAACCCAAAACAAAAAGCAATTCTTTGAGCGTATTTTTGTCCACCTCTTGTTACATGTACCTAATGTTTCTGACTGCATACGTGTTTAAAGGGAAGCTGAAACACTTCTTGAAAAAAACGAGTTAGAGGTGAATTTTGGCGTATTTTTATCTCGTGAATCTGAATATCACATTCGCTTTCCCCGAAGATGCAACTAGAAGCGAGAAAACGCGAAAAACATCCGACCAGTCGTGACGTCATACTAGGATATTTGAGCCGCCAAGCGCATGTCGCTCGTGTGGGCAGCGCGTGCAATGACAAGCTTGCCAGGTATATTTTTCCGCACTGACGGCAGTCACGACGTCTCTTTCTGACCTTTTTGAAAATAGCAAAAAGTGCGCGTGCATAGCTTTGACAGGCGCTGAAGATGCGCGAGAGCAGAGATTCCGAAAACTCCTAGTGTGACGTCACGCCCCGGGAAGGAGGGGCTTCGGCGGTACTTTAAAAATTAATTTCTGAAGCATCCGTGCACCAAATTGAAAAATAATCTTGATATTCCTGATCCTGGAGGTAGAATGAAGGCCATTGAAGTGTTTTTTCTCAAATACAAAACCGCTTCAGTTTCCCTTTAAAGATCAAAAGTTTAGGCGGAGCGGACAATCTACATCGCCCATTATGACGAGACCGTGACAGATTGTGTGCATGACAGATTATATTAAGGATAATTTCTGTAAAACACAAGCTTTTTGTGTGTGTGTGTGTTTAATAAAGCAGGTATATAGCTTGCAAGGTACGGTGTGCATGATAATATTTTTTATCCTTTTTTTTTTACTTGCGGAGCGCATCGGGTGGGGATTATATAGTCTCAAAAATACGGTAGTCACAATCTCCAGGAACAATTTACACACACCTCTACCACAATGTCTCCATCGGAAAAAAAAAAAATAAAAGAACAGGCACGGTTGATACAGGCCACCCGCATTGAGAGCATTTTTCTCAAAGATGACGGTACTGGAAAGCTTTAGAAAGAGAGCCGACGTTTCTCTCAATGCCCCACTAACGCCACAAACTACAAACAACGAGTTTTATCCCCCAACACACAAACACACATACACACATACACACAAGATTTATCTTTTTGGTGACTCAGTCACATACAGTTTGTTCGCAAACATATGTTGTGCAAAGAAGCCTCAAAAAGGTAGGCAATGTTTGACCCGTCGCCACCCCAAAAGCCGTAGTGAAAGTAGTCCGGCTCCGCGTGGAGCGTTACTTATGTCCCCCATATTTTAACTAGCATTGATGACCGTACGTTTCCAACGCAAAGTGCGTCCATTTTTTTTTCATTTCTCATAATTAGATCTTGTAGGAACTACATTGTGTGGCGCATATACCCAGTGTTGAGTAAAGTACAACTAAAAGGTACTTCAAGTAAAGTACAAAGTAAATGAGACGTGATGTACTTCAAGTAAAGTACAAAATAAATGAGACGTGATGTACTTCAAGTAAAGTAGTATTTACGTACACTGGGTGCAATGTACTTGAAGTAAAGTACTATAAATACAATGTACTTCCAAAAGTAAGTACTATAATACAATGTACTTCCAAAGTAAGTACAAGTATTTTAAAACAATCTTTCATGATGCCCTTTTATTCCCTTCCAGTGGTTCTCAACCATCGGTGTTTCGCGGACCCCTTGTGGACCGGCGGAGATGATGGAGGACCCCGTTCGCGGTGAGGAGAGGAGAAAGATATAGGTTAAATATAATAATGATTTAATAAATGGATATTACTAAGGGCTAGCGTGCAGTAGACGTCTCATATTTACATACACACGAGAAAACTCGCCCGAAAACTGAAACATTTCTTCTCGACCTGAAAAAAGACAACTTTTATTGCCGGGCTTGACTCATGAGTCATGAGGCAGGTCTTCGCGGACCCTTAGAATGCTTTCGCGGACCGCAAAGTGTCCGCGGACCCCTATTTGAGAACCACTGCCTTATACAGTGATTTTTTAACTGGTATGCATTGCCCAGGGGTAATCAGGGGTGCATGACCTATTTAAAAAAAAAAGAAAAAAGATAGCGGCGAATATTTGATAAAGCCAAATGGTCATAGAGTAGTCATTCTCAGGAATAGAGCCAAATTCAGAAGTCCCGCTTTTGAGTTTGGTGCCGCTTGCACTGGTTTGTTGCACCCAAGGGGGTTAACGTACTAGGAGAGAGCATGACATCAGCCCCGTAGCTTCCGCAAGCAATCCTCTCATAGAGGAGTGTCCTCTAATTAATGAAAAAAAAAAAACAAAAAAACACTGAGTGTACAAGCGAGCTGGTGATAATTAATCATAATGTGACACCTGAGATTGGGTTGCGAAAAAATGAAGGAACTTTCAAGTCGAAGGAAAAGAAAAAAGAGAATGACTCAAAACATTGTGGCGTTCTCTGTTGTCTTTTTCTTTGACTTGAAAGTTTAATTTTTACGCACCACAGTCTCAGGTGTTACATTATAATTAATTTTGCTCTCCTAATATTTTAAACCTCTTCGCTTGCGCTGTCCTATACCGAGAAGTAGCGAGAGTTCAGAAAGCTAAGGGAAAGTCGCCCCCAGAACAAACAGAGCGATGCATCGTGTGCTCACGTTTCTGGTGAAAGTAGAATATATCTCCCAGTATTTCTTCGAAGTTGACAAGGCATCATTTCGTGATACAAATTTAACAAAATCAAATTTGGGGAATGTACTATGAAGTCGGGAATCGTACTTTCCTCGGAAAGTACCAGAAAAAAAAAAAAACTTTAAGTAAAGTACAAGTACATACTCAGAGAATGTGCTTCAAGTAAAGTACAAGTTTCCTAAACCTACTTGAAGTAGTACTTTAAGTACAATGTACTTAAAGTACTTCCCAACACTGCATATAGCGCAAAACTTTTTCTGTTTTCTTCTTGAGGCGAATCGACCGTTCGCACTGCCGCAAAGTGCTGGGACTTTGGTCGTCTCCGTCACTCCAAAATAGAGCACTGCACGCTGTTCGCGACATCTTAATCGAAACTGACATCGCTCAGAACTATATTGACAGAGTGCGACTAGTGCCACCAGGCACGTCGCCAGGAGGGGGGGGGGGGGGCATGCCCCCCCCCCCCTCTGAACTCTGCTGGGACCTCCTCTCGCCCTCCCCCTCATGCAGCATTTCTCATAAGCGCCCCCCCCCCCCCCCCCCCCGAAACAAAATCCTGGCTACGTGCCTGAGTGCCACTAAATAAGCTACGCTTCAGAGTACCGACACTTGGCCATATTGTGGTGTAGGGAACGAAGTTCCCTGCCTATTTTTATTTACAAAATTATATACACGTCCAGTCCGGTCGGGAGCTGCCAGTGTTCTCAGCTCGGCCTCTGAGCTCGTTCTCCCTTGTCCGCCTCTTCTTCCTTCGTCCGAACAACCGGTCGCTACAAGTACTCCCCCTCCAACCGTTGGAAAACGCCGAGTTGTGGTGGCAGAGGTGCCCAAGTGACATGGCGTTTTGGCCAGTCAGGATGCCTCTGTGGCTTGTTATCGCAAACAATTCTTGCGGTGGTAGTAGAGATATGTGTTGGTGGATGTCCTTCGAAATTCCCGGTGTGCATCCTTGATTCGAGTGAGGTTGTTGGAGGTGTAGAAGCAACAGGAGTGTCAAGGTAGGCTGGCTTGAGGCGATCGATTGACACGGTGTCTTTTCGTCCATTTAGATCAAGAAGAAAGTATTTGTCCCGACGCTCAATTACTTTGAATGGGCCGTCGTACGGTTGTTGTAGGGATTGGCGACTCGCATCATGGCGGACGAATACGTGAGTGCAGTGGGCGAGCTCAGTCGAAACGTACGTCGATTTACGCTGTTGTGGACGAGGAGGCGTCGCTTGGAGGGCCCGCATAGCCGTCGTGAGTTGCGTGGCATAGCTGGCGGGATCGCTATTGGCGCCATGATCAGCCGGGATGATCAATTCCCCTGGAAGGCGAAGGGGTGCGCCATATACGAGCTGGGCAGCACTACAACCGATATCTCCTTTGAAAGCGGTCCGGAGTCCCAAAAGCACCAATGGGAGGTGGACGCTCCAATGAACACGGTCATCGTGTGCTATTAGAGCAGCCTTGAGCGTGCGATGGAAACGCTCTACGATGCCGTTAGCCATGGGATGGTATGACGTGGTCCGAATACGCGAGCACCCTAGTAGTCTCATGAGCTCTCGGAATAAAGCGGACTCGAACTGTCTCCCTCGGTCGGTGGTAAGTAACCGATGAAGGCACACCAAATCGAGCAATCCAACCTTCGACGAATGTCCGTGCCGTGGTTTCAGCGGTGATGTTATGAATGGGAAATGCTTCAGGCCAGCGCGTGAAGCGATCAATGCATGTCAGTATATATGTGTTTCCACCAGATGTTGGGAGAGGACCCACAATGTCTAGGTGTACGGCATCGAAGCGCGCTGCCGGTGTTGGGAAGACATCGTATGGTGCTGACGTATGACGTTGAATTTTAGACCGCTGGCAGGCCAGACAAGAGCGAGTCCAGTTTCGTACGTCCTTGTTGACACCCGGCCATACGAAGCGTTCAGTGATTAACCGCTGAGTTGCTCGAACTCCAGGGTGTGCCATGGAGTGTAAGGAGTCGAAAACTTGACGACGGAAATGCAGCGGTACGAAAGGTCGGGGTGCGCCTGTGGTGTGGTCGCAGATGAGTGGTGTGCCACACATTGGCAAGACTACCTCGCGCAAATTCAGGCTGCAGTGCGATGAACGAACTTGTTGAAGCTCGGTGTCATCTCGCTGAGCTGAGGCCATGGCTTCAAAATCAATTGTCACGGGTAACATGCTGCAGCAGGGAGTGACGATAACCCGCGAAAGCGCATCAGCAGCCAGGTTGTCTTCGCCTTTGACATGGCGGATGTCTGTGGTGAATTCTGATATGTATGACATTTGACGGATCTCACGGGGAGTAAATTTGTCGCTCCCTGATTTCAGTGCGTACGTCAAGGGTTTGTGGTCGGTGAAAACGACGAAATGACGACCCTCTAGGAAATGCCGGAAGTGTTTGATGGCTTGATGAATCGCAAGGAGCTCTCTACCGAATGTACTATAGCATGACTCTGTTGCGCTGAGTTTTCGGGAGTAGAATGCGATGGGCTGCCAGTTCTTGTCGGAGAGCTGCTGCAGGACAGCGCCCGGACAAGGACCGCAAGCCACCTCCGTCATGGCAACCGATGAGGCAACATCGCTGGACATCGCCGTCGTCCGCACGCTCCGGCTTCCCAAATTCTGGACAGCGGACCCGCAACTTTGGTTCGCGCAAGGGGAGAGCCAATTTACAACCTGCCACATCACCTAACAAGCACAGAGGTTTCACCATGTGGTAGCGGCATTGCCTCCCGAAACTTCCGTTGATATTCGAGATATCATCCTCGAACCACCAACAACTAACCCGTACGACACGTTGAAGGCTGAGCTCATCAAACGCACCTCGGCATCCGAGCATCGACGGCTCCAGCAGCTACTAACATCTGAAGAGCTGGGCGATCGCACACCATCCCAGCTACTGCGACGTCTTCAACAACTTCTTGGAGAGCGGGCAGCGACATTCGACCCCGCCCTGTTGCGGGAGCTCTTCTTGCAAAGACTCCCTAACAACGTAAGAATAGTTCTTACTTCTGCATCGGGACTCGCATTAGTTCAGCTCGCCCAGTTGGCCGACACCGTGATGGAAGTCGCTGCACCGCAAGTCGCTCTTATTGCGGTCATGCAATCACATCTGCTCGGTGCATCGGCAAACATCTCTGCTGCTGAAACAACGGAGGATTCTTTTCGCTCGGATATCCAACAAGCGATCAAGGCCCTCACCGCCCAAGTAGCCGTGCTCACTTCACGTTCACGATCGGAACATCGCCAGCGATCCACGTCCCGCCCCCGATACAGTTCGCCCTCCCAAGCCCGAGCAGTATCAAGACATTCAGATATTTGTTGGTACCATCGGACCTTCGGCGACCGCGCCCGAAACTGCGTAGGATCATGCTCTGCTTCGGGAAATGCGTACACCCACCACTAGAGGCGGCGAGTGGTGGAGGTACGCAGCTCAGCCGCTTGTTCTTCATAACTGATCGCGGCTCCGGTTTGCGATTCTTGGTTGACACCGGCGCGGAGGTGAGCGTACTAACGGTTTCTGCCGTTGAAACCAAAGGCAGGCAGACACTTACCACCCTACAAGCAGCCAATAAGACTTCAATCGCCACTTACGGTGAGCACGCTTTGTCCCTCAACATCGGACTGCGTCGAGTATTCCGCTGGGTTTTTCTCGTCGCGGACGTGTCTTATCCTATCATCGGCGCCGATTTTTTACGACATTTTAACCTACTGGTTGATATGCAACGTAAGCGCCTCGTTGATGCTACTACAAAATTATATACACGTCCAGTCCGGTCGGGAGCTGCCAGTGTTCTCAGCTCGGCCTCTGAGCTCGTTCTCCCTTGTCCGCCTCTTCTTCCTTCGTCCGAACAACCGGTCGCTACAGTGGCTTAAAATCATAGTTGCCAGTTATCTGAAATCACAAATGTTCAAACAGTTCGCGACAAAGCAAAGCAATATTACATGAGCTTCCTAACACAGAATCTGATGCTGAGGAATTCGCACTTTTGAATCCTGACGATCGGCAGTTGCGTCTGCTCTGCACAAGCACCAAAATGACGGCGCCCGCAATAATATCGGGGAACGGAGTGCCGATACTCTAAGCGCAGCAGTGGCTCTAAGTGCGACCATGCAGAACTGCATGGATGACTCTGCGTACAGGAATGGGTGTAACTATGATTCTGTAATATAAAAAAAGGGAAGAACAAAAAACACAAGGACGGACATTGTCCGTCCTTGTCTTTTTTGTTCTTCTCTTTATTTATATTACCTTTACCAGCACACTCTCCATTCCAAGTATGATTCTGTCTTTGTGATGGAGCGGGAGTCTATATGTGCGTGGTATGTGGAACTGGTTATCATGTTTTGTTTCATGCTAAAGTTACATGATGCCACCTTTTGACGTGACAAAACGTCTCACCAGAAGGGGTGTACATGCGGGAACATTGTGCAACGAAAACAGATCTCCCTATAACAGTACTGCTCTGTGATTATAAACCAGAAAACAATTTCTCTCATGCCATTATGTAGCTACTCCCCTTTACTCGATGTTTCACTTATTCGAAACACGCCCATTCACTCCTTTCCCACGCAGACGCGGGGTGAAATGGCGCGTCGTTCGATGTCGCGCTACAGTTATAGCAAACGTGTCGTTCTATTGATTCGTTTGTGGTATCATTTCAAAGTTGACTAGACATACACCCCACAATAGGTGCTAACAAGTTGTGACAATACTGTGTTACTGATTCCGCGTGAAAGTTGAAACTTTAAGGCTCGTTCACACTCTTGCAATCGAGTACGACCGAGAGAGACAAGACCGGTTTTTAATCCTCTTACGACGTCTTAGGACCAGCTCCGCAGCAGCGTACCCGGTCCTAAGACGTTGCAAGAGGCTTAAAAACCGGTTCTGTCTGTCTCGGTCTTACTCGGTTGCAAGAGTGTGAACGAGCCTTTAGAGTCTAAGGTCGACCGTCGAAGCCTCTGTCTCCGTTCCCGTCGTATAAATATCGCTGAAATGCCGAACATAAATAGACCTCATCAAGCCAAAACAGAGCCGTATCTGAGCCATACACGATGACGAAAAAAATCATTGAGATATCTCCTTCCCTTCAATAGATATGCACCCAACAAGATTATCACCGACGCTGCATGACGTCACCCGTGCCGCCATCTTGCGACACGCCTCGCATGTCCAGTGAGGCCGCGGTGATGAGGCGTTCCAGAGCGGAAGGCATTAATCAAACAAAAGCGAGACAACACTGCACAGAAGCGAAAGTTACCTCACAGTGGTTCGATTTATTATGTATCGTTAAACGATACACTATGAACCAATACTACAACGAAACGATACTATCGTGTACTTGTAATATGTTTACCTCGTGTTTAAATATTTGTTTCGTGCGATTGATTTTTTGACTAACAAACAAATATGTTCCAATGATACTTGTGTTTCATTCTATTAATTCCGTAACTTAGAAATATATATTTTGCATTCGATAGATGCGTTTTATTTCACTAGACTCGGCACGCAGACGTTGTCACGCCTAAAACTTGCGGTAGCCTACCCGTTTCTTCTCTTCTTCTTTTCTTTGTTATTATTTTTTGTTAGAATTGGTATGGAGTCAACGACTCCATCGATTACCAGATATCGAAGAATGGAAATGCGTTGTCTGTTATTGAGTGCGTAGTTTAAACGAACGAGCACATATGAATGATTCAATCAATCCAGAGATCGATCCATCAATCAATCAACCATTTTAGTCGCACATCACTATACGTCAGATAACTCTCCCGTAGTTAAAACACTGCGTTAGCGCAAAAATTACGCAAATAAGCAAAAAAAAAAAAGAAGAGGAAGTTTGCTTTTGATGAAGAATAAAAACGTACGAAGTGTGTCCACAAACTACGACAGTGCTGCACCGCCACAGATGGTCTGATGTCGAGAATGAAGTAACACCCGAAACTCTGTTTCACCACATTTTGGCAAATGGAGAAACACTACGGCCCCCCCTCGAACCAACCAGAGCGAAGGAGTGGATCACGTGACAACGTACTGACCCCGACGGTACGTTGTCACGTGCCTCAGTCCGATGCTCTGATTGGTCCACAGCGGCCGTAGCCTCCGCTCCTTGCCAAGTTGTGCGGAAATGGAATTGGGTAACAGATAATAATAATATATAGCACAACTGGTAGTCAACTGCTGCTACAGGCCATGTCTGTTCCGCTTAACCGGCCACGTGGTCTCGCTACCGCCCCCACAGCTGCTAACTTTTGTTCGTGAAATTTATGAGTCGAGGGTTTCGGCTTGGCGATTCACGATTCATGCGGGCGCGAGGTAGCGGCTTTTCGCCGACCTAAGGGAGATCTTACGGTGCTTTTTATTTTAGTGTTTATTCTGGCTTTTTAGATTCCTTTTTATGCATCTCTGCTAGGGGTGGGTGGGATGTGTGCTTGTTATTGCCCGTGTGCGCTGGTGTTATATGACATTCAATGAAGGAGCTGTTATTTATTTTTGTCTATTTTTATTTAGCATCGAAATTGATGCAAACTAGGCCTATTATTAGACATTATTATTATTATTATTATTACTATTATTATTATTATTATTAACTATAATACATTACTAAGAAAACACACACACGCGCACAAATACACAAAGACATGCATGCACACACCAAGCAAGATACAAGCCAATGCTTTCAACGCGCACGTTTTACTTTTTTCGAGTGATAATAACTACAACTTCCTGTTAAACATGTACAATAATCTTTACAAAGATTTCGCACTTGACCAAGCACGGAGCTATTAGAAAGGATCGAATACAAAACAGAAAACCAAAATCGTCCTACCATTTTTGAGGGTTTGAAGTTTGAGCCCTTAGTCTTGTTGGACACGTCGAGGATAAAGTACTATCCGTAGTGGGTTCTGGAAAGCATTAAAAGTTGCTTAAGAACACCTCACACATGATTTCTTACGTTGGATGAAAGCCAAATATGAATTGCGCAAGCATAGATTTCCAAAGATAGTGGTTGTTTCAAGTGGTAATTCAGGATCGATGCATTGATGCGGTGACATTATAAATACTCGCGTAAAAATTAAGGCCATTCATGAAGTCTACGCTGCGAGATTTACATTTCGGAAAACTAAAACAAGGAACGGAGAGAGGCCAAACCAAGGCTTACCCGCTCTGGCGAATTCGAAACAGAAACTGCCCGCAGTCGGTTGCCATGGCGACGGCATCGACGGTGTCGTCATCGGGCGGCCTTTGGCGGCACTAAACTTTGTTTCTCTCCCCGTGTGATGGAGTTTCATCTCTGGCACAGCTGCGTTTCGACATTTTAGGGATTGCCTCTACCGCCGTAAGTCTGCCTCTACTTCTGGATTTCCGGAAAATCTGCTCTCTAATTCCCTTCGACGGCCCGTGACATCTGCTTCGCCACCGTTGTCGTGTTGCCTCTTTCGCAGACAACCTAACAACCTCGTCTGCTCCAGTCTGATCGTTTCAAAATGGCGCCGTTCCCGGACGAGATCGACGTCTTTTCCGTGCCGCATTCAAGGATGAAGAGACTCGTGGAGGTCTACTCCGAAAAGGTATTTCGTCGGCCACGACCCGTACGTTCCCCTGCAACCGGAATTAGTGGAAAAATGTCGCCAGTTATCTCTTCTGCCCGTCTGTGATAGGCGTCCCGTAGCGGTGTCGGCTCCGCTATCTTGGAAGATCGGGTTTTTGTCAACAAATGCCGCTACTTTGGTGCCGGTGTGACCGACCTAACGGGAACTTCGTGACGACACCGCCGACACACCCGCTTTCGGAGTTGACGCAGATAAACTTCCTTGTCGCGTCGGTTTAGAAATGCAGTGCGGGGATTTCAGACAAGCGTGTTTGACCCAAGAGGTATTTCGCTTGTGACATCTTGGTTTTGGCGCCGTGTCAAAATCTGCAGACTGTGTATTTTCAGAGCCGTTACTGAATCCTCACGCGCGGTTTTTTTTAACCTACGCAGTGTATACAGTGCCGTTCGACGGTGCTCCACCGAGCAAATGCCGTCCTTTCGTGAAGAACCTCTTGCTTTTGGCACTTAGTGGCGGAAATTAGTATGCTTACTTTCGCTGTACATTTTTGTGTGTGATAAATTTGCTAATTGTGAGTATACTCAGATTCCATAATACTTTCTTCAAAAGACATACTTTCTGAAAATCGAATATTGACATCCTTGCCTGGATAGTAGTCGATGGCCTCACATATTTAGGTTCAAGCGTGCCTTAGAAAAAATATTGTGATTTATTTAAAAATGTTTTCTAGTGGCTGTTGCCGCCACTGAAGAACGTAAGATTTAATCTCAAATTTATTTTAAATCACAATCACAACCTTTCAGAGAGTGCCACTTCTGCTAATTGCACGCCTGCACAGCGCAGGCATAAACATACATAAGAAAGCATGCTGGTCGCTCCCATAGCGTTTGTCAAGCTCGCGCTCAATGTTAAAACGTCGGCGAGCGACTGATGGAACACGTGTCAGAATAAGCATAACTTGTGCTTAGCACTTTTGGACAGCACTTGAAGGCAATGGAGTGCCATCAGATGGCACTTGAGCGCTCTGCAAGAGTGCCGTTGGATGGCACTCTAAACACGGCCTTTAACCTATTGTGCACGGATTGGCTATACATGCCACTCATTCACTTATTGGTTGCCAGGTGTCACACATAAAGGCGCCACAAATTCGTTTAGTGGTTCTGAACAGTACAAACTGCCATGTCCAGAAAAGTTAAAAATTTAAAGAATAGTAACACAACATATCTACAGTTGAACAAATTATTCGGAAGGGGTGAGAACTTGTGGAGTACTCAGCGCTTAATAAATCGGTCTGTTTTCTTCATTGACAGTCGTCTTTTTAAATTCTTACCATTGCAACATGAAAGGCAAACGCCAACAAAGTCAAATGATTACTAAAACACTGAGATAAGCTGTTTACAGCAACGTATGCAAAGGCAGAAAACTCATGAAAGGTGCAAAAAGGATGAAGCAATTCATGAACCAGTGAAAACATTTTTAAGATTGATTAGCAGACCAGGACCGAAGATCACAAACTGTGTCACATTAGCTAAACAGCTCAGCAGGGTGTTGTAGTCATGGGTGGTCATCTGTAAGAATAAATGCAATAATACTCCAGAAGCTGGGAAAAGTCATAACCAAAACAAGTATGTTCACTAGCCAAAACATTAAAAGACAAATTTGTGAGACATCTTGCTTCCCATGCGGGACACATTAAGCAGCATGTGCGCAGTAAATGTGAGGGCCCATCTCAGCCCCGGGCTATTTATTGGAAATGTCTGTTTACGGATCGGAGAGAGCGCAACAGTTTTCGTTGCAAGCATACGCATCCCTGGGGACGAACGGGGGGTTCCAACAGCTTTCATGGATCCCACTTTTCCTTCCTTGCAAAGGCCGTTACGGTCATGAGGTCGGGGGGGTCGACCACATTTGTCCAGATGTGGTCGACCAGCTCAGTTTAGAGCTGGACCACACGCGCTGCATCAGAGACGTCACGCTTCTTGCTCTTTTGCTTCCAGTTTCATCAATGTAGGAAGCACTGCAGGTTTTGCGTGGGATCATGTTGATGACACCTCTTTGGACATTCTGAAATATGTGGACATGTCGGAATGTCAGATAAATTTTAAAGGGCAGAACGTTTTTGGGAGGCGCATGACAAACACTCCTTTTTTCTTCTTTATAGCTTATCTGCACAGACTTCTCCGACTACAGCGCCCTAGAGTCACTGCTGCACAGCTTGCATCGGACTTTCTGCGAGTTCAAGTGCCACGAGCAGATCGAGAACCAGCTTATAATGACCAAGCTTAAGAAGAAGCTGAAGGTGAGTGCTACGAGCCTACGTCGTAACCGGCGTAAAGTGCCGAAACTCATCACACGCCTACTATTGTGCACAGAAGCGGCAGAATGCTGCCGACTTGACCAAAAACGTCGGAGAAAAGAAATGAGGAAAGTGCGTCGGCGTCGGCATCACGGATCCGGCGTCACTTGTGACAGTGAAGTTTTCTTTGCCCTTTGTTTCGTGGAACGACCATTCGTCTGAAAAAATGGTGGCAGTATATGACGAACTGATGCGGGAACTGATCAGTGGGTGTTTGGATATTCTCGTTGGAGATTGTGTAAAGCAGTGTTCGTCAATGAATGACGTTTCGGGCGCACTTTGTGGAGTGGCGGAAGTGACGGGAATTCCCATTCATGAGGGGGTGGACAGGGGTTTATTGGGTGATAATAATGGTGACGGGCTAAATGAACAATAGTTATATCTGGTGTGAAAATAACTTCGCTTTATTGTGCAGAAGAAACATTTCACAGAAGAATAACATTTCTTCCGTTTAAGGAAAAATAAATATAAGTTTTATTGCTTGTTTTGACAGATGAGTAAGGGCTTCACAGACCCTGAAAACCCCTTGCGGACCCCAAAGCGTCCGGTGAACCCCATTTGGAAACCACTGCCATAAAGAGTCCTAACTCCTTTCTTTGTTCCTTTTTCTCTTGACTCTGCGTTGTAACTTTGGTGAGGGAGTCGTGGCTTTGCTTAATCGGTATGGGTTCGGAGGACCTAAAAATATTGTACTTTACTGAAAAGGCCCTTTTTGTGAATTTTTAGTGATCTGGATGTTTGGTTTGTGGTACGTCTGCATTTTCTTTCCCTTGTTTGTATTGCTGTTCCCATTTATCTTGGAACATTAACTGTCCTGCTATGGTGGACTGACCTTTCATTGCCTATTAGTGCCAGGATATAGAATGGTGTTGATAGTAATAGCATAAGGGTGTGGTTGCATCCTTACATTTTAACATTTTGATCGTTCTCTTAATGAACACTTTTAATGGGCAAAGAGAGCTCATTGTCTCTTTTTGATCAATTCGAATTTACCACTGTTTACTTCACTTTTTCTATAAAGTTAAACTTACAGTATTAAAAATAAAGCTTTTTATAAAAAGGCATTTAATTACTCGCATTCCTTTTTCTTCTGGGCTCATTGTCTTTTTCTCGATTGGACGGCTTTGCCCATTAATGAAACCAAAGAAAGAAAGGATTATCTGGCAGCCTCTAATCCATTTAGTCGGGCTTGCTGGGGATTGAGCACAAAGGGGCCTCGAGACTCAAAAACAGCTAAACAGAAAAAAAAAAAAAAATCAATGTGACATCTCACGGTCACTTTGGAAGCCTGTGACGTCACACAGGATATCCGGTGTACTAATTTCCTGCATTTCTAAAATATTTCATTATTTTTTTAAATGAGTCAAATTAGTCCTCAAGGTACTTAGACATTGTTGGTGGAAAAAAAATAGGGGGGGAAAACTACTCGACGAAAAATGTCTTCGAACACGCGACTAGATGTTACAGAGTGTAAGGACCCGAAGGTTGGAAGTGCTTTTGAGATTGGCTCTTTATTAGTGATTTTATGACGCATCGAAGTTTAGCGTTCAGTGCGAGGCTACCAAATCATAAAAAAATGGACAAATTAAGAAAGCTTTCTAAACATGACGAAGAGTCTGTTCCCAGCATTGGATGCTTTGCACTTTCGACTTCATATTGCAAGCACAATTAGAGTTTCTTCTGTTTTAGATTCAAAGATATCCCTCAGGCAAGTTTGCAGAGGGGTGTTGAGAGAGTGTTGTTTGTACGCCAGTCTTGACAGGAACTATGCATTTGAATACATAGCTATTATACATGAGTGTTGTGACTCAAGGAAGAAAAATGTCTACCGTAATATCCCCAGGGATAGCCCAGCTAAAAGCAAAAGCAAATTGGGTGAAAATATGGAGTGGGCTAACTCTAGGTGTGCGATCAAAGAAAGTTCACTAAATGCTAGTTTTAGATTCTGTGACCTGCGAAACTTGTTATTGCAGGGAGGGGCGATGAACCAAAGACAACTCTCTTTCCCAGTCAGCAATGTTTGCTTATCTTCCGTTGCGGCTAAGTAAGACATTTCTGCCGAGGTTGCCATTGGCCAGGACCCTGCAATTAATAAAAATGGGCCATCTTTCATCGTTCCTGAAAAATAGCAAATCCTGTCAAAAATAGTGGGCGGGTTATCTTTCGGGGGTGGGACATCTTTCGGGGCGTTACGGTAGATTTTTTGGCACCAAAAACTCATCTTCCCCTTTAGATAAGTCTAGGCTGCTAAGAACCTTTTGCGGAATTCACGGGTGCGACTGCAAAAAGGTTGGACGACACATTCTTTCTTTTTTCCCCGGATTCAGACGCTTTCGATCCACGACTCGTCCGTCTGCAACTGCCACAGCGACAACCGCCTGTCAGACATGCTGGCCCTGGTGCACGACGGCTACTCCTGCACCAACAAGTCCGAGTCGGAGCGGCTCAACTATGGGCTCCGGCTGCGCCATGCTCTGCTCGAGTTCACCGACAAGTTCCTGCCGCACATGAAAGAAGAGGAAGAGGTGCGTGGCCGTCGAGTACTGAGCGCGATAGATTACCGCAGTCGAATGGCTCGAAGCTGCAGAGTATTACCGCAATATCCAGAGAGACAGCCCACCTAAAATCGAGAGCAAATCAGACGAAAATAAGGGGTGGGCCAACTTTCGGTGTGCGATCGAGAAAAGTTGCAAAAAACAAACAATATTTTTAGATCCCGTTTATCCTGTCAAACCCGTTATCGTGGTGAGGGACAACAAAGCAAGACGACTATACTTCCCAGTCGGCAACGTTCGCTGATATCCCGCCATAGCTAATTAGCCGAATGTACGAGGTCATCGTCGTCCCGAACACTATGATTATTGGGAGCGGACTATCTTTCGGTGTTTAAAAATAAAATAGCAAATCGAGCCAAAAAAAGAGATGGGTTATCTTTCGGGGGGTTGGGGTACCTCTCTGGATATTACGGTATACCATGGTGCAAGGATTGCGTCTCGTTCTAATCTCACGATCGCAAACAGGAATGGCCATCGGTGTGTACAAGTACCTTGCTACAAATTAACTGTATTTTTGTCGCTTAATAGACCATTTGCAGTATTTGCAAGCGCCCCAGCCCGCACTCAAGGAATCATGGGAACGGTGTTCCTTCAGCTCCCCAGTGATCACTAATGTTCGACCAACTGCATGTTTACACAGTTTTTGAGCGTAATTCGAGGTCACCCTGAACAAGCGCCTGATATACGCCAAGGACCTGTCATATCACTTTTAAAATTGCTCGTCATCGTCAGCATTTCTTATACTGCGCATGCGATCCACCTTTCAACCTGGCTGAGCTGCAGAAATCTCTTACAATATTATCATTCTCGTGATTGTTGTTTGAGCAGGAATTGCTTAAAAAGCCGATAATTCACAAAAACAAAAACCAGGATTTAGCTCGGAGTCCGCGGGGCTGTTCATAGCATTTTTAACGTTTCTAACTTAATATCAGCATGATAATAATGTAAGAGATTTCTGCAGCCCATCCAGGTTGAAGGGTGGACAGCATGCACAGTATCAAAAACGCTGACATTGAGGAGAAATTTTAAAAGCGACATGACAGGTCATTGGGTATATCAGGCGCTTGTTCAGGGTGACTCCGAATTACGCTCAAAGCCAGTGTAACCGAAAATAGGGTTGAAATTACCGATCACTAAGGAGCTGAAGGCACACCGTTCCCATGATCTTTTTTGCGCGGGCCGGGACACTTGGGGGATATAACAAATGGTCTATTGAGTTCCAAGCTTTATTGGTCGGCATTTTGTAAGAGCACGTCTGACACCTTGCAACCACGAAGTTTGCCGAGATAGAGCATCTTCGGAGAGCTGTCGACGCACACGCTCGTTCACTCGAGCGTGTGGTTTGAGAGACTTGCTCAGTGGCTGCCGGCGGCATGTGCACCAGCACAAATACGTAGGAACGACAAACTGACTGGCGAGAACTCTCGGTAGAAACATGCCCCTGTACTCTTTTGTGCACACACACTGAGCACACAACATTGTACCGCTCTAATTAGTGTTGTGGTAAATTTTCCCATAGTCCCCGTATAAAACGATAGTGCTGGGAAGTGTCATTTCGCCCAGAACACGTGACAATATGACGTGTGCTAAATGTCGCGTGTTGTCTTCGGTTTTTAACAATCATTTATTTAAATTCCCTGCTCAATCGCCCTTTGCGTCGCGTGACGTCGGTTTATGTACGAGCGACTCCCGAGAGCTGTCGTGTCATGCGGAGCTTCGCAGACTCCGTCGGCTGCACATGTCGTTGTGATGTGCGAATTTTTCCTTTTGAATTTGTTGGGAGATTTTCATGACATTGCTTTGCTCCATCGCCCGCCGTTCGAATGAGCTGGAAGGAGAAAAATTAGGACGCGGCTGGATCTCGTCGATTCCGTCTACGGACGGGCTTAGCCGGTAGGTTTCTGTCCGAAGAAACATAGCACTGTTGTCTGCCTGGGCGGAACGGGATGCGGGGTTGGATGGCCGTTTGTGCAAATCCGGGATCGTAAACAACGCGAGCGTGCGTGCGTTATCTCGTGGAGGTGCTGCGATGAGTTTAGCAGACAGGAAAAGAATGCTTACACGTGGCTGTCCTAAGCTGCTACGTGTGACCGCTGCGAAACAAAGTAGGGGTTGTGCCACATTTTATGAGAATACTAGCACGTTTTGCCACCGGATGTTCAAGCTGACAGTTTTCCAACAGCTGTGTTAGTTGGGTCGATTGGGTAGGGCCGTTTTTTTGCCACTGGCCATAAAACAAACCTGATTGGGTACAGTGTTAAGGGACATTAGCAAAGGAAAAAAAAAAAAATTTCTGTCTGGATAGAAAAGAAATATCATAAAATAAATTTACAATGGGAAAACATTTTTTTTACAGCTATATTTATGGTGCGAAACGAATTTGTGGTTGGCGCCCGTGGGAGCCTGCGGAAAAGTGGGAACTAGCAGTCACGTGACTGGCCACTAGTCACGTGGTGCTTGTACTCTTTCAAGAGCTTCCTATGGGCTCTAAAAGTTACTTATTAATCTTCGTTTTCTTGTTGCACTTAAAACAAAGATTAATAAATAACTTTTAGAGCCCATAGAAACCTCCTGAAAAAGCGCAAGCACCACGTGACTAGTGGCCAGTCACGTGACTGCTAGTTGCCAATTGTCCACGGGCTCCCACGGGCGCCAACTAGCACAAGTTTGTTTCGCGCTGTAAATATAGCTGTAAAGAAATTGTTTGTTTGTTGTAAACTCATTTTATGACATCCTTCCATCCAGGCTATTTAAACAATTTGTTTCCTTTGCGTATGTCCTTTAATGGGACCATGAAATATTTTTTTATAGTTCATAGTTTAATTGATTATAAACTTTTTAAACTATAAAAAAAAACTTCATATTTTTTTTTATATATTTCGGAAGGGGTTGTGTCTAGTGGAATTGGTTGCTTTTGTCGATGCTGAGCCCTAATATGTACCCGTCGATGAAACGCTGCAGAACACGTTCAAACGAAACTAACAATACTCATGATCGCGAAATTAGTTCAAATACGCATTTCAGCTCCAGGCAACCCAGAACGGCGTGAATTTGAGCCATTTTTCTTTGCGTGGTTCTTCAAGTTTGCGATGTCGCCCACCATCACATTTACGTTACTAAGTAGGCCTAGCCGTGTCCTCTCCATTACGGTCCTCTGTAGCTTCGATTTCTCAATGAAATTTATTAACAAAACATTATTTTCCGCATCGCGAAAGAGTATAGCTATGCATCAATGATAACATTCGGACACATTTTTCTTTTTATGTAATTTTGGGGCATCTTCAGAGTGTGTGCTCAAGAATTTCTGCTCTTAATATTGTCCTGTCACAACCGAATTTGGCATGCATATACTTTAGAATACGTAGAATGCAACTATCTAGGTTTGGTTAGAATGTATATTTTTTTACATTTATGAAAAATTTAAGAAACATTTGTTAGCCCCCTGAAACGGCATTTTTGCTATTTTAAATTATTTTAAAACGAAAGAAGCGTTGCACACATTATTTTTGTTCATAATAGTCGGTGGTCCCACAAGCCTCTATATTAGGACCCCTGCTTTTTTTACTTTACATAAATGACAGTACAGCAATTCTCAGATCTTCCGAGTTCATCATGTGTGCGAATGATACAAACATTTTTTTTTCAGCGTTCTCTAAATCATTGCTAGAATTGACAACAAATAGCTATCTTGCTGAGCTAGCCGCGTGGCTCCAAGAAAATGAAATGCTATTAAACACTAAAAACTTAAGTATGTAATATTAGTCCCAATAAACAACAGCGATACAAATACAAATATGGTTATACATTTTAAATATAAAATTATAGAACGAGTGAAAGAGCAGAAGTTTCTGGGCATCTGGTTTAACCAGGAGTTCAACTGGAATTCACATGTAAATAAACTAAGCTCTGAGTTGTCCCAGGCAGTTAAATGCTTATATAGGATAGGAAACCTAATGCAAACGTGGCTAAAAAAAAGGCTTATCTTATTATTTTCTTTTTTTTATTCTAAACTATGTTATTGTATTTTAGTGTGGGGAATGACATCGTCCATGAACAACAACTACTTAAGTTGCGGAAAAAAATGGTGCACTTATTTGAAAACTCTAAGGGTAAGATACAAGACCTCCAGTATCAGGTGCTCGAAGGGATCCTTGCTGTCGCGGCGAACTTCGACGGGGCGGCGGCGTTTCCCATCTCGGAGCCATGGACGCCACTATCCGGATTTGCGACAATGTCAACCGGCAGCCCTTTCGAGCCAGCGGAGGCTACAGAAACTTTTATGGGTTTCCTTGAAGACCGGCAGATGGCTAGGCTCCGAGGGACACTTCCGGATCCGCCCCACCACAGCCACAAAAGGGAGCTACCTCGTCCGGCACCACTGGGGCACGGCACTCTTTTCGGCCCATACTCACGTTGCTTCATGTATCAGGTGCTCGCCGGGATCCTTGCTGTCGCGGCGAACTTCGACGGGGCGGCGGCGTTTCCCATCTCGGAGCCATGGACGCCACTATCCGGATTTGCGACAATGTCAACCGGCAGCCCTTTCGAGCCAGCGGAGGCTACAGAAACTTTTATGGGTTTCCTTGAAGACCGGCAGATGGCTAGGCTCCGAGGGACACTTCCGGATCCGCCCCACCACAGCCACAGAAGGGAGCTACCTCGTCCGGCACCACTGGGGCACGGCACTCTTTTCGGCCCATACTCACGTTGCTTCATGTATCAGGTGCTCGCCGGGATCCTTGCTGTCGCGGCGAACTTCGACGGGGCGGCGGCGTTTCCCATCTCGGAGCCATGGACGCCACTATCCGGATTTGCAACAATGTCAACCGGCAGCCCTTTCGAGCCAGCGGAGGCTACAGAAACTTTTATGGGTTTCCTTGAAGACCGGCAGATGGCTAGGCTCCGAGGGACACTTCCGGATCCGCCCCACCACAGCCACAAAAGGGAGCTACCTCGTCCGGCACCACTGGGGCACGGCACTCTTTTCGGCCCATACTCACGTTGCTTCATGTATCAGGTGCTCGCCGGGATCCTTGCTGTCGCGGCGAACTTCGACGGGGCGGCGGCGTTTCCCATCTCGGAGCCATGGACGCCACTATCCGGATTTGCGACAATGTCAACCGGCAGCCCTTTCGAGCCAGCGGAGGCTACAGAAACTTTTATGGGTTTCCTTGAAGACCGGCAGATGGCTAGGCTCTGAGGGACACTTCCGGATCCGCCCCACCACAGCTACAAAAGGGAGCTACCTCGTCCGGCACCACTGGGGCACGGCACTCTTTTCGGCCCGTACTCACGTTGCTTCATGTATCAGGTTGGTTACTTGAAATGCTCTAAATGCTATCGAACAAGTAATCTACTGCTTGTGAGAGTGTCGTGCCCTATCAACAAACGCATGCTGCACTGGTGTTCTTATCTTTTGGTGTCGGGGTGATTGATGGGTTAACATTCCTGTTCTTCGACTCCTGTCTTTTGTTCACGGAAGCATTGCTCCTCCTGGCAGGGGACGTGGAATCAAACCCCGGTCCCATGTCTAAGGCTGAAGCTGAACATTTGGGAAAAATTGAAACCATACTTTTAGAATTGCAGTCTGGACAAGCAACTGTTTTGGCAAAGCTAACAGGCATAGAAAAAAGGCAAGCTGATCTTGAGAATAAGATTGATGGCGTAATTTCAAAGACAAAGGTACTAGAAAGACGCGTGGCACATGTTGAAGAAAGCGAGTTTAAACTTGAAGCCAAATTAGACGACCTTGAAAATAGAAGTCGACGATCAAACTTAGTATTTTTTGGTGTTCCCGACAACTCCAGAAAAGAGACATGGGAAGAATCTGAGAAACTAATAAGGGACATCTGTAAAGAAACGTTATCTATCGACAATGTTGAGATCGAAAGAGCCCACCGGGTGGGAGCATTTAAAGATGGAAAAAATCGGCCTATCGTTGCGCATTTTGCTGGCTGGAAAGCCAGAGAAAATGTGAAGCGAAATGCATTTAGGTTTAAAAATACCCCGATCAGCGTCTCGGAAGACTTCAGTCCCCCAGTTCAAGAAAAACGGCGGCAACTCTGGAACTACGCAAAAGAGAAAAGGCAAAATAAAGAAAACCGGGTCTATTTGAACTATGATAAGTTAGTAATAAATGGGCAGACGTTTATCTGGGACAGCGACACGTGTCAACCAGTCCTGCATCGTCCGACTAATTCCGAGATCGTAGCAGAATGACGACACCTACCTCCTATCAACAGACCAAGCAAAGATGACATTGTTGATATGCCAGAGAAACCTACGGTTCTGGTTGTGAACTGCCGTAGCATCATGAATAAAGTTGATGAGCTTGCCTCTTTAATAATGACTTTGAATCCACAGATTGTTATGGGGACCGAATCTTGGTTGGACGATACGGTCTCTGACACTGAGGTTTTTCCGCCGGGATTTACGGTATATCGTAAAGACAGACATCGACACAGAGGAGGAGTCTTTTTGCTGGTTTCATCTTGGTGGAGTAGCTGTGCAGTTAAATTTGAGAATGACTCTGAGTCGGTGTGGTGTCGCGTTCGTTTTCCCAAAGGGATGACTGTGGTGTTTGGAACTATCTACCGTCCGCCAGACGGAAATGAAACAAGCATTTCTTTACTCTCAGATATGTTATCAGTGATACCAGACACCGTCTTTCTGGGAGGCGATTTTAATTTGCCAGACTTTTCGTGGTTAACTGGGACGACGGCAAGAAGCAAATCGCGTGTTTATTCTATGTTCACAGAATTGATAGATACATTTGGTCTGATTCAGTATGTCATGGAGCCGACTCGACTGACGGCAGTTTTAGATCTCGTCTTATGCAATGACCCAAATATTGTTTCTAGCGCCCAGGTATATCCTGGAATAAGTGATCACGATGTTGTTATAACCGAGTTGAATGTATCAGGCGTACCCGAACAGAAACAAGAGCCACGCAGAGTACTCATCTATGAAAAGGGTAATTTTGACGCCATCAATAATGCATTACAGACATATTTTCTAACTTTTTCATGTTTATCTGAGTCTTGTACAACAGAGGAGATTTGGATTTTGTTTCGCAATAAAATATTGGATTTAGTTGAGGCTTTTGTACCTTCAAGAACTTTGCGGCAAAGGCGTAAACAAAAACCTTGGTTTAATGCCGAAATACGGAAACTACTGGGGAAAGCAAGGCGGGCTTACAAAAACGTTGTAAAGATAACTCTGTCCTTAATTTGCAAGGGTTAAAATATATTAATAATCAATTAAAAGTAACAATAAAGTTAGCTAAGCAGTCATTTTTTACCAGGCTAAACTGCGATCTTAAACGAAACCCAAAGGTATTCTGGAAATATGTGAAGACATGCAGGAAAGACGATATTTCTATCCCAGTTCTTAATGTTGACGGCCAAATGTTAAAAGAAAATGTGGAGAAGGCAGAATGCTTCAATTCCTACTTTAAATCGGTATTTTCTCCGGGATTCTCTGGGTATGTGGTGGAGTCACCGAATAGTTGTTTTACTGGCATGATGGCGGATATTGATATTGATGTTCATGGTATTGCCTCTCTTTTGCGCGGCCTAGATCAGTCAAAGGCTACTGGCCCTGATGGTATATCACCTCTTATTCTCATTAAGTGTTCCGAGATTGTATCCCAGTACTTGTCTATTATATTTAAAACGATACTTGAGACAGGGTTGGTCCCAATAGATTGGAAAACGGCGAATGTGATTCCTGTTTTTAAATCCGGAGATAAGAAACTTGTAGAAAATTATAGGCCTATATCACTAACGTCAGTTTGCTCTAAGCTTTTTGAGCATATTTTATATAGCGCAATGTTCAAATATCTTGATAGCTTTAACTTTTTTACTCCATCCCAGCATGGCTTTCGGAGTAGATTTTCATGCAACACGCAGTTAGCAGAGTTCCAGCATTACCTACTAAAAGCAAATGACAAAAATACGCAAGAAGACGCAGTCTTTCTAGATTTCAGCAAAGCTTTCGACACGGTACCACACAACCTTCTACTGATAAAACTAGCCTCTATAAATATTAATAGTAAGGTACTAAATTGTATACGAAATTACTTAAGTGACCGTGAGCAATGTGTTGTCTTAAATGGAAGTAAATCCTCAGTCGTTTCCGTGACTTCAGGGGTCCCCCAGGGTAGTGTTCTTGGACCGTTACTATTTTTAATTTACGTTAATGACATTGTACAAAATATTCAGTCGACAATAAAACTTTTTGCTGATGATTGCGTTATTTACAGGGAAATAAATTCGACGAGAGACATCGAGATCCTACAGAGCGATCTAGATAAGGTAGCATACTGGTGTAACCAATGGAACATGAGCCTAAATATTGGAAAATGTAACCTCAATAATTTTGCTAGAAACGTCTCTAAATTTTTTACAAGTTATACTATCAAAAACCTGACAATCGGTAATGTCTCTGAATGTAAATATCTTGGCGTTTATTTTCACCAATCACTTAAATGGAATAAACATATTGACTACACAATTAATAAGGCCAGTAAAATGTTGTTTTTTATCCGTAGAAATTTCAAACACGCGTCCCGAGACGTAAAAGAAACTCTTTACTTCTTGCACGTAAGGTCAATGCTTGATTATGCGTGCGTTATATGGGATCCCTACCAGCAGTATCTGATCGATAGATTAGAGAAACTTCAAAATCAAGCAGCGCGATTTGTTAGTAACAACTACGATCCATACGCTAGTATGACAGAGGTTAAAACCATGCTGGGATGGGAGCCCTTGAGCATTCGAAGGCAAAAATTAAGATTGAAGTTTTTCCATCGCATTTATTATAATAATACTGGTATTAATAAGAATGAGTATCTTTTGGGGCCAACGTATGTTTCAGCTAGGTGTGATAACTCTAGAAAAGTTTTTGAATATTTCTATAAAACAAACAGCTTCTGTCATTCTTTTTTTGTAAAGACAATTAGAGAGTGGAACTTGCTGCCTGATGATGTGGTGAGCACCTTGGACAACAGTGCATTTTTTTCTCGGCTGTATATCTAATCTGTGCGGACAAGTGATCACTTTGTGTTTTTTATGTATGTGTGTTATTTCCTGCCCCTCCTACAATAATGCCCTCGAGGCGATGTAGGTACTCTGTAAATAAAATAAATAAATAAATGAATACATGTGAAGTAAGACGCAAGTATACTTTTTGACATATGCAAAGATGACCTTCACAAACTAAAAAAAATTATGGCAAGCAAACAGAAGAATACCAAGTCACTAAAATTCTTAATGACACCTGTAGTGTCCTTGGACAACATCCAGTGCCATCTGGCACTAAAAGAAAAATCTGACCTGAAAGGCCAGGCCTGGTGCGTGAAGAAGTCGAGATAGGACTGGGCCAGAAAACCATTGATGGAGCTCACGAGCTGTGATAATAAAGGGGAATTGGGTTTAATCCGTATTGCAGTGACTTGTTTTTACGACGCCCCCACCAAGACAGACACCACAAAACCTGGCGACGAAGATGGGATCCGAACCCAAGTGGGTTCCGGTTCAGATCCCATCTTGCAAGTGCGTCGGGTTCGGATGAAGTCTGAACCCTACGCGAGGCCTGCAGAGGCCCGCAGCACTACGCCGAAGAGGAGAGGCCAACACAGGAGGCCAGAGAGACCCGCTCCATGTGGGAAACGTTGGCAACGGCCCTTCATTTGGAAAGGAGTTTGCAGCATTCTTGGAGTGCAATGGCATCCGCCATCACCGGACAACGCCTTTGTGGCCACAAGCGAATGGCGAAGTCGAGAGGTTCATAAGAAACGTCAAGAAGGCTGTCAAGACTGCTGATGTTGAAGAAAGCAACTGGAAAGAGGAATTCAACTAGTACCTTCTGAACTACCGAGCAGCTCCTTGCTCAACGACTGGTCACACTCCAGTCAAGCTTCTCTTTGGAAGAAAAATTCGTACGAAGCTTCCCCAGATTCCGGAGAAGTACCCCCATGGAAAACTCGAAGCAACTGAACAACTAAAAAAAAAAAGACTTTCAGCCTTTTTATTTTGGTGAAGAAGTAGGACCAGCGAAGCTGTACTATGGTGGGAATGAAGTGATGGCCGGCTGCAAGTTGGCAAGTCAGAGTGGAAAGGCTGGAAAGGTTGCCGCCATCTATGAGCAACGGTGGCAACCAAACAACTGGCAAGCCAGTTGTCTGGTTGCCACCATCGCTAATAGATGGCGGTAGCTGTCCGGAGTTTTCTGTCGAGATTCGTTTGCCACGGACACGACACTGGGGAAACTAGCCCTTAACAGCTCCGCTGCAAAAAAACAACGAATGAAAACTTACACTGACGAGAAACGTCATGCTGCGCCGCACGGACTTCAACCAGGAGACACCGTGCTGTTGAAGCGACCAGCACCTCGGTCTCATGAGTCAGCCTACGAACCCCAACCAAACAGGGTGACGAGAGTACAGGAGACAGCAGTCGCCGCCGAACGGGGAAACAAAAGGATCATCAGGAACGCTTCTTTCAAGCAAATTGCACGGCGGGATCAACAAATTCAGGACATGGCAGACTGGAGTGCCTACGGCACCTACGGCTGCCCCAGAACACTGACGAAGGCCCTCCTTAAACCGACCCTCCAGAAGCTGGACAGAGTGGGGACACCGCAACTGGTGGCACCCAGGCTGCGCCAGAAGCAGAAAGCAGGCGTTATCCAGGACAACAAACTTGTAGAAATCGTCCAATAAGGCTGGCGGACTACGTACTTGACTGAAGCAATTTTTTATTCGAAAGTCGAGGGGTCGTTAGACAACAGCTAGCGCCACCTGGTGCTAAAAGAAAAAAAAAAACGGACCTGAAAGGCCAGGCCTGGCACGTGAAGAAGTCAAGATGGGACTGGGCCAGAAAACAGTTGATGGAGCTCATGAGTTGTGACAGTAAAGGGGAATTGGGTTTAATCCGTATTGGAGTAACTTGCGTTACGACGACCCCATCAAGGCAGACACCACAAAACCAAAGACCATGTTGATTTTAATGCTGCGTTTAGTTAATAAAAAAAAAAAGAGAGCTTAGGTCATTTATGGTGGGCAGCGGTTACACTTCAGATCTTTTTTGTGAATTATTAATTTTCCTTGCGTTCTTCTCATTTGTACAAAGTGTATCATCGATATAACTTTATTGTGATTCATTATTTGGTTCGTAATACTGCGATGATGATCTTGTCCAAGATTGTGGGCTGTTTGTAAGAGCTGCATTGGGGAGAGAGACCTTTGTCAGACTTTACGCCTTTAGTCTCTGTCTCCTCTTCGGTTGCTATTGGAACAAAATAAATAAAAATAAAAATCAATTTGTAAAAGGAGCATTAGTTTATCTTGCTGGGCTTTTTGAAGTGTGTTGCTATGCCTCAAGAGTGTGCACAAGAACATGGTTTTTTCTGCATGTACATTGCATCGAGAACCTAAAAAACAAGCTATATCAAATCTAACATCAGATTTTGAAAGAAGAGATTAAGCACCGCAAACTGTAAAAATTTAATTTCAATATCGTAAATCATAAAAAACAAATTTCACCTGGTGCATGTTCCCTTGATTTTGCCCAGATTCTCCGCATGTGCTTAGTCGGCTGGGATGGCTTGCATATAGAACCCCCTTGCCGTTCA
The DNA here is from genome assembly GCA_013358835.2 of Ixodes persulcatus. Taxonomy (NCBI): domain Eukaryota; kingdom Metazoa; phylum Arthropoda; class Arachnida; order Ixodida; family Ixodidae; genus Ixodes; species Ixodes persulcatus. The sequence goes on from JABSTQ010010245.1 coordinate 307,822, forward strand.
TCTCTTTTTTTCTTTCCTTTGTTTGTTTTTTTTACTTCTGAGCATTCCCTGATCAAAATATCCACATCGTGTACAACGAAGGTTGCCCGCATTGCTTTGGCTCCACGTCACTGCGCTATTAATATGTGCGAGTAAAAACGGTAGCACTGGGTGTTGTTCAAAGGCTTTCCCCAAAGGAAGATGAGTTTGCAGTTTTACTATGGTTCAAGAATGCTGTGGTTTCGAACAAGCCTGAGCTACAGAAACAAAACGTTTTGCCGTCGGTCAGGTGTTCCAGCCGATGCTGATCCAGTACTTTGGCTACGACGAGCTCAAGACTCTCAAGGAACTGGTGATACAGGAGCACAGCAAGCGCCAAGCACGCTGCTCGGAGGAAAAGTGCTGGAGCGAGCTCGAGAACGTCGACAAGAGTGAGTAGCGACTCTTGCTTTCAGTCACCGCTATGCCTTTACGAGTTCTCCGACTTTGTAAGTCACCCGTGTTCAAACTTGGTGGAGTTGTACGTTGGAGGCACTTTTCTGTGACTGATCCAGGGAAGCAACGTCGAACGTAATTGGCGTGATGACTTTGAGTTCTTTTTATGTTTTGAAGGTTTTTGCATGCAATTTACCACACAGAATGATTGTGTTTATATGTATTGGTGGCGTGATCATGCATTCATCTCACAATTTTAATGAAAAAAAAAAAAAATAAGTGCACAATGACTGACCTTTTCTTCTTTTTTCTGCTTACAAAGAACAATATACAAAAGAAAGTAAACAATCCCTATGAACAAAAAAAGAAGAAGAAAGAAATGAGTACATGCAAGGACTTGTACATGCCCTCTTTGGCCAGGTCGGACAAGACATCCCAAGAGAATGTTCCATTATTTCGTCTCAACTAACTCTTATGCCTCGTTTCCCTGGCGATGCATATTGTCGAGTTACATAAATGATACAATGAAACTGAAGCAGCTTTCTCGTTGGACAGTTTTTAGCCAAAGAGCAAGTAAAGAACGCAAACCTTGCCATGAGTACCGTAATATCCCGAGTCATCGCCCACCCCCCTGCCGCCTGAAATTCATAAAAAAAGTGGGGTGGGCCATGTCTCGATGGGTGAGCACAAAAAGTTGAAAAAAAGCGAGGAAAAAGACACCCATTTATCTGTGCGTATCTAGCGTGGCTGAACAAGAGACACATTAAACTCAAAACTCTAATTAGTTTTATTGTTTTATACAAATAATGCTCATGAAAGAATGTTTTACTATCGCACAGTCCGTTGTTGCATACGCGCTTTGAACACCGCCGATCGACATACAGCACAAACGTTTGTTCTGTGAAAACACATCACCGCCATGTTCTCCTCTTTAGTGAAAAAGAATTGCGGTGGCTTAGCTCGGCTATGCCAGGATATACGTAGCGTGAGCTTATGCGCACAAAATGAGAGGCGCTATCAAGCGGCTCCGGTGCAGCGTCAGACTTGGCTACTGCGCAACGGAGGTGCACAGCTGGGCACGCGGCGGCGCCAGTGCGTCTGCCGCGCAGTGACGTCGCATGGCGCCAGCTGTGCGCCATGTGACGTCACTGCTCCTCGTGCATGCGCAGCGCGGATCTTTGGGAGCCACGCGAAACTGTTCATCCTCGGCCAGTGTAGCTCACGCTACAAAAAAAAAAAGTTTACAAGAAAATAGGAAGACCAGTTAGGCACAACGAGCGGGCGAGTGAGCGGACCAAAGAAGCGAAGAAGAGCGATGCTGGGAAAGCGGGAAAGCCGGCTATCGCATTGGCAAATACTTTGGCGTTGGGCCAGGTCGGGCACCTTGTGAATCGCAAGCTCTTGTGCAACTTTCTCAGTCGATGCATGGACGGCACCATGAACACGGACCTCGAAATGGGACGCTCTACAAACGTCTGTGTACGGCGTTCCAGCAATGCTTTATTTACCCGTTGGCTTTGTCTTAAACATTGCACAACAGCGGTTGCGACGTGCGGGGAGAAGGAGCGTGTTTGCGGCGACCTTACATCGGCGGAGACAGACCTGTACCCTACACCCCGCGGTTACATTCCAAGATATGGGGCGTTCGCTTACCTCGCAATCCCTGAATGAGTTACTGCTTTTGTTATCTTTCTGACTTTTTTTTTTTCTCCGGACAATCTTTTTGTAAGCAAAAAAAGCTTTTATTCTGTTATCTCCATCGTTTTCTTTTCGCACGGATACACTACGACTTCGGGGTCGCTCGCAGAGGAAATGCGTAAACAAAGAGAAGTGTCTTTCCTTCCTTCGTTTTAATTTGTCACGGACGTCCTCCAACTGTGAGGTTCGTGGTCGTGTCATTGGGTACGACGAGTGTTCGCGGATCGCAGGGTCCGCGTTGAGGTACTTGAAGGGGTGAGCGATGACTCTGTTTTTTTGGAGATCGATATTGGTCCAAAAATAGGGTGGGCGGTGACTCGGGGATGGGCGATGACTCTGGATATTACGGTGATCACTTTATCAGAGGTGCGAAGAACGATACGGACATGCGCTACGGACAGTCTTCTGTGATGGTCTCCGTGCAACGATGCTGCCAGTTTGGGCATGGAGTAGGAAGGCGATAGAAATCGGTTTTCTGTTGGGTTCCGCACAGAGGCCGACGACGATGACACCGAGCTCCAGACTTCGGCCGAAGAGGCAAAGTCCTTCGCCGACCTGCCGGAGGAGATCCTGTTGGACGTCTTCTCGCGGCTGACCGCCCGTGACCTGTCTCTCTGCGGACGTGTCTGCAGGACTTGGTACAGCGCGTCCAGGGATCCCACCCTGTGGAGAGAGCTCTTGCCCGTGCACTGGGCCAGAGGTCAGCTTCCTGCTCTCGTTTCATTTCATTTTATTACAGCGAAGCTGTTAAGGGCTAGTTCCCTCGCTATCATGTTCGCGGACAATCAAATGCCGACAGAAAACTCCCGATTGGTCGTGGCAAGTATGAATAAATAAAAAGAAAAAGAGGGGGCAACCAGCCTGAGTCAGCCTTCCTTGGCATTTTTAGATAGTGAGGTCCTGATCCCTTGTTATCATCTCTAGGCATAGTCCTTGAGGTCGTCCTAGGCGTCGTCCTTTAGGCGTTGTCTTCGAGGTCATCCTTGAGGTCGTCCTAGACGTTGTCCTCGAGGTCGTCCTAGAAGTCCTTGAGGTCGTCCTAGATGTCGTCCTCTAGGCATCGTCTTAGACATCTTAAAGATAACAGCTTCGCCGGTCCTCCATCTTCACTTGAAGTGGAAGGAGACTACAATTTTTTAATTTAGTTTATTATACTTTAATTCTTTCCTGACCACGGGAAAAGTAGCGATTTTCGAAGGATCCGTGCAAATGCTTTTCTTTTCCTAACTAATTTGTGTATGGAGCAATATGACATAACAAAATGTGGTGAATTAGTTGTTCTTTCAAAAGAAACCGAGGTTAATGTAATGTGGCAAAAAGATTTTAAAATTTTATTGTTTGAAAATGCAATGTATATGTGCTGAAGGTGCACAAACACCGACACTTCAACAGCTATTCAAATTAAACGACAAACAAAAGAAAATTCAGAATCTACAAAATGTGTCCCACACCCACGGCTATTACTTCTGAAAGTGGTAGTGTACTCTAGCTGACATTGTCTCTTTTTGGTTCGTCGGAGAGCTAGCCTCCGTAACACGTGAGCTTTTCAACGAAGGAATGCTTCTATTGGTGAAACACGGATAGTACACCTCCCATCCCAGCAGAATGCTCTCTTTGTGTTCTACCTAGGGGTGTGCAAATACGGAACAGTAGTTATCGAATCGAATACCGAATCGAATTAAGAAAAAAAAAAAGCCGAATATAGATTTGAACTTTGAATAGTGATTTTATTTGTAGGAATTTTTCGAAGTGTGCTGTGAATGAGATTATTATATGTGCAGAGTATGTGCCTGGTGCAAAATATGCATCTCATAAAGGAAAAAAGGGCAAATGTATAAAAATAATTTGAAAAGAAAAAAAGAAAAGCAGTTCTTGATGACGTTGGGCACTAAAGATCCAATTTTATAGTGCAAACATAATCTATCTACCCTAAGCGTCACAAAAAAACCCAAAGTTACAGCCACGCGTGCCTTTCTTTCTCGTCAAAAGCATGACCTAACACCGCGACACGTCTTTTTTTATATTTATATATCTCAGAAAAGCTGCATTTTGCGATATTTCGTCTCAATTTTAATGGAGAAAAAGGGCATCCGGGGTCTTTGATTTTTTATAAACAAACAGATAGGGGTTAAATCTGAGTAAACAGGCTTAAACAATATAATCTGAAGTAAAAAAAAAAAACAAAAAAACATTATGTGATTAGGTGGTGCAAGTCACCGTCCAACTGCCGCCATGCATCCATTCCTCCGTCCATCTATCCTGTTTTAGAGAGCCTAGATTTAAGAGAGGGAGCAAGCAAAACTGAAACCACGGAGACGGCTCAACGCGGCTCCTGCGCAGATTGGTCGTAAGTGCGCATATGTGGTGTTGTCGTGTGGAAAGAAGGCGAGGCGAGCAAACGGAAGGGCGACGACGCCTGCCCGATTGAGGCTTTTGTCTTTTCGTCACCTTTTCGCAGTTCGTAATTCAAAACGCGGCTATCGAATGGTTGGAAACCCTCTCAAATCTAGGCACACTATTTTTCCCTTCTGCTTCGTTTCGAATCAGAATTTGCGGCTTGCGGTTCCGAAAGAATGACGACGACAACTCGGTTGGTTTCATCGGCGCGGTTATTGTGGTTTTCTTTTTTTGATCTTGCAGTCGCCGATTTCTGTGAGTGTAGCAAGTGTGTTCTACATCGGCGCTTCAATTTGATAGAGGGGCTTTACTCGTGAAAAGAGTTAGGCATGGCGCGGAATTCCGGCCTCCCAACGATTCCTCTCTGGAAGCGGTGCAAACGGGATGTTTCGGTTGTGATTCAAGGTTAGATTGCATCACGATCATGAGTAAATCCACGTGCCATAAAGTTTGTGGCATTCGTTACTTTTCTTTTTTTTAACCTGTGCGTTAGATTTTTGTGCAATGGTAGGGCCAAGAGATGTTTCTCGCATGGTCTGGCTTGCATCACGGCGCTAACATCGGGAGAAAAGGCGGCCCTTTTGTAAGCTCCGCGCTGACCGCGCGTCTTTGGCCGGATATATTGAATATTCGAGTGAACGAATACTAGGGATTCGATTCGCAAATCAAATTATTCGGGAACTTGCTATTTGATTCGAATTCATATATTCAAGTATTCGCACACTCCTAGTTCTACTTTAATTTTGTCATAGCTTTGATTGCAGTTCCTTCATGTTTAGCATTTTTCTCCAACTTTGGGAACAAAAAATGTGCACGCCGGCTCAGACCAGTATTTGAAATTTAGTGATGCTTACCGACAACCATCTGGTAAGCAACGCCTATAACATCAATTAAAGTGTCCCCGGAGCTCTTGAGGTCTAAAACATATGCCACAATACAGTTGAATTATGTAAATGATGCCATCTTTGTTACAAAGACTGATGCAAGCAGTTAGCCATGTTAGACGAGGGCAACCACCGTTCCCAAGACTATTTTTGACAGCACACCAGCATGAGATAAAGCTCAAACCTACGTTGAAATTGAAACTACAGTTCTTCGGCTATCCATGGGATTGTGAAACATAATTATCCGCACTAAATTTAATTCCTTGACTGTGCTTACAAACGATCGGTCACCAAAGATTGATGGCCTATGGGCGCGGTCAGGAAAGAGTTAAAGGGCCCCAGTGGGGCATTACATAAAGGGGGTAATATATGAACGTATTTGACACATATAAGCTTATTATAGAGGTAGATCTTATTAAATGCTGTCCGCCTTCAACGCTGAAAACAAGGGATGATCAATTATTGTTGTTACGAGAGATTCCGGTAATGCTTCCGTTCACTTATACACAAAATTAGGGGTGAATTCTTAAAAGTATTCTGGCAAAAAGGCTATTCGAGCTTATGACAATGGTCGCGACGAAGGGAGGTATGACTAGCTGCTGAGAAGACTTTGCGATCAGTCCAAATTTGTAAAACATGTTATGAAAAAAAGTATAGTCTACAGCACACCTGTCTTTGTCTTTAAGGGGAGGTAATGAGATTGAGTTTTTTTAGTATTGAAATGCTTCAGGTTGAATAGTCGTGCAAAATGAAGAGAGTGCATGGTTTTGAATTGATTTTAATGTGTCTGAGAGATAAGTCTGATGAGGGCTTCTGATGCTGGAGGCATAATCCAGTTTGGATCTGACGAGGGTGCAGCATGACAGCTGTCTGACCTTTGGTGAAGTTTGATAAAGGTGGCGTCATAGGAATCCTGAAGTTTTCTTTGCGCTTGAAGCTGTATGTTCAATATGAGTTTTCCATGACAAATTGAAACTTAAATGAATGCCAAGGTATTTGAAAGAAGGAACGTTTCCTAGTGGATGGAGAGCTAGTCGATAGGAATAAGTGACTGGGTCACGGAATTCAGAAAACAGTACATAGTTAGATTTAAGGTGATTAATGGATGCGTGCCACTCGGCACAGCGCTTCTCAATCAAACATAGGTCATCTTGGAATGCCTTGCAATCAGCTTCACCGGTAATAGTGTAATAAATAACGTTATTGGCAAACAAATGAACACTGCTTCTAAGTTGGCAACCAGTACCATTAATGTAAATAAGGAAATGCAATGGGCCCAGTGCGGTTCCCTGGGGTACTCCTGAAATAACTGCTCTCGTCTTTGCTCGTTGTAATAACTCGGTGAGATTATGGATGGAGACAGCTAGATCGTGCTGTCATGACATGTCAGATTGAAGTTTTCGCTGTAGGTTCGCACATTTGCCGAATGAAACAAATGAAATCAAACTGGAATCGGAGGATTGCTGTGGAGGAACACAACATTGAGATTCCAGAAGTTACTTTGGTTGTTTCGCTCTCCACGACTATACACTGTGCTTTAGTGGTCGGGACAGGTATGCTTCGTGGATTTGAATATTTTAATAAAGGTATGACTTGGGCAGCTTGTTACTTCTCACATATTACGACCTGCGTGTTGTCGTCGCACGTGGCTGGGAGAAAGAGAGTGGGGAAAGCCTTGAGCGTTCTGTTCTTGACTGACGTTTTTCGTGTGGCAGAAGCAGGAGTTTGAGCCGCAACATGTAGGTTGTGTTTAGGTAAAAACCTTAACATTCAGAATGCTCAGACTATTTTAGAACCAAAGATTTTTTACGTTTATAGAGCTTGGCAGTGGCCTCCATCTAGTTTCAGCTTCACATCTCGAGAATTGGGCGTAGGAATTGCCTCCGAGAGCGTCGTCGTCATACTGCCCTCAAATGTGCTCTGTGGCGTCGGGGGCACGAGTGCACCCTTTTTTCCGAGCTGGGAACTCTTTACCTGTCTGGTTTGCACAATGCAAAAATGATGTTTTCTTCCCGCATAGGAGTAGGGACGCGTCGTGAAGAAGTCAAATAAAATTTCAGGGTTTCACGTGCCAAACCGACGAAGGGCCCCTGGCACACCCCAGTGGAAGTTTTAGAATTAATTTTGATTACGTGGGGATATTTCGGCGTGATACCGAGGCCACAGTAAGCCTCCGTCAGGCCAGCCCTTTGTCCCGGAGTCACCGAGGCGGTCTGGGGAGTGTCAAGCGGCAGCGAGACGAAACACGGATGCAATTACCGGAGTATTTGGTTTCAGGGTGCGATTTCGAGACGTAAAGCCTTTCCATTCCGGCGCTGTAATTGAAGCAATGCAAACTTCCTTGTTGTCTCTCTCAAAGCAAAGATGCCGTCGCGTTTCGTCAAACGTTTACCGGCACCGCTTTGAAGACTGGCGTCCTCTTTTCTCAGGAGTGTGGCAGAGGACGGCGTTGGAGCCCACCTGCCAGGAAGACAATGAGAAGAGCCTCGACGAGGACGCGGACTTTGACGAGTCGAGCAGTGGCAACAGCTCGTCCGAAGAAGACGTCTCCTCCGCCTCGGTCGGAAGCGTCAGGAGAGAGATGGCGCTGCTCGCCTCGCTCGCCAAGCACCTCCTGCCCGTCGTAGGGGCCGGGGTTCGGACAGTGATTCTGGCGACCTCCAAGGCCCTTAACAACAGACTGGTAAGTTCCCTCTCCCCCCCACCATTGTCTTTACTCACGACTAGGGTTCTGTTGGTACCCATTGACCCCAGAAATGAAAGGCTGGTTCACACACTTGCGACTGCTTAGGACGGTGTGCCTTCAAAGTCAAAACCTCTTAAAATCTCTTACGACGAGAGAACATGCTGGCGCCCTCTGTCGGGTGGCCGTGGAACACCAACAGTTTCTAGTTTATCGGATAAATCTGAATTGCTCAAAATTTTACTGGCGGGTGTTTTTCTGAGTTTCTCGAGTTTATCCGAAAACACGGCGTTGTACTAGGAAATAGCCGAGGTTCGCGGAAGAGAAACTTGTATCCGCGGCTTTATCTTGTTTAGAGCGGAAATGCGTCCCACCAGGGGCGGATTTAGAGGGGGGGTCTGGATGTCCTGACCCCCCTCTTGATTTCTCCGTGTGTAAAAATTTAGGGCGTGGAAGCGGGGGAAGGGGGGGGGGGTGGTTCTTATACGTGTGGTACGCTGACCAACACCTGACCTCCCCCCCTCCAGAAATTCCTGCATCTTCCCCTGCGTCCTACACTGAACTCTTTCCAAGGCCGCTTCTTCCTTCAGAACCACGTCCCTTATTTCGTTTCTTTCTCTCATCGATGCGGGGAGGCTTTGCGAGTTTTTCGCTTGTGTGCATTTTCCGCGGAGGTTCAGGAATCCCGTGCCCGCCCGACACTGAAAATCGACACTGAAAAACGCCAACTCAATAAAAAAATATGAACCCCCCCCCCCCCCCCCCCAAAAAAAAAAACTTTCAAAATCGAAGAGAAACAAACCCCACAAACACGGAGCCTCCCTTGTTACCTTGCAAGACGTCCAGCTCGTTTGAGCTTAAAGTCGTTAAGACTCAAACTCGCTCGAACTCGGTCCCGCTGAGCTCAAGCTTCTCTGCTGGTGTTATCGGTATCGGTTGTCATGTTTTTCCGGGTCATATAGATTGTTTTTACGGTGGTTTCCCGGAAAAGAAAAGATGTCGACGGGACTCTACAGCGTGTTTAAAACACGACACTAGCAACAAGTATACGACTAATTATAAACGATTTTGTTTGCTTTACTCTTTCAAATCTGGTGGCGCAGTTCGCTCCGAGCGAAGGTTCCGGGCATATTTCGTCTCCAGTTATGGCAGTGCTATTTGAGCTCGATAATTTCTTACACGAGCCGGAGGGGTGCGAACGGGTGTCATGCCACCGTAGATTAATCCTACCTGCCACCACCACCCGCCTTTATGGGCAGTTGCAATAGTATTTGGTTGCGTCGCGATTTCGGCTGGGTGTCATCTCGCCGTTTGCATTGATTTCAGCTGAGGACGATCTTGAAACACTGTCCCAACGTCCAGCACCTAGACGTCTCCTACACTCAGACGGGAGACGCGGCGTTCAAAGGGTGAGTTCTTGTGCCTTCTTTTGAGCGATTGCTTCGCAGCTAGAAGGGCCACGGAAGGATCATGTAGTGCAGTTCTGGCAAATGTATCATGCGCAGTGCGACGAAATTGTAAGGATACACAACAGTTCTGTACGGAGCCTTTGTTTCCACCAAGTAATCCTCAGAATGCGAGGGCACCTTTTCCTGACATAATTACCATCCTGGGTAGTCTTGATCCTAATCCAAAGCAAGAGTGTAATTAAAATGGAGAGGTGGGTTAGTTGGTACTGCATGATCCTTTAACCCATCCGCTACCAATGTTGGTGAATCTCCGGGTGTGCTGCAAGGGCCATATTGCCAAAGCCGGCGATTTGCTGGTCTGCATGAATTTCTGTTTCAAAGAGCCATTCATAGATGGCGCGCTATGTAGACTTGGGGTAGTGTAGGTACAGTAAAACCTCGTTAATTCAACCCCCGCTAATTCGGAAATTCGGATAATTCGAACTGCCGATCCGGTCCCGTCAAACGTATGTATTAGTCAATGGCAGCAAACGCTCATTAATTCGGAGGGAACGCGGCGTGCTATGGTTAATTCGGACGAATTCGGCAGGTGGCGCTAGCTACCATCCGTTCCAGAGGGTATGACCGCTATCCATCCGAGGTTCACACGTGGTTTTTCCGGTTTTCCCATGGTTCTCCGCTCTTCCGGTTCTCCGTGTTTCGCACCAGTTTTGCTCTGGATTGCCGTGCTTTAGCGCGCTACCCGCTACTCTCCTGGCATGGAAGCGGCAGAAGCATAGCAAAGGGTAGCACAAGTGACTGACGACCGGAATGGCAAAATCGGGACAAGCGGGGCTATCGTTCCCGAGCGCGCCGATAGCGAGAGTGACAGTCGCGTTTCATGCCTCAACGTGGGGATCCTAAAGCCCGCCATTTTAACCGGCCACCCCCGCGTTGTAAAAATGCAACGTGACTGGCACTCTCGCTGTCGGCGCGCTCGGGAAAAGTAGTGCCGGGTGTCGCGATTTTGCCGCTCCGATTATTGGTCAGTTGTGCGACTCGTTTTCCGTTGCAGCTGTACTGGCTGTACTAGGCTAAGAATTTAGCGATGAAAGTGGAAATACTAAGGGCCTTGAAGGACGGCGTCTCTCGACAAGTGATGGAAAGTTACGACGTCAAGAGAAGCAGTTTGGCCACGTACGTGAAACTTGAGGCCGATATCCTACGGGCTTTCGAGAGCGAGAAGTTCAACGCGAAAAGAAAGCGGCCGTGGGCGGTGGTGCACCCGAAACTAGAAGAGGCCTTGCTGTGCTGAATCGTCAGCGCACGGGATGCGTAGCTCCGACAGTGCGAGTGCGGTGGAGCACTCGACCGCGCTAAGGAAAGTTGCCGTCTCCGCCCCGGTGTCGTCCAGGAAGCAGGCGGTAATAACAGATTTCTTCTCAAAATAAAGGTATATCACAGGGAAACGTTTTCGCGCAGTTTTCTTTGTCCTTTCGATATTTCGACTTTGGGATTATTCGGACATTTTTGCCGGTCCGATGAGATCCGAATTAACGAGGTTTTACTGTAGATACATTTCCAACAGATGGTGAGGGTCGTTCTGTTTGCTGTGTTTGTTTGAGCTTGTTCTTCTGTGTGTTGTCCTTCCCGCTCGATCGCTGCCTGCTTGGAGAGGATGTCAGCGTCCAGTGAACGGTGTGGTCTTTCTGACTACGAAATCATAGATATCCTTTTCGACGGCGATGATGACGGGACGTCTGGTAAGGATAGTGAGTTTTCGGGGCCTTCTGTCGACGACGGGAGCAATTCTGACAGCAGTTCTGAGTCCGGATCACGACAAGAGCACACTGGTTGTGCGAAGCCTAAGTGTCCGAGGATGGAGTGCTTCAAGATCTTTCATACGAGGAAGAATCTGCGAGGGCCTTGGAGATTTATAGACTTGAACGAACTACTTAAGCATGTACATAAACATGTTTTCTTGCTCTCTGCACCGAGTTTTAATCTAAAAGCTTATTATAGATGCAAAACAGTCACGCCTAGTGTGGAGCGACGTGTACCGGGAGGAGGGAGAAATGTAGAGGAGGAGAGAGTTGGGGCCGGAAGTCTCGTGGCAATGCCCGACCGCGTTTTATTTTGTTCTTCTCTACTTCTCCGGCGTGTGAAGCAGCCGACGATGACAACGAAGTTGCATGCATCGTTTGTCGCGCGATTGTTTTCCACTTATATCCCTTCCGCTCGATGTTCTATGATTGGAAATCGATTGGTTGGTACCCAAAGTGCCTGTTCCACATCAGTTGCAACCTTGTTCCGTCACGCGCCGTCATCGCGTCCAGCCCGCGGTACGTCGCTGTATTGAGAACGACATAGTACATGTGCTTCCTGCAATCTGTGCAAATTATTTTTTTTTTTTTTCGAGCAACGTTTTTGCAGTCTTAGGAAGTCCACAAAGATGGGGTTCATATTCTTTTCTATTTTTAATACGGAGCGTGCACCTCAGAAGACAAACGACTTTGTATATATTTGGTACACATCAGTTTGAACACCACAGGACCAGATAAAAGAGAGCAAGCATGACTGAAACCAGCCAATTCTTGACAGACTGTTTTCGGATGGAAAGAAAACGAATTTTGAGCCGCAAATTGTGTTCTGTGTAGTTAGACTTTCGTAGGTCACATTCAGAGAAAAACATCGGTGAGCATTAATACCCTGTCAGTGTCCCTTTAAACAATGGGCACCTTAAAATGACGACAAAAAAAAAGAGTGCAACCTCGCTCTATATTACTACGCTATGAACAGGTTCGCATGTAAGGGCAAGTTCACACATTTCCGTTTAAGTGCGGCTGGGTGCGTTGCAAGTGTTTGTAACCGCTTACGACGAGAAAATACTCTGGTACATCGGCGCCACCTATCGGCTACCCCGGGAACTCTCCTGGTCTGTGGATAACTAGACCGAAAATTTCACATTATTTACAAGATCAAATCTATGCACCATCTATAAGAAAGGGTCGCTCGTAACATTGTTGTGAGAATTGTTTTAAGCCCATTGTGAAAGAATGATGCGTAACAAATTGAAAAATGTACCCAGATCAGAAGTGTTCCGAGGCTACCCGATAGGTAATGCCAGTGCGCTTTGTCGTCGTAAGTGGTCACGATCAGTCGCGACACTTGGTCGCAGTAAGTACAAATATGTGAACCAGCCTCAAACGTTTGTGTGGACAAGCGAAGCGGGATCGTGCCTGTCTCCCTTTTTCGTCGTATAGTAGGCTCGCAATGATTCAAACTCGGGTATTTCATACTTCTGGTTAATTCAAACATATTTCGAAATGTTTGTTGTCCCGTATGTTTTTGTGCACTCATACACCACTTAATTGGAACAACGTTTTCGTGTAATTCATACTTTTGTTTTCTAGCGGCCCCGTTCAGTGCGCTTCTTTCCGAGCACCGGTGCGCTGCAAGGAACCAACACTCGCGGAGCTTGCTTTCGCGTGTGTTGCTTCTCCGCAGTGCACCGGTGCTCGGAAAGAAGCGCACTTAACGTGGCTCAAGCGGGGTACCCATGAGCTATGAAAACGGGCACCATGTGGAAATCGCCATAGCAACTTGCGCGGACGCTTAACGCGGCGGCATGGCATAGGTCCAGATTACAGCGTCCGCGCAAGTTGCTACGAAAACTGCTGCGCGGTGTCCGTTTTCATGGCTCATGTGTTCCTACTTAATAGTCGACATTAGACAACTTCTTGGCCTGATGAACAAACTTAAAGGAGCGATGCAACATTTTTTGTACTTCGCGCAAATACCGCTTAAAATGGATCCCTGATGTTAATGACCTATGAAACACGCGTTCGTTTTTCACCCCACGCAATAAAAGTCCCAGTAAAAAATTAAAGAAAAACGAGCAGCATTCACCCCCTCAACTCGTAGCCAGAACAAGCGGCCACGTGATCTGGAGCCGATTATATGCTGCCAATGTTGATCATAGCCACGCGCTAGGGGTTGGCAAAGCACAGGACACGCGCTGAGTTCCAGACATTGTTATGGCTCGGCTATTGTCGTCGTTGCAGCGATTGGACACGGGCCACTACCCAAATGCTTCTCGAGCTAGTAATTATCACGACCCCAAATCGAGTGCTCACGCAATGCTCGGGTCTAATCTATGAACAGCATTCAAACATCGTCATATGGGTGTACTGCGATCCCCACTTTACGTCATCAAATTTTGCAAAGGAGAGATAGAATGAAAATGATCGCTTTTGTCTCTGAAATTACACCTGCAACAAAGGAGTTTCTTGGCCAGTGGCGTTGCGTGCGAGTAACCTTGAGTCCCACTAGTGCCAGTAAGCTCGTGTAAAGTGAAAAACATTCCAATTGAATATCAATGCACCGCCCCTTTAATATTGTTTTCAGTTTTCATGTGCTGTCTAAACAGTCCACGATTTTTGAGGGATAAATAAACTTATGTCATACATTTCACAAATGTTTCACCTGCTTATGATCCTATGTAGAGAAAATAATCAAATATCTGCCTTTTATGTGTAGCCATTCATAAGGCAAATCATAATTTTATCTTGCATCATATTTAAATGGATTTGTGATAATTCAAATAAAATTTGTGGCTTCCTGGAGTTTGAACTAATGACAGTCTACTGTAGGCTCGAAGACCACGAGGCCTGCTCCTCGTTGGAACACGTCGACCTCTCTGGCTGTTCGTCCATGACCGACGTCGGCCTCGTGCGCCTGGCACAGTGCCTGCTCCTTCGTCGCGAGACGCCGTCGCACGACGCCGACCCTCGCGTGGACGTGGCAGTTCCCTGCTCCGCGGCGTCGAACGTCGTCTTGCACGGCGTTCGTCGTTTCTGCGACGGCTGTCCGTACAGGGACCGCTGCAGCGGCGTGGTTAGCCTCTCGTCTTCCGGCAACCTGTCGGACTGGGACCTGTCTAGCTACCTCTCTTCGGTGTGCGCTCTGTCTGGCCTCGATTCGCCTCCGCCCGGCTCGTCGGGCCGAGACGCCACGTCGGAGCGGATCTGGTCGCTGCGGGGCTCTTCGTCGGACTACGACCAGTCGGCGTGGGACGTGCCGGCCTGTGCCTACAAGGAGGAGCCATTCCGGACATCCGGGCTGAGGTTTCTGAACCTGTCTGGATGCTTCAAGATCACGGACGACGGCTTGCTGTAAGTGTCTGCGGACCCCTTTTTCTTCTGGACGAATGGATGGATGGGATGGACGGTAGTTGGTGCTTCCTTTGTGTCAGGAGGTAGCTTGCGCCACCTAGTGGCACCGCACGACGTCGCGCGACCAATTATACTACAGTTTGGGCTGCGTCGCACAACGCAGAGTGGCCTATGAATGGCCACACTCCACAAAACTTGGCGGGGAAATAAATGAGTGGATGCTTGGACAGACAAATTTCTGGGAGTAGTGGCTTCCGTTAGAAGCATTTCCACACCTTAAGACGTTGCTCCGTCGACGTCGCAGGTTTCTGACGGACCAACATCTGCTCTCCCGACTGGAGTACCTGGACGTTTCGGGATGCTTCCAGCTGACGGGAGGCGGCCTGGGTGAACTGATGCGAGGAGCCCCGCGCCTGCTTCCCGAGAACCTCTTCTACTGTGACTACGTCGACGGCGGCCCTTTCCAGGAGTCTGCCAATGGCTGCCAGAACCTGCAGTGCGTCTCGCGAGCCTGCTGCCGCTCGGGGGAATGAGTCGGCAGTTTTCGAGCGTCTTGCTTTCGACCCTTTCAGAGTCGTGACGAGCCTGGCTTGCTTTTGCTGGACTCGACGAATGTAACCAAGCTGCCAGCGTGAATAGTTTAGAATGGTTCAAACCCTTCGGCGGACGTTCCGAACGTTCGAAAACTAAAACTAGTTTTTGGGTTGAGAGGTTTTAGGCTGGACCTGTTTGATTCAAAGCTGGAGGGAGAGAACAATTTAGTTTCATTTATTTCATCCTTCAATGCCCACGGGGGTCCTTTAAGGGTCAACACTTAACTTCCTTTTTCAAATTTTCGCCACTGCACTTGGGCCTATTTCTCATCGAAGTTGGACAATTGTGAGGTAAGATGTTGTGGCATTTTTGTCCTGACGAAAATTGGTGAAGGACAATGAGGCGGGTGATCCATCTGGCTTGTTGTCCACCCATTTTCACCTTTGTCGGCTTACTGATTTCGGTGAGAATTAGGCCTACCTGCAGGGCACAGTGAAAGAAGAGAGAGGCCTCTGAACGGCACTGCCTCGCTACGGAGCAAGTGTGTCAGAAGTTTGCTCGCATTTTTGACAAAATCCGCAAGATGGCGCCAATTACGAGGGACCGACAAGTACCAATTGAGGAATTGTCTTTAGTCGCGCCCCTGCAGAAAGGTCTCTAAACTCTTAGTGCTTTTTGGGGAGATGTGCGAAGACAAAGTAAACTTCTGCCACCTTGGCTGCCCCGGTTCATGCATCTCTCTCTTCCACTGTGCTGCTCGGTTCCCATTAATGAAACTCGATCCTTATTTGTATCTTATCTTTTGATTGGAGCGACTTGATCCTTTACTATTTTTCATCGGCAGTCCGCTGTCCGGCCGCACAAAGTTACGGCGTCGTAGCCCACAAAACTGGTTTTCATTGTACGTTCGAAGTGGGCCTGATCTTTTTGGTCTTCGGTGTTGAAGGTCCTCTCACTGAACCTGGGCTTATGCAGCAGGAGCGCACGAGAAGGTTCCAGGTGGCTTTCAGGGGAGGCCTTTGGAGGTGCCAGGCTCGTTTGTGACTTTGAGGAGGTTATGAAGTGACTGGGAAAGTCGAGAAAATTCTTTCATTTCGAGCATATATCGTTGCGTTTCTTTTGTTCTGGTGTCTGCAGTTAAAGGTTGCTTCGGCAGTTGTGTTGGGTTTCTGGCTTAAAAGAAGAGCGGCCTCTTATTTTCTTTCTAAGAAATTTTTAATGCGAGGGAAAAGAGTTTTGGAGCCTCGGCCTTCAACTTTTTGTTCCTTTTCCTTTTTTTTTTTTTATTTGACTAACGTTACTACATTGACCAATGCCCTATTTACTTTGTTTCTTTTGGTCTGCTTAGCTGGGTATAATTGGTAGAAGGTCAAGGAGGCTTACTTGTGGTGGGCTGTCCTAATCTGCGTCAGTATTTCTCTGTTCCAATAAGCGCTGGGGGTTTCGGTTGGAGCTTTTCATGGGAACTTCTCAGGTTTAATTGTCTGTTTATTTGCTGTCTCAAAAGGATGAGCGAGCGTTTTAATGTTCTTTGTCGTTCAGTAATTAGGGACCCATGGAGGATTTCTTTATTGCACCTCCTTGACTCGCTTATTTCTCCGAGAGAGTTTAACATATTGGTTTCTGGGGAACCGGCTTTACTTGTCCCCCCAAGACAAGCAAGTTTTGTGCACGATTCATACACTTTGCAAAGTTGTATGTACAAGATTTGGTTGCCATCGAAAAAAAGCTACTAGGCTTTTTGCACTTGTAACACATATTGTTTTGATGAAATAGCAAATAACTCGTCTTAAGCAGTGCTCTGTGAGGAGTAACACTTTTTTTTTATATATATAGTTCTTGAGATGAAAACATATATAGATTTGCAGTTGCATGATAGAGAGAATATTTTGGTGCTGTGGAGAGAGTAGAATGCATGAAAGGTCTGGGGCAGATTTTTCAACTCTATTTTCACCTTTCCATTTTTTAACTGGGTTATATACATAGAAGCTTCCTATATGAGAGTCCATGGAAGAATTCTGTTGTTGAACTCTTGCATTAGATTCTTTTGTATCTTAAACGTCGACCCTCTCACTAGTTAATTTTCCAGTGTAATTTGACCGTGTCTTCGTCCAGAAATCTGAGAGGACGGGCGTCTAACCATGGTTTTCTGCACTCTAGTTATTTTCGAGGCTAGATTGGCTGTATCTTTGTTCAGAAATGTGAGGGGATGGAAATTTAGTTATAGTTGCACTTTTGTTACCTCTGTTGAAGATACCTTTGGCAGTTGCTTAATTGTAACCTCTAAGTTCATTCATGGCTTGCACCAGGCCAGGCATGACATGAGCCTTTTCATACAACAGATTTTATAAGGAATGAAAAGGAAAACCTATTTTTGCTGTCTGTTTGCATTGGCCTTATGATGGGGGTTCTGAGAAATAAATTAGATAGTAGCTAGTCGCTGCCTTTAACACCATCAGAACAGTGGCATAGCCAGGGGGGGGGGGCGGGGCGGGGCGGGCGGGCGGGCGGGCGGGGAGGCTTATGGGGCTTCGGCCCACCGTCTCTCTGCACCCCAAGTCCTGGACATCCCAGCCACCTCAACCACCCCCCCCCCCCCCCCCTCCAAGAAAAAAAAAATCTTCCTGGCTACGCTATTGCTTTACAAGAGATGATTTTGACCCAGCTCCTTTTTTTCCCCCTCTTAGGTTGCAGTTATATGTAATGGTGTACTTTATGGTTTATTTTTTAAAACTCTAGCTCAGCCTCTGTGACATCTCAATTCTTTTTGCTTTGATTATGCTGCAGGAAGGGTACCTAAGTTGTAGATACTTAGGCCAAGTTCCACAACTTTCTGTGCAGGGATCTACATTAGTCCTATGGAAACCTGTTCTGGCTACCATTTGTTTGGATCTTTATCCTGCTGCAAAAGCAGTCCAGCCTTCAGTTGCATAACCTTGTATTTTCAGTTATTTTTGGTCACCGCCTTAGTGTACTTCTCATGTTATTACTGGCTTTGTCATTGGCCTGTTGTTCATTTTGGCTGGGGATCAATACAGATTTTTCAGCATTGATTTACTGCAACAAGAAAGACGCCGCAGAGTTGCTGCCATGTATACTACCGCAGCGACTAAAGCATAAGTAAAATAGGTATGCAAATACCAGTCAAACTAGTTTATATAGTTGTATACTCATGACCATACCACTTAAACCATCCTTTTGCTTAGTTCATTGTTGTCATGTAAGTAAATGTCTCTTGACTTTACAGTTGTCTCAGAAAAAAAACAGTCCAGCTGATTGTTTACTTCCAGTGAAGACGGTTCTGATACTTTGGGATCTGGTTGTCTTACTAACACGTGTTTGCTGTAAGCGTTGGGGTGGGTTAGTATCCTGCGAATGTTGTAGGCACAATCTTTATTTAACGAGAGTCTGTGGAGGTCAAGGGTGCACTATGGTATATCTGTTTTTTGTTTCGTTTCATGCGATGCCACTACTGTCAGTTCTAAGTTCGTGGTGTTTCTGGGGCGATAGCGATCAAGGGAATGTTGAAGTCCGCAACTAACGTCACATTGCATGATTCTTAATTTTTGTATGTAACTTCATTTGTACCAAACTCACCGAACTTAGATGCTTGTTTTACTTTTTTTTGCATCTGCCACCACATTTTACCCGTTGCACGCTGAACCGGTTAATTCATCCGTGTAAATGCACATGCAGCTAGCACTTGCTCTTTTATCATTCTTGTATAGTTACGAGGAAAGTGTTCTTGGACAAAGGGACTGGTCGAGTTTGGAACGAGTTTTGTGGATGAAATCTACTATGAGAAGAAGTGCAAAGGCAATCATGAGAACGCGGAAGGGTGCAATAATCTATGTGGCAGTAGCAGTGAAAGAAAAAAAAAAGTAATGTCATGGAACCTGCTAAGTACGCAAGACCAGCTCCCGTTTCCTTCGATCGATTTTGGCTGTCTTAATCTTCACCTTTCATAGCACTTTACTGTCGAGTCTTTTTCACAGTTTGTCTCCGCTAAACGGCACAAGCAGCTTGCATCCTTGTAGATAAGGGGCAGCTTCTCGCTTTACCAGTTTCCTGTTTCAATGTCCGGCATTTCGCTGCACCGGAGAAAGTTGATTCTAGTCTTGTGAGCACATGATCCCGGGGCAAACTGTGGTTAGTGAATCGCTTCCCAGTACAGTTCGATTCCCCTGTTTGTCGGGCATCTAGTTGGGGTTGAAATGTATATAGTGTAACATACGCTACTGTGCGGGTCTGGTTTTGTTTTCTAACTTGACTGAGCAATGCTTGACGCCTGATATGACGCATTGGGTTGCTGCGTAGTTCTCTGGGTCCTTCCTTTGCCATCGTTATTCTCTTTGTTTGTTTTTATAACTTTTTTTCTAATGGGGAGACCGAAATATACATTCGCTCTTTCATTACAATGTAGAAGTTTGTTTTGTATTTCCTCAAGTTTTTACATAGTATTTTTGTTTATTTCCTCTCGTTTCCACTCTCGTGTTCTAAAGCAGCGCATATATGTTTGTTCAAACAATGTAGTGACTATCTTTTACGAGCTGTTATCTTCGCGAAGAGCTGAAGGCAGTGTGTGATATTTTCGTGCCGAAGAGAATATGGGTCTTTTTAGTATTGTTTAGTTCGTATATTGTTGGTTTCTGAACTTTAAAAGGCAGGATATTGCTGCAGCGTTTTTTTTTGTTTAATGTTTTTTTTTTTTTTTATTAGTCTTAACCATGGCATAAATTTGTTGTTTGGTGGGAGTTGCAATGGTACTGTTATGCATTGTTATGTCTGGCGACGTTTCTCGGGATGCCGTCGGGCATTTGTTGCTGAACTGTCTCATAAGCGTAGTCTGGGGGAGAAGATGGTGATACTTTGTTGCTGGTCACTGCTGGAGTTTTGGTGAAATCGCTTCGACTCGCGTCTTGGGAGTTTCTGTGTCCGTTTCCCCTGTTTATCGCATTTATCTTTTTATAGCGTCGTCTGCCATTAAAGGCGAGGTATGCAGACGTAATTACAGGTGTGTTGTCTTCTTTCCGTAGGTGAAGTCGGTACCTGGACGTTGCTTTACGGTAGTGGGGTCGAACCACTTATCTATTACCAGAAGAGCACAAGCAAGGTGCTGTAGCATTTTGCCTGGAAGAGCGTCCGTCTCGGTCTAAGGAATTATGGCGCATGGACAGTCCCGAACGAGGGAAACGCCAACGACGGAGCAATAGGCTCTCGCCCTCTTCGCGTCACTGAACGGTCGTCATTGTTCTCGTGCAGCCTGTGATGCGCTTCGAGGATAGTGACAGTTCCAAGCGACCAAAACTTTAGACTAATGAAATTCGCGCCTATTTGCTTCAGTCTCACCACATCCGGCGCTAATTGCAATGTTGACAATGCGGCTTGCACGTTTCGAATGCCCAATGATGACACATAAAGTAAACCAAGATCGGCCTTCGATCGGTATTGCAACAACACGACTATTTGCCCGGAAGTATGCGACTGATAAAAGATGATTTTTGTGTCATCACGGGGCATTTCAAATGCCTCTGCCGTATTGTCAATATGGCACAGGCTCGGCGATTAGCGCCAGACGTTGTGGTAAACTGCCGAGAGCGCCCTCTCCATACATCCGGGAAATTCAGCGGGTTCGGCGGGGTAAAACGAGAGTGAGGGCACGCGCCCGACTCCGCTAGCAGACGACAAACCGGGAGGTTGCCGTTCTCCATCTTTGAGCTGTATCGGCGGGCTGAACGGAACATCGAAGTCTCGCTCGTGCCTGCCGTTGTGAAGTGGTTCGCGTTCTTGGAATAGTTATGTCTACTCCAAAATCATCCTATAGCTCTCTGTTCTATTTCTGTAAATGATCAACTAGCATATCTTGTTTCCGTTACTTAAATACCAGTTGAGTCAGCCCGGCCGGCAGTACTACCCTCAACTACTGCGTGTATTGCGGCAGGAGAGCACGTTTTTATTTATTATTTCAGACTTCCACTCATGGTCGCTAAAGGTCTACTAAAGGTCTACAGCAACCGGATTTACTTTTCGCCAGAGAAACCGGCCAATCTGACACAGTTTTCCCTATTTTTTTTTTATTTGCACGCAGGTAACAGCGCAATTGGACCCTGTGAGTCTTTTTATCTAGCATAGTATTACACGATAACTGGCATACCAAAATCTGCGCATCTGCGCTTACAAGTTCCAAAATGACGCGATTTTAAACACAGTTTGCACGCCAGCCGGACGCTAGCTACAGCCCACTCGGCGGAGCGGGCGACATGCGGGGTGAGAGGGGGAGTGTATTTTTTTTCTCTTTTACCCTCTCTGCTATGACCCTAATGGAACGGTCTATTGCGGGAGAAGCGAACGCCTCTTTTGCAGGGTATGCGACAGACGCGACGACACGAGAGTGCGACAATTCTCCGTCGTGCATATGCCTCCCCTCCCCCCCCCCCCCCCCCCCCCCCCCCCCCCCGGAAGTGCGCGTGTGAGAGTTTGGTCATCGTGGTTGTCCTGTCGTCTCCTTGCTCACGGCTGCATTGAGACTGCGCTCGCCTTATAAAAATAATGCAATTACACGTATCTAAGTGACACACAATGTTCGAAGGTTCAAGAAGCTTCCTGCTCGTCAGACTTCAGTGTAAGATCTACATTTCGCGAACTCGGAGCGAAAAACGAGTCCCCCTCCAACCTGGCGCTGCTCAATGCGGCTTTCCCGTAAGCGGGGCAGTAAAATTTGGTGCATGCGACCCCTTCTCCGCCGATGACGAGTTTGCGGCTAAAGGTAAAGGAAGGCAATACTCTCGCTTCGCCATTTAGCTACTCTACCCGCAACTACCATAGTCACTACATAAAGGTGTGCCTACCTTCGCAGTGTTGGGATGTTTAAGCGTTTCACCGCCAAAAGTTCCCAGGCAGCCGCATGTGGGAGGTTATCACGTGGGTTTTTCCCCTTCGCGACCGACGCAACACGAAAGGGGAGCCGAGGTTTCGAGCACTTGTGAAACGAGCGCGAGCAAAGGAGCCCTGGTGCATAGCCTCAGGGAAAACAGCGCCGAAATACCACGAGGACCAAGGCAAGAGGGACAAGACAAGGCACTTTGTCTTGTCCCTCTCTTGTCTTGTCCCTCTTGGTTGTGCTATTTTGGCGCTGTCTTTTTAATGCGAAAGCATTAACTGTCCCATGGAGCGAGCTGACGTCATCAGTTTGAAGCGCGCCAAACGGCACCTTAAATCCTTTCTCCAAGTGAAGCCATGGCTCCCAGCTATGAAACCACGCGAAAAGCCTAGACAACGGCACCTAGTTTTCCCGATCCCGAAGGATTTCGCCTTCGGTCCCATTGGCTGGCGCGCGTTGACGAGGCTCCCATTGGCCGCTGCGCGCGTCAGTTTCAGCGACTGCCGCCCCATGGCGCTGCGTGTCCTTGCCGCGAGCGCGCCTGTAACACGAAGCGTCCAAGGTCATAGCTGTGCGAAGAGCTGCAGGAGAGTGCTCGCACGGCCGACGCAAATACGCCGGAAACGAATCACGGGAGCGGAAAAACGGCACTCATGCTTTCGCATTCACAACTCATAAGAAGTGTTTTAGCCATGAACCAACTGGCCCAAATCACCACCATACTAGAAGACAGTCTCTCCCCAAGACATCATCATAGTGGCCCTACATTGCCGCCAATGCGTTTTGCAGCGTCTCAACGAGCCCGACGCTACCATGTGGCATCGCCAAGACGGACGTGTCCGCAATTTGCGGCGTCTCGTTGAGCTTTCGCTTGTTTGCCGCTTGGAACGGGTCGAGGATCCACGAACGTTGACGTCACGCGCGGGCCTTGTCTTCTAGCTGGTTCTGCCTCTACCACTGATCTCTATTGTATTAGGCTGGATCGCGGACCGCGGCCTCGGCAGCTGGGGCCGAGTGTCGCCACCGACGGCCATTGATTGACACCAGCCAATGCATGGGACTCTATGGGAAGAACGAGAAAAAGTGCCGTTTCCTCCGTTTCTAAGTTGTCGGCACTGAAACGCTTTGGATGCTTTTCGATAAGCCCGTCAAATAGCTTGCGTACAAACAGTTAAAACTGACAGCCCTCGCAGTTCTTATAAATAAATATTTTGTGGTCGAGAGTGACTCCGCTGTAGTGCAGCTCAATGAGGCGAGAGTTACCTGGAGTGACCGCGGAGTCGCCGGCGGTTTCGTTGAGTTGGGTTTAGCAGACGACAAGATCGAAGGCTTTGCTACGCGGAATTTGCTCACTTCCGGAAAGCCGCTGTCGAGATGGAACTTCTTTGTCATTCACCAACTTCTGGGCTTCCCTAAGGACGGTCTTATTGACGGCAAGTTCTTTTGTTTACTCCACTACGAGAGCAAGCTTGCCAGCTCAGCCGTGGGTGCTCCGGTACGTTTGATTTTTTTATTCGGCGACCGGACGTTTGACAAATACCGATTCGATCTCCAAACACCCGACATAAGGATCGCAGCACACCATAAAATACTCGCCTCCCAGCACAGCGTACATGTTTCATATTCTTACTTTTGTGCGTTTCTCCCATAGACTTGCGTGTATTGCCTGGTGTCAAGCAATGGCCGCCGGTGGCGACACCGACGGGCTCCCGATCCGCGATCCAGCCTACTAAAATAGAGATCAGTGGCCTCTACGAATTCGGTTACCGGAAGTCGCGATACGTCACGGGTGACGTCACAAGACCCGTGAAAAATTTGCGGTTTCCGGTACCCGCAAGTCAGATTCTGGGTTAAAGGCCGATCAAAACCAAGCCGGAAAACAATTCCCGGAGAAATCCGGAAGAGTGGAGTGACGTGAACGGTCGCGTGAACTTGATGTTTTGCTTTGCGAGTCGAAAGTTTAAAATATCGAACTTTTTCCGGCTTCGGAGAGCCCCTCGACCAATCGGGAAGGTGGTCCAGCCTTCCTGCCCTCCTCGGAAACCTTGAGCCGGATGGGTAAAGGGGGGGGGGGGGGGGGGGGGGGGGGGATGCGTTTGTCGCTTCTCGGGAACCCTATAAAAGAACAAAGGGAGAAAGCAGTTGCTTGTGTTGTATTCTCCCCCTCGAAGCCACTCAAAAATCCCACAAAGGGTGCATTTATCCCGGCCCTTGAGACTAATGTGCGTTTTTCCCTTTCCCGCTCAACCCGCTGGCGCCGGCGCGCTGGCTGCCTCTCTAGCTAATCCAGACGGTTTAGCAGACATTCCCCCAAACCCAGCCTGCAAAAAGTTAAAAAGAAAAAAAGGGTTCTGTTTTTTGCATTATTCCGGGCGACGTTTTGCGGTCTGGTTTGGACCGTACTCCGGCGATTGTTTGAGGTACTACAACCACTAACTATATTTTAATGCGAAAGCATTAACTGTCCAGTGGAGCGAGCCGACGTCATCAGCTTTGAAGCCGCGCCAAACGGCACCTGAACTCCTTTCTCTAAGTGATGCCGAGATCTGATGACACCCAGCTTTGAAGCCGCGCGAAAAGCCCAGCCAAACGGCACCTAGTTTCCCCGCTCCCAATGGAGAGCAGTGAAGCTGAAATCTGATGGGTTTCAGCTTCGGTCCCATTGGCTGGCGCGCGTCATAGTTTCAAGGAACGAGGCTCCCATTGGCCGCTGCGCGTCGGTTTCAACGCCCACCACCCCATGACGCTGTGTACCGCGCCGCCAGCGCGCCGGTAACACAAAGGCCGCCGAGCGAGGTAGCGGTTCCACGCCCAAGGTCAGCGCGGCGAGGAGAGCGCGCGCTCGGCCGTCGACGCAAGTACGCCGCAGACGAAATAAGGTAGCGGAAGAACGACATGCATGCTTTCGCATTCACAACTCATAAGAAGTGCTTAGGTGTACCTCGAGTCTTTTTAATCTCCGGCTTTTACCCTTTCGTGTATGTTATTTACTATCGCGTAATTCATAATAGTTATTGTGAAATTGAAAAGTGTGAAACCCAATAATCAAATATACTTGTGAGTTTCAGTGCCGTGACGCCAGTGGCAGGCAGGCTCGCCAGTCGAGCAGGCAGACTAAAAAATGTACCACGCCGAGCGTCTGTTTCGTGCTACTTCGGGGGTGCTGGAGCGAGCTTCCAAAGCATTTATTTGACGCCATGAAACAGCTTGTAATCAGTTGGGAACAAATCCTACAGTCCAAAGGGAATCCCTGCCTGCCGCCAGCGTCACTTTTTTGTTGTTGCCAGTAGAGACTTTGTTTGAAAGCAGGATGAACCCCAAAATTGTAAATTCACTAACTTCGTGAAAAACAAAGCAGTATTTTGGCCTAATATTTGGGATACTATTTCAGCGATGTGTATTGATGTGTTCAGGAAATTTTCGCTCGAAACCTAAGTCAATGAGGAGGGGAAGTCCGGATTGCAAACGTACACGCGATCAAGGGACCGGGCATGTCCTGGAACCTAGAGGTGTATTCTAATAAAGTTTGGTTTACGTTTTGTATTTTTCTCACTCACTTTTTTTTCCCCCTACACGTCGGGAGAAGTGCAGAATGCGAAGCGGCTCAGGCGACCTTCAAAATAATTTTTCGGATTTCTCTGTCTGTTTCAGGAGAAGGTTGTTATATAGGTATGTATATATATACAGGGTGTTTCACGTAAGAGTGACACGAATACTTATAATTGGTGTGTTCGAGGTAAAAAATAATTTTCTTGTGACAGCATTACTCGTGGTGGCGGACGTCAGAAAATGCGCGATACTTACTAATTAGTTAAGAAATTAATTGAAAATGACTAATTAACTTTTTAATTAGTAAAAATAGACATTTTGTTCCAATTATAAACTTGCTGAGCGTCATCGAAAACCACTAATTCAGTAATTTTCAGGAAGACTGAGTGCGTGAGAAGCGTAGTAGTGCACTAAAGTTACCACGTGTGGAGCAGGTACAAGGCTAGCGCGGTTGCGGTGAGGCGCCTGCGCGATTTTCCCGTCTCTTATGAGAGCCCCCGCCTTGTATAATTGCAATTTCAATTAATTAGCAAACTAATTAGTAAGTATCGCGCATTTTCTGACGTCCGCCACCACGAGTAATGCGGACCCGAGAGAATTATCTTTTTACCTGGAATACGCTAATTGTAGGAATTTTTGTCCCCCTTACGTGAAACGCCCTGTATACATATAAAGTACACGCGAAACAAAATTTCAGCGTTACATCTTAGCAGGGACCGAAGAGGACGCTACAAGACATCCAAATAAACCTAGCGCCGTCAGCGTATACCACATGACTAGGCACCCTGTACGTCGCTGCACTCCTCCCAATAATGCACACATAAGGGCGATTGCGCACGCGAGTATATGAATACGCGCATTTGCGTTTCAGCGCAATGCGTTCAATATACACATTTCCCCAAAGGGCGCCACAGCCATTTTGAATGTCATCACTTCTGGTATGCGTTAAAACATCGTTTGAATCTCTCCACGCAGTTGGAAGGTTTTCGCAAGAAACGCGTGATTGTCACACACTCTTGTTTTGCCTCACGTATATATTTCCTCGCATATTCCAGGTTGGCATGTCTCATTATATTCGTTTTTTGTCCCGCATATCAGATATGGAACCCACGTGACTGAGAGCGGAAAGAAACGAAAAACGACCATATAAGCCGGCGGATGCAGAACGCGACGGAGAGCGCTTTCGCGAGGCTTGTACACATAGTTTGCGTTGAAACGCATTCACACGCGGTCGACGGCCAATAAGAACTCACCATGGGCGCTTGCGGATCACCAATAGCGAGCGAAATCCACGTCAAACATGGCGGCCTCCCAGGCACGTAGCCAGGATTTTGTTTCGGGGGGGGGGGGGGGGGGGGGGGGGCCCGCCCATGACAAAATGCTGTATGAGGGGGAGGGGGGAGAGGAGGTTCCAGCAAAATGGAAGATTTCGGGGGGGGGGGGGGGGGCCCGGGCCCCATGGGCCTCCCCCCTGGATACGTGCCTGCGGCCTCCGTTGGACGGCATTGTGGGTGATCCCGCTGGTGTTCGCGACTTCTTTCCAGCTCGAACCGTCGCAACCTTGAAATAACACATGCTTCCAACATGCTTGGGGCGTGTCCACACACTTGAAAAATTCGGAAGTTACATTTTATGTGCCATTTATACAGCTTAAGAAACGTAGAGCTTGGCCAGTCCCCAGCATCTCATTATCGCCCCCAGCCAATCAGACTGCGCGGCATCACGAAGCAGCTTGAAGCAATTGCCACGCCCCGCGCCTTTCTTTCCGTGACTGCAGTAATGACATTTATACTATATAGAGAGAGTTGTGTCAGTATAGGAGGAGCAAGGATGGGGATATATAGAGCAGAGGCGGCACAAAAGTGGGCAGTCACAATCCGCAAACGTTCTACTGGCGGTGGCTGTAATAGAAGCAGGTAATCAGAGTGTGGTTGTTTTTTTCATTTATAACGTTGCCGGAGTTGAACGTCGTTATTCTTATACCCCTGTCAGAGGGTCAACTCAAATGCCATTTAGCCCAAGGGCCTTCGAGATTCCCAAAGGTCGTTCAAACTTTCGGGTGTCAGAAGTGTCGAAGAACATCTCGAATTCCATTCACGAAATGTTCATTGCAAATTGTAGTTTTCGAATTGTTGGAGACAAGGGTCACCCATTTAGCAAAATAAATGGCTCGATAAAACAGAATTGCTAATGTATTGCCATTCATTTTTTGTAACAATATTATGGGTTGTGTTTATTTGGATGTTTTTAACGATTACACATGTTCTTGCTAGCGAAGCAACTTTGCTTGGTACGGGCTGGTACGAGCCGCCCTAAAGGCAACAATGATGTTCCCGCGCGAAAACTCTCCATTGTTCTTCCGCTTGTGAGTTTGTTCTTTGTCCGGTTCCTCGTCTGCTCTGCTTACCCTACCGATTCCAGTAATGCTGACAATGGAGCCTTCGGAACCGCCAGAGACTCAGGTTGCTTTTTTTTTTTTTTTTTTTGTACGCAAGCGCAGAAGCAAAGCTCCTTGGCTGCCATCCGAGCTGCCGTGTCATCGGTCATCGGCAAAAAGTGAAGCCGATCGCTTGGAGGGCCAGATGCTGGCCCTCCAAGCGAAATACAAAAGAACACTGCAAAATTAAAGTTAAGTTATAAAATGAAACCACAAGCGAAGGAGAACGGAGAGCACAAAAACAATATCAAAAGCGAAGAGATCAGGAGAACGGAGAGCACAGTGATGAGCAGTGATAGCTGTGACGAGTACGAAGAGGAAGGAACAAAGGAGGACGTGATTGTTGTGCCCGCGAGTATATATTAATATGTATATATATATATAAATGACGCTGAAGTCGCTCTAAATTAAGCAGAGAGCTTCATAAATTGTTTTAAAATTTATTCCAACTGATGAATTCCTAAATAAGAGTATCTGTTTTAATTATTTTCGTAGTCATCCGGGATCGCTGTCAACGAGAGTAGGTAGTTGCTGCGTTAACGGAGTTGTTGTAACTCCGTTGATCGTAAATGTCATTCAGCCCGAATGACATTTGACCTGCGCGCTTGACACCGCCTAATTGACATTTGAGTTAAAGGCCGCCATTTACTCCAAAGGCCGTCAAGACGCCCGTCTGACAGGGGTATTAGTGATTGAACGTTCCGTTCATCGATAAGCTGACAGGGCGATGTAAGTGCCACCATTCCGACAGCGAAAGCTCCATGACTCTGAGGTGAACGAGCAACGTGGAACAAGAGACGCTGGCCCCTTCCATTTTATTTATTTATTTATTTATTTATTTGAAATACTATCGGTCCTACACAGGACCAAGATAGGAGTGGATTTGCACAACACAAAAAAAAAAAAAAAAAAAATACACGCGTTCAAAATGCACAGATTAATAACACGTATTCAACACCACGATGAAACGACAACTCTAGGTACTGCTGTTAGAAATCTCTGAAACAAGGGAACTAAACTCTTCTCGAGTTTCAGCGGTCACGACATGTGCCGGTAGCTTGTTCCATTCTCGGGCTGTTTGCAAAAAGAACGAATACCTAAGACAGTCCTTGGAAAACTTCCGTTCTTCCACATGCCGAGCATGCTTGTTGCGGGTTATACGCGACATGCTCTCATTAATATACTGTTGCTTATTTACTAGAACCAGGTTATTCATTATGTTATAAAAAAGATTAAGCCGCTTCTGCTTCCTGCGCACTTGAAGGAGGGGTAGATTTGCCCTTTTATAAAGAGGGACACAGAGTCCAGCCGTCTATAGCTAGAGAAAACAAAACGTAACGCACGCCGTTGAACTTGCTCCAGATTTGATACGAGATATTTAACATGCGGGTCCCAGACTTCACATGCGTATTCTAATAGAGGCCTTATTAGCATCTTGTATGCTGTGAGTTTTGTTTCCGAGGAAGCGAGTTTAAGAGAGCGCCTAATATATCCTAGTCTTTTATTAGCTTTTCCGATTATGTTGCTAACGTGCGGTGTCCAACTTAGGTTTGAGGTTATTGTAAGACCAAGGTATCTAAACTCTGACACTCGGCTTAATGCTTTTCCGTGCAGCATATACACATATTCTAACGGCTGTCGTTTATGAGTGATCGTCATACATACTGTCTTGTCTAAGTTTATCGACATTTGCCACTTAAACACACCATTCATTGATCTGAGACAAATATTCATTTAGCATAATTTGATCATTAACGGACTTTACTTCAGTATAAATAACACAATCGTCGGCAAATAATCTGGCTTTTACGGGTGAATCTTCGATAAGCTCATTAACAAAAACCAAAACAGCAGGAGACCCAGGACAGAACCCTGTGGAACACCCAAGTTAACATCACATTCGTCCCGAGCTAACCCCTTCAATACTTACAACTGTCGACGATTATTTAGAAAGGCCTCAATCCACCGAACAATCTTATTATCTCCCAAGATGGAAATCAATTTATTAAGAGTTTTCTATTATTAACTTTGTCGAATGCCTTCCTAAAGTCTAAAAATATGATGTCTGTTTGTCCCTTACGATCCGAGACCTCACAAAAATGATGCATGGTTTCTACTAGTTGCGTAACCGTTGACAGCCCCTTACGGAAGCCGTGCTGGTACTGGCTGAGAACATGATTCGATAAAAGAAATTGCCGGATATGTTTAGAAACAATATGCTCAAGAACTTTGCACGATGTCGACGTTAGCGCGATGGGCCTGTAATTGCATACTGACTTAGCATCTCCACTTTTCAGTATTGGAATTATCTTACTGACCTTCCAGTCAGAGGGTACAGTGCTAGTCAAAATCGACTTTTTAAAAATTAAGTGTAGATACATTGCCGTCCATTCTGCATATCGCTTTAGAAAAGAATTTGGAATTTCGTCCGGCCCCATGGATTTAGAAGTTTTTAAGTCAAGCAACAAAGCCAAAATACCCTCAACTGACAGTTGTAGGTCATCATCAGCCCGTGGAATTTGAGCAGGTGATCTAAACTCTACAGACTGCTTATCGTCTTTTGTGAAGACGCTTGCAAAGAACTCGTTGAATTGAACTGCAATTTCTCGCTTGTCATTTATAATTCCTTGCTCCGTTTTGATCTCGGAAACAGACTTCCTAGCTGGTGCCAAATGCCTCCAAAACTTTTGCGGTGACTCACGGATAAA
The DNA here is from genome assembly GCA_013358835.2 of Ixodes persulcatus. Lineage (NCBI taxonomy): Eukaryota > Metazoa > Arthropoda > Arachnida > Ixodida > Ixodidae > Ixodes > Ixodes persulcatus. Next base: position 338,568 of record JABSTQ010010245.1, read on the forward strand.
CTTTTGCATTGTCACGTTATAAAACTTGGATTTAGATTCTTTTAGCACAGATTTCAGCTTCATGCTTAAAGCCGAGATATCATCCGATAATGCCGAACTCGGTGTACGACGACACCGTAATCTGCGCCGCCCTATTTTCCTTTTTAAGTGAATAGCTTCTCTCGTCACCCAAGGATTATGCATTCGTTTACGTTTTCTTTTCAAGGGTACATACATATTTATACATTTATGAACAAGTGTTTTAAATTTCAACCAGAGGTCATTAACACTTACTGACTCATCACGACTAAGTTCCTCAAACGGTCCATAGTGGTAATCTAGTTCGTCTAGAATAGCCGTGTCATCAGCCATCCCTTACAAAAATGATTTCAGACTTTCTGATGAAAATGTGTTGACTTCTTGTCGACTCTGGTTACTTCCTTTTGACTTTGACTTTCTGTTGACATTGTCAACAGGAAGTCAACACACCTCTTGAAGACTCCGTGGTGAAAGTTTTTGTTGACTACCTGTAGACATATTTATCAGAAAGGCTGCAGACTCTCTGCTGCCTGCATGTTGAAAAATATATGTTGATTTCTTGCAACCCATTTCAACATAAAGTCTGCAGACTTTCTGGTGCTTCCATGTTAAGTCTTTTTGTTGACTTCCTGCAGCCATATTTATCAGAAAGGCTGCAGACTTTCTGCTGCCTGCATGTTGAAAAATATATGTTGACTTCTTGCAACCCAGTTCAACATAAAGTCTGCAGACTTTCTGGTGCTTCCATGATAAGTCTTTTTGTTGACTTCCTGCAGCCATATTTATCAGAAAGGCTGCAGACTCTCTGCTGCCTGCATGTTGAGGCGTTCGAAAGGCATGCCCTGCCGTTCTGACTTTGTAAGTGACTATAAAGACTTGAATGAATGAACCAATGATTTCTTGTAAGAGATATCGTCCACGACCTTCAAAACACTGTTTTCCCTTTGATGGACGCGCGAGGAGAAGATCAAATACTTAAAACTTTAATAAGTGTTGAGATGGTCACCGGCCAAATGAATTCCTTCAATATGTAGGCTATATAAGGCATGGAGCAGTCAATGGGACTGTGTTTCAGGTGTTCAGTGCTTCATGGTGTTTGTGTTTGTGTTCGTTTCTAATGTGTAGTTCTCGGATGTATGTAGGTAGTGCCTTCAAATAACACAGCAACACCATTTACTAACAAAACTAAAAAAAAGAAAATCGCGTTTTTTTTGTTTTTGTTTTTTTTTACGGAATTTTGCTGCAGCCAATTTGGAGGAGGCTCTGGCGACACAGAGACTACAAATGGTCTGGCGCCAATGAATCGCCTTGGAGTCACAAGCTTGTCTTATGCTAGAGGCTTAGCTTTTCAGTGGAGTGTCAACAAAAAGTTGACACCTAGGCGCCAAGAAGTCTACTGCCTTTCTAATGAACTTTGGGCCAAACGGCTCCTGGAAGTCAAGTCAAAAGCTAAATACAATCTGCAGAAAGTATGATGGAAAGCTGTTGACATTTAATACCTGTGTTGACTTTTTTCAGCAGACTTTCCACAAAAAAGAATTACACTTTTTTGTAAGGGATGCCGAAGTCTCTGTAGGACGAAACGGGTCTGGGCGTTTTTCTAAACGGCGTCAAGGTCATGGTCACGCTAACTATCAGGTGATCTGAAAAACCGGGGAAGAGTTCAACATTGTACGGTCGAGATGCAACCCCTTCGCTTAAAAATATGAGATCGAGAACTGACTTACTATTGCCTTGGATGCGTGTATACTCTCGAACAACCTGTTTTAGCCCATGGGAAAAGCATAAATCTAGGATCGCAGTCGCGGTTTCACGTTCCCGCGTTCCAGGCAACATTTCATCCCACATTACACCCGCTATATTGAAATCTCCCGCAATTACAACATTTTTGTGCTGTACGCGCAAGTGACGCAGGAAGTCATCCAATTTATTAACGGCATCCACACCTACTCCTGGAGAACGGTAAACAGCACCAATAATAAATTCTTGGGATCCTAGATACGCCTTACACCACGCTGTTTCTAAGTCAGGCGGACTCTGTAGCACCGAGTACTTTATTCTTTTATCAATGAAGATGGCCACACCTCCCCCTCGACTGCTACGGTCATTTCTTATCACGTTATATCCAGGAGGACAAATTTCAGAGTCAAGGATAGCGGGATGCAGCCACGTTTCGGTCATCACTACGACATCGGGTTGTTGCTCAATCAGAATGTGTTCGAAATCAGTGCTCTTGTTGACAATACTGCGGGCATTAACATTCAACAACCGAAACTTATCAATGCGCTCCTGTCATTCCTGTACAGCAGTATGAGCCTCTGTCACACGGCCGGACGCCCGATCACTCACTCTAAAACGCTGACTTGTAACTTCGTCCCAGGCATAGATAACACTGTCTACCTTCAACTTATCAAAAACCAATGCGACTTTTTTTCCGTTCTTCCGGTCTTCAGAGGCGCTGTGCCAAAGTTTCTGCCTTTTCAGTCTGACAGTGCTGGAATAGTCTTCGTTAATGAAAACGTTCGTACCTTTCAACTTTTTAGCATTGTGTAATATTTCCCTCTTTTCGTTAAAATTTCCAAGGTTCAGGATGACAGGCCTAGGCCTATCCTTTTGAATCGTGAAGGGAACGAAGGGAATGTGATTCTTTCTCTATCAAAACCCTCACAATCTCTGTTTAACCTTCGCACAGCCTAGGAGTGACACGATGAAAAGGAAACGTAGCAAAAGTGTTATAATGAAAATAGGAGCAATTGCGTTGCGAATATATTAAGTAAGTTCTATTGCGCAGTCATTTATGCCTCTGGTTAAGTGAAAGTGACGGCGTCACGAATATCGTAAACTATTGTAGTTATAAATTGTTAATTTGGATGATTTATTGCTTAGTGAATAAATATCCCCGAAAGTGTGCCACTGTTTTTGTACACGGAGAGTTTTTTTTTTTTTTTTTTTGCATGAATCAATTGTTTCACGCCCGGAAGACGATATATTTTTATTAAGTTTTCTTTTATAATTAACCATTTAGTAAATAACAAAAAAAAACCACATTTATTATAAGTAACGCTTTTATTAGTTTAGGGACAGATTATTGCTACGCACGCCCTATATGACTTATTCTTCCTCAAGTTGTCAACAGATAAACTTTTGAGCGGCATCTGACGTTGAGTAGTATGCACACTCTAAAAAACAAGCCCGTGCGTCTACTTTCCCGCACAACACTCGGAGAGCCAATCACCGCAACTTACGGAGGCAGCTCAGCGAATGACGATGCCGAAACATATATGTTTAAACCAAAAAAACGGAGTCTGAGTTGTGACATTAAGCAATGCAAGCGTGACGTTTTGCATTGCTTAATGTCACAACTCAGACTGCGTTTTTTGGTCTAAACATATGTTTCGGCATCGTCATTGGCTGAGCTGTCTCCGTAGGTTGCGGTGATTGGCTCTCCGAGTGTTGTGCGGGAAAGAAGACGCACGGGCTTTTTTTAGAGTGATGCATGCTGTCAAGAATGAAGAAAAAGTTTCGTCTCTAGAACGAGCTCGTTGTCTTCTAGCCCGTTGCCTTCTAGCGTGCTCTAGTCGCGCGACTCGACGAAATTTTATTAAGGGCATAACGTCCGTGCCGGAGGCGGAAAAGTTATCGAATTCCTATCTTGTCACCGAGTTTTGTTGTTTCGAAAAAAAAGTTTGTTGGTTGCAAGAAGTATACGGGGAAAGACGGTCATTGCTTGTTCGTGCTAATCGTGTTGCGTTTCGTACATGATCTACATCTAATCGTCATCATCATCATCATCGTAATCAGCATTGCAGTCGGTGGCCCTTTGGTTCCTGAGCAGGTAAGTATCGCTACCGGCCGCCACGTGATGTAGCAGATGTGACGCCGCAGCTTCCGCCAACGGGCGGTAGAGGACAACGTGGCGAACCTTCATTCGGGCAAATGAATTTGACCTCTTGAAACACAGCTCCTCGTCGCTTTCCTCAGCGCAGTCTTCGCCATGCCTTCAGCAGACCACTAACCTCGAAAGTTTAGGCACGTGAAAATTCTCGTTTTAATACGAGGGGCGTTCATAAAGTTCGTATTATCGGCACAAAAAATTAAAAAAGCGGAACAAAACAGGCATCAACATGAGCGCTCGTCCCTCTAGTTTCTGCACAGAGCACACATCGCGTGCTATACTAGCGCGGAACGCCGCTAGGGAGTCGAAACCAAAATGGCACCACCCGTCGAAGCCAAGCACATGCAGTGATTTATTTTATTCCATTTGAAGGAAGCAATGCCAAGGATATTCATTAAAATCTGGGAGCATTGTTCTGGCACAACGCCCAAGTTTATGAAACTATGGTTAAATGGTGTTGACGCTTCCAGTGTGGCCACACAAGAGGAATGCATTTCAAGGACGACGACCAAGTGATTGCTGAAGTGGTGCGATTCCTGAACACTCAAAACGAAGAGTTCTAAAACAATGGCCTCCGGTATGTGGTCGATCGCATGCAAAAGTGGATAACGCTTGGTGGCGAACATGTAGAGAAAGTCTCAACTCCTATTAAAGGGTAACTGCAAAGAAAAAAAAGTTTTTTTTTTAAATAGCCTAATTGGGACAAGCATGTCAAAAAAAAAAAAATTTTCCGGGAGAAAACAAATTTTTTACAGCAATATTTATTGCGTGAGACTGATTTTAGTTTGCGGCAATTTCGTCCGTTTTAAATCGCGCGCCACGAAGTTGTGATTACGTGACGTCAATCCCAATAGGTTCTCATTGGCTAAGAGTTTGATTGACAGCCTAGATCTTGGTTGTTAAACCTTTGTTATATGTTGCAATTTCCTTTTGAGCGGCATATTTTTACGTTTAAAGAATAACCCATGTGAGGAAAGTTACTATTCTTTACAAAAGGTTTACAAAACGGGCACTTCCGTTTGGATTCATACCATAACAAACAAAAGCTTCGACATTCTTTCATGGCCGCCGAAGTCTCTGCTCCGCTCCCGCCCCCCCCCCCCCCCCCCCATTCACACTGGAAGTGGATCCGCGTTCGCGAAGCGGTTGCAAACGCGGTTGTATAAAGATCTAGTGCAATTGCACGCGCATTTGATGTCATCAAATGCGCGTGCAATTGTACTGAATCCTTATACAACCGCGTTCGCAACCGCTTTGCGAACGCGGATCCGCTTCCAGTGTGAATGAGCCGTGCGTGTCTTGCCTACCTCGACTAGTCGTTTCGCCGAAGTGATCAGTGTTTCGTGCTGACCCAGGTGCTTGAGTGAGACTTTTTGAAGTGAAGTAGTGTGTGTTTAGCAGCTGTAGCAGGTGAAGCGACGCGGGGTTTTGGCTTTCATAGCGCGGTTCTTTCGTTTTCCTCTTTGCTTGCTTAGCGTGCTTTTTCTTTTTTTTTTTTTGCTTGCTTGCTTGCGCGTGCAAATGCCGACTTTTCAGAGATGTGAGATGAGTGATCCCGACAGCGAGCCTTCCAGCAGCCATGTCGCTCCGAAAGGAATGCTATTTGGCTGGAGGCAGTGAAGCGTTCGCGTAGCGACAAACGTGTCCAGTTACATTCTCGTCATATCGCTCCGGAGGCCGTCGAGATTCGCACTGGGTGCATCGATCGTCCGCGACTAGACACACAGAATAAAAAAAAAGCACTGTGTTCACTACGTAAAAAATGGTCTCAGTTCATGCATCTGTGGGCAGGTACGAAATCTTGCCCAAATTTATTCACACCGCACGATGAGCGCAACACGTCGCTGTGCAAACGCAGTCCAACAACACGAAGCATAAAAACGGCAGATTTAGGACAATTCGGAGTTCATGGTTCAGTTAAAACGACGTCATTTTGTTGAAAACGCCCGCAGCTTTTTACTCACGGTATGCGTCGGGAATCTTCCACATTTTGAAACAGAACGAAGGAAGATTTACTTTTAAAAAGGCTCGCTGCATCCTCCCGGACCAGTTTGACTGGATCAGCTGACGACGACGAGAATGAACCCATTAAATCAACACCACAATAACCAATTTGCGCTCCGTGTTATCTACTTCGAAGCACCGCACCACGCACACCACGAACGTTTCAGTTCTTTGTCGCATCGCCGCGTTGCACCGAACAGAACGAGATCGCCGAAGTCAACGTAGCGCTGTCGTGACCTTGGCTTGTGGTTGGGCACTCGTGGACCCTGTGACTCCCTTCGCTTTCAAAGCCCACACGACGATTACGAATGATACTTTCCGTCTTCCGCGAACATCACAGGGGCACTTCTCCGGTCACGTCTTCGCTGTCTTCGCTATGAGCTCGCAGACCGCGCAGCCAGCGCAGCTTGGATTTGGATTTGGATTTGCGGCTAACCCCTTTTTAACGGGGGATCCCAGCGAAGCTGGATCAAGCCTGGCTAGCGGCTAGCGTAGCCACAGTTGTTTCCTGGCGCCTTCTCCTCCACCAACACTGCAACCTCTTCTTCGTGATCTCCACCGGTGGAGGTTCGTCGGCTCGTTCGTCGCTCTCCCTAAAACCCAGTGCCACCGCTAACTCGACCCCACACTGTGCCTCCGGCTCGAGCCCCGTGCACTCCAGGATGATGTGCTCCGCAGTTTCGTCGGCGCCCTGCGCGCACATGGTACACCCTACGTCGGCGTCTGAGTACTTGGCCTGGAGCACTCGGGTTCGCAGCATGCCGCCTCGGGCGGCAGCGAGCATCGCGCTGCCCTGGCTATTATCCATGAAGTTCAGCTTCCGCACCTCCTGCTTCTCCCTGGCGTACAGGGCCAGCGCGGGTTTTCGACGTGCCGCCTCCGCCCACCGCCGCGTCTCGCTCTCGCTCACCCTTGCGCGGATGTTCTGCTGCTCCGGCTGTTCCGCGGTCGGGTAGAGTAGTGGGCCGTCGACATCGTACCGCTGCGCCAGCTGACGTGTCCGTCGCACCCACCGGGTTTGGGAGCTCCGAAGATGGACGTACTTGAAGGCCTGTCTGGTCCAGCGCTCCTCACACATCCGGCTCAGGCGCCGCTCGAAGTCCAGCTTTGCTCGGGCCTCCCTGGCTTCGAAACTAGACCAGCCCATGTCTCCTTGGACGGCCTCGTTCGGCGCCGTTCGGCTCACACCCAGTGCCGCCCTTCCAACCTCCCGCTGGCGCACCTCGAGGTATTGCCGGGTGCCTGATGACAGACACAACACCTCGTTGCCGAACGTGAGCCCCGGCACTGCCACCATCTTCCAGACCGCACGGGTGACCTCGTAGCGGTTGTATCTGGTTGTATCCCCAGAGGGCTCTGGCAGTTGCTGGCTATCTATGCCCTTGTTCCTTCTGCTCTTAGCTTTGAGCTGTTTGAGCTTCGTTCTGGTTTTACGTGCGTTGTTGCCAGATCTCACCGGAAGTCGAGACGCTGCGCGAGGAGAGTGAGGGGCGGGGCGTACTTCTCCTCCGCGGGGGTCGAAAGAGCGGGAGTTTCAAATGTGGAGAGGTTCTGGCTCCGACTAATTACGTCCTGTGGCGTAAATATTGCTAAAAAAAATTATTTTTTTCGTGGAACATTTGTTTTGTGACATGCTTGTCCCAATTAGGCTGTTTAAAAAAAAAAAAAAACACTTTTTTTTTCTTTGCAGTTACCCTTTAAAGTTTGATTGATCAATCTCATTCCTTTGTGACAATGATACAAACTTTATGAACGCCCCTCGTAAGAGTTTTTTTTTCTTCTAATGTATTAGTTTTGTTTTCATTCTTGCCTGCGACTACGACTAGGTCGTTTTTGAAAAATTTCCTCTTATTTTACAGCGGAGTTGTTAAGGGCTAGTTTCCCGACGATCGTGTCCGCCGAACTTGAAATGATGGTCACCGAACTCTGGACAGATACCGCCATCTGTGAGCGACGGCGGCAAACCAGACAACTGGTTGCCGCCATCGCTCATAGATGGCGTCAGCCTTTCCAGAGCAGGCTGACGCAGATGAACTGATCCGGCCCCCATCAGGGGTACATCGAGAAGTTATTGTAGCCGGAGATAGCAATGTGGCCCTTTTTGCGCGAGCTCTCTCTGAGTAAGTCGGCGACCCTCACAGTTTGGAAATCATATTGAACAGAGGAGCCACTTTAGAACAGATTCACGAACTGATTGACACATACGAAGAGCGGGCAAGGCAAGTACCCCATATGTACATCCTACATGTCGGAGTGAATAATATTCTTCAGGGTGATCAACCAGATACCATAATAGAATACTTGCGACAGAGGTGGGCGAAGCGAAAAGCTGCACTAGCCATCTGCTCAGTGCCAGAAATCCGAGCCAGAGGAAAGGAGCTTCAAGCTAGGACAATGATGCTTAATGCCAAACTAAAACACCTCTGCCAGAATATCAAAGCACGCTTTATAGACTTCACCCGGGACTTCGAAGACACGAACGCAGTCGAGAAGAATGGTCTTCGTTATCGGCCATTGGGAGTTCAGATGGTGACAAACCGGATAGGGGCTATCGCATGCCGTTTTTTAGGGTTCCGTTCACGAGGGAACCAACGATCAGGACGGCCTATATACAACAGGAAAAACAAGAACCAAGCACCACTAGGTCGTGTGCCAGATGTGCGACACGACTACCCAGCAGTGGATTCTTGTGCACCCTATGTCCATTGTCACACCACGAGACGACAGATGATGCCCGGAAGCTCCGGACACAAGCAAACACCAACAGTGACTGGCCCAGGGTTTTATCCGGAGTACCTCAAGGAATACCCACCACTAGTGAGAGCAGAGATGAGGACTCCCCCTGTCTGCCCAACATGGCATGGACACCTTCAAAGAGAAGTTCTCACGATACCACCGATGAAAGACACCGATCACAGGGACAGAACAGATGCGGTGTGGGAAAACTCGCCGAACAACTTGTTCCTCGGAGACAGGCCCCGAACCCCAGCTGCCGCCCCTTTCCTACACACGAGAACATCCAATCAGCTAGAGAGGCCTCCCCCTATGCCGAACCTCCGACCAAACCCGTGGGTTGCCGGAGACTTTCTTCGACCCTCTCCTGCTCTCCCAGCACTGGAGTTGACACACTTTGTACACCAAGTAGTGCGACAGCAGATCGAAGCGCTGCAGAATCAGAAGTGACAAAAATGTGGAGAGTGAGTGCGAAAGCCGCAGGTGATCGCACTTCTATTCCTAATCGGAGAGCAAATAAGCGCAAGCGAAAACAGGAAAGTGTGCTAGTAGGTTTTTTCAATATGAATGGTGCGAGGCGTGAACGGAAGTGGCATGAGTTGTATAGTTCTCTCCACACAAGGTGTGTGTCTCTATTTGGCGTAGCGGAAACACACTTGCGAGACATGGAAGAACCGCCGATTGATCCAGCATGGTGTTGGGCTGGATGCAATAGATTTGAAGGGGAGAGGCGAGGTGGAGGTGTTGGACTTCTCTGGTCAAGTAATGGACCAACATGGCTTCGGAGATCTGAGGACTGCAGGGAACACCTATGGGTACACGGGAAAATAGGTAATGTTCCGACAGCGGTATGCATTATTTATGTTTCGGTGGGAAACGCCCGCAAAGAAGAGAACATTGCCATCTTCGAATGTGTTCGTCGAGATATCCACAACATGGACCACGGTCTCTCTGTGCTCATAATGGGAGATTTTAACGGCCACCTGGTTGAATTGGACGGACGAGAAGATAACAACGGCAGAATGATGAGACAGCTGGCGGAGGACCTTGACTTGGAGATCTTGAATTTAAGAGAAGACTGTGAGGGGACAACATACGTGGACTGTGCGAGACCGACGGACCTGCATAGACTATGCGCTCGCGTCGAATAGACTGGGGTTTCATCTTCAAAAGATATCTGTTGATGAAGAGGGCACATGGAGCGTCAGCAGTGACCACAACACCATTTTTCTACACTTTGGCACTGTTAAAAAAACTCGAAATAGTAAACAGCGCAAAACTATAACCCGGCTACACGAGGAAGACATAGATGCTGTCGTTCAGAACTTTGACGAAAGTACTCGGCGCGTGCAAGCACTCAGCTATGATGATTATGCAAAAGAGCTTAGAATAATCATCGCTGAATACTCCACCGTGAAGAGTGCCAAAGGAAAACGAAAACTTGTGTCGTGGTGGGATTTTGAAATCAAGAAATCTATTCATATACGACAAGACGCTAACCGGCGACACAGACATGCGTTAAAGACTCTTGGAAAGGATCCTGTGACTCTACAACTATGGGAAGAGTATCGCAAGTGCAAAGCAGAGACGCAAGATATGGTAGAAGCGAAAAAACAAGCACATGATTGTAAAGTGATGGCGGACATAAGAAACGGCGGAAAGAAAGCAGTAGAAAAGTTCTGGAGATATGTAGGATCGCTAGACGGCAAGGACAAAGCTCCAGAACTGCTGGATTACGACAGTGGATGTCCAGTTCAGCATATTGGGGAATTGCTTGAGAAACAACTTGTAATCCTTTTTGGTGCTACGTATGTCGCAAGCTCGCCAGAAGAAAGGAACACTCAGAGTCTGCTCGCCGAAAGCCTCACACTATCGGCATCTACTGATGATGTTACAACCCTAGTGGGACGGGTGCAAGTCGATCGTGCACTGACGCGGTTGAGCGGGAATACTTCTCAGGGATTAGACGGAATATCAGCAAAGGTGTTGAAGAACTTGAGACCAGACTCACGAGAACATTTAGCACACCTTTTTACCCGAATAATTCGCGGAGAAGAGCCAATACCAAGTGACTGGAGGCGCGGTCGAGTCACGTTCATTTTCAAGAAAGGTGGCAACAAACAACATCTGCGTGACTACCGCCCACTTACTGTCACGGCTGTGGCATACAGGGTGTTTGCGACAATTATCAATTGGCGAATCTCATCTTGGGCCGAAGATGCTGGTGTTCTTACGGAACTACAAAACGGTTTTCGTAAGGATCGTCGGCTAGAAGACAACTTGTTCACTCTAACTCAATGCATAGAGATCGCTCGGGCGGAAAAGCGAAATCTCATATGTTGCTTTTTGGACATAGCCAAAGCTTACGACTGTGTACCACATACGTTGCTAATCAGGAGGCTACAACAACTTGATATGCCGGAACCCTGGGTGAGACTTATCCAGCGTATCTATGATGGAAACCACGTAATGACAACATTCAACGGGACCACATCTGGGGATGTTCCGGTGAACAGGGGACTACGTCAGGGCTGCCCGTTATCCCCCGTTCTGTATATGCTATATACGTCCGGCATAGAGAAGGCACTGGAAAAAACAGGAATTGGTTTCACTCTACAACACATGCAGCACGGGGACATGGTTAAATGGCGGCTCCCTGGTCTTGCTTTTGCCGACGATCTTGTGTTGATGGCCGACAATGTGACAGACATGAAGGTACTGTTGACCACCTGCGAAGCAGAAGCAGCTCAGCTTCGACTGCATTTCAATGCCAGTAAGTCAGCCGTGGTGCTGTTTTCCGGGCAGGACGAGGTTCTGGAATCCCTTACCATCCAGGATAAAGCACTTTCTCTTAGTACCCGATACAGATACCTTGGTGTTACACTGACCTGTTCCGAAGATTATCTAACAGAACACCATGAAAATCTCAAGGCATCGGCACTAAGAAAGCGGAACATGCTGCGTCGAAAAAGTCTTTGGAGCTGCGACCGGTATCTAATAACTCGAGAACTTTGGAAAGCGGTCGCTGTACCAGGATTGACTTTCGCCAATAGTGTTACGTGTACACCCAGCGAGATCCGGGAATACATTGAAAGACGACAAAGAGAGATTGGACGCCAGGCACTAGGATGCCACAGCAGGGTTGCCAATCAACTTGTTCAAGGAGATCTCGGATGGTCCTCTTTCGAGGCACGTGAAGCCAGCAGCAAACTTGAATATTATGCCCGACTTCGACATATGAATGGAGACTGCTGGGCGAGGAGAATTTTCGTATACCTACATCTAAAAAACGTACACACAACGTGGAGGCGGCGAGTCATTCGACTTGGGACAAAGTATGGTGCCTTCTCAATGACCGACGAGCCAGCTACAAAGAAAGACTGGGTAGCCAAGGTTAGAGGGCAGATAAAGACTGTTGAGGCCGACCGCTGGAGGGCAGACATGCAAGAACATTCAAGTATGCACCTCTACGCGTCTTACAAGACCGACATCGCTCCTATCCACTGGTGTGGAAATACGTTGGGAAGTCGACTCCTCGCCGAGGCCCGCGGTGGTGCCTTGCGTACCCGTCTGTACAGAAGAAGATATGACAACAACGTAACGGACGTGCTGTGCAGTGCATGTGGTGATGCGGACGAAACTTTACAACATTTGCTTCTCGAGTGTCCAGCACTGGAACCTGCAGCAGGAGTCGGTACTCGCATTGAGCAAGCTCTTGGATTTACAGAAGAAACCAAATTTGTGGTGTGCGCGAAGCGGAGGCTCGAGGCTTGGTGGGCGATCCACCTGTAACCCTCGCCGAGAAGGCATCGCTGAAGACGCTGCTACGAGACTCGTGCAACAGATCGACTACTCGGACAAGGAGCCGGGAGGCTCTGCTTAGGGTGAACGAGGAAATGGCAGGCAAGATAACTTCAATGGACAACACCATTCATGGTTTACAAGATGCTTCCCGAAGTAGCGCCATTGCTGCTTCCGAAGCAAACAAAGTGGCGGAGAAGAGGAAGGCGTTGGTAGAGGAGATGGAGGCATACCTGCCGGAGGAAGAGGAGAAACACAGGCTGGCCCCGGAGAAAATGTGGCAAGAGTTTGAAGAGAAGCTACACTTGTCGAACGAAGCACTTCCTGTTGAGCACGAGCGTGCGGCGAAGGTGATAGAGAACGAAGCGGCGCTGACACTGTACAAGCGTCTGCTGCCCTCTCTGAAAGAGGAGGTGCTTCAGCTCAAGGCTGAGGCGCAAGAACGCGTGGACATTCTACAGAACGCAGTCGATGAGTCCAAAGATGACCTGAAACAGTGCAAAGCAAGGCAAGGTTTGGACGACTGCACCAAGCTCAAATCGCAGCTGGACGATGCCGTAAAGGATCTCACCATTCATCTGGTGATGTGAAACAACCAGAAGTGCGATTTCGAGGAGAAAGCAAAGAAGCTGAAGCAAGAGCTAAAGGACAACATCGAGGAGCGCAAGATGCAGGACAAGGGAGGATTGTCTACGGTGAAGGAGTTGAAGAGGCAGTTCCAGACGGAAAGAAGACGGGCAGACAAGTTTCAGGAGAGACTTCAGGAAGTTCTCAACGGCACGAGTTTCGGGAGATCTGACGAGCTGTTTCAGCCCATTAGCTACGAGGAGCGCCAGCGCGGCGACTCCAGCAACAACAATACTCCAATTTCTTTCTTTTTTTTTTTTGGGGGGGGGGGGGGGGCGTGTCTGTTTTGCAGACGCTCGTTGCAAAGAGCAAGCGCCGCATAAATACATACATACATA